>OY992876.1:318095326-318145326 GCA_963921405.1 Cepaea hortensis | reverse complement strand
TCTGAAGGGACTGGGGATCACTGTTGTGCATTACCCATATTCTGGTTTAAGAGCTGGGCCCCATCCTCTTCCAATATGTAATTAAATCAAGAATATGACCCTTGAAGTATTACAGGCTCGGTTTAATTGGTTGTCTAGGAGTTAATGGTCCTCTTCTAGGGAATAGTGAACACTAGATTTAACTCTGCCCCTTCATCATGAATCTATTGGCTCTCGAACCCCCATGATCTTCTGTGAAATGTCTGAAAGACTTCCTCAGTTTGAATCAGGTGAAATGTAGCATGGGTCTGGAACAGTCAAGAGATATTTCCCTTCTTTTAATTCTTTTGAGTTATTTTGTTTTGCTAAATAAATTATTTAACAACCACTGGTAGACATTGACATCTGGTTTACACAAATAAACAGGTAATTAACAGACAGGTTGAACTGACACATTAATAAGGTTTTGTTACTGTTGGTGTCATTTATTGACTGAGCCTGTTTCTTTTGGCTTGTGAATACATTTCTCATTTTTTTCTCATCTGTTTGACATAACATATGTTTCAATGGAACAATGCACATCAGTGCCAAATTACAGTTCATCAATCAATAAACAATAATCAATATGATGATCCTAAGTGTTGTAAATCTTCTTATAAATAATGTCATGTTATACATTATAGTGTGGCATGAGTTAATTCAGCTATGGTATGAAACATGGTTTTGGGAGGGATTATATTTGTTGGCATGGAGAAATGTCACCTCTGAGTGGTAGATATGGGTTAAGCCTGCGTCCATGGACTGATGGATCCACTTCAGTACTTGCCAGTGAAGCTACTCTGAAGGCTTCCCCTTGCTCTGCTCAAGGCCTGAGTTTATCTTCCATCTCATGTGTGTGGGTCATCTTTTCTCTCTGCCTCCCTCTTCTGGTCAGGTTGCCACCAAGAACATCACTGTGTAAAATTCACAGAGGCATGTATAATCCTACCAATGTAATTTTCCTAGCATGTTATTAAGTGTGAACACAACATAACAGGAAGGATAAGATCAGAAGAAGTAGTGTTGTGTTAATTTGTGTGGGGTCAGAGATTATTATTACACTGGATACACCTGCTAGCATCTGGTACCTGCTGTATGCATTTTCCCAGTGTACGTGTGGTTCATTGAGAAGTGTACAATCAGACATAGATAGGAGTGATGATGTGTTGTTCCTTGGATCATTCAGGTCAGGATGATGAGTCAAGACCAAGACAAGGACAAGATGCATTTTTATAAATGACATACAGTTATAACATCTTCATCAACTCATTAGTTTTATGCATTTGTGTGTATAATTGTTTCTCAGTACCTTCCAAATTAACTACTTGTCTTCTTCTTCTTCCTACAAATCATCTCCTTTTTCCTGCTGTTGTTGTGGTGTGGTGTGAAGTGCTGTGCTGTGCAGTGTTGAGTTAACTTCTGTTGATTGGGGTTCGCATAGCTTGTACTATTTTTCCCTATCTCCAGTAGCTAATATGAGTTTAACTCATCAAGTGTTTTATTGTTATTCATGTCTAACATACAGAATTTCTAATGTGTATTTGTTACAAAATGTAATCCATACAAGATCATGACAACAATACATTAGTAAGAGGTTGTTACATAAAGTACCTCTCCTAATCCACCTCTCTTCTTCTTCATATCATTCTATTCTTCTTCTTCTATTAGTAGTGCACATCATGCCCCTTCTGTTGGTGATCAACAGTTGGCATTAGACCGAGGTTTTATTTACCGTTTGGTCTGCGCAGATTAACTAGGCTGTCTGTCACAAATGGCGTCCGTGCAGCGTATCCTGTTCTTAGGCAATGCATTTAATAAGTGCTTTGTCTGAGTGAAATCTGACACATAAATACAATTATTTTCTATCAAACCCTATTATTTCAATTCGTAAAGAGGAAAGAAAAGATATATTCCTTCTCTCAGCTCCTTAGATTTCGAATAGGCAGAAATAAATACATTTTCATGCGAGGCAGTGGTTCTCGTGCACAAACTGTCTTGTGTTTGCAGAAAGCATTTTAAAGAAGTTTTGATGAATTGCATCAAAGTGCGTTTGAAATTCTCACCTCGGATAGTTTTCTGTGATAGATTATTGTAGTATGCACATAGTAAAGCTAACAGATGTAGTGAATAACCTCAGAGTTTGCAGTTTTGAGAAAGTATGAGATTGTTAGTTTTGCCCGGGAAAAGCTCGGTGTAGCTAGAAGTTTGCAATCAACCATTTCACACGTCAGAGATTTATTTTACAAGTAATACATTTAATTTTGACGCACAAACACTGGATACCTTCTGCTTCACACATCTGGGTATCACATTGATCTGAGGATTCACAAGCTTACCTCGGGTTTCGGATCAAACTGCCGTTTTTCATGTAAAGTAAAGGTCACATTTGGCTTTATGACCGGTCGTCAGGGCTGAATTGGAAGAAGTGCCCGGGTTTTTAGAAATGAACGCTTGAGCAGGTCAAAGTTATATCACGTGACCCGCTCCTTCCAATAGTCTCCGTAGTTATAGACGCTGTAATTTCTATAAATTGCCGACATATGTCCATCTCGAGTGTCAAGTTGTGTTCGATTCTCAATGGTGCGGTTAATTGTATGTCGTTCTCTGTTTTTGGTGTGAAACTGCTGACGCGCTGTAAAATGATGGTTGGTGATTATGTCACAGTATACTACAGCCCTCCACCAACAAGTATACTACAACCCTCCACCAACAAGTATTCTACAATTGTCCACCAACAAGTGTACTAAGACCCTCCACCAACAAGTTTACTACAGCCCTCCACCAACAAGTATACTTCAGCCCTATACCAACAATTATACTACAACCCTCCATCAATAAGTATACTACAACCCTCCACCCACAAGTATACTACAACCCTCCAAAAACAAGTATACTACAGTTGTCTACTAAACAAGTATACTACAACCCTCCACCAACAAGTGTACCACAAACCTCTACTAACAAGTGTACCACAACACTCTACCAACAAGTGCACCACAACCCTCTACCAACAAGTGTACAACAACCCTCTACCAACTAGTGTACCACAACCCTTCACCAACAAGAATACTACAATCCTCCACCAACAAGTGCACCACCACCGTCCACCAACAAGTGTACTACAATCCTCCCCCAACAAGTGTACGACAACCCTCCACCAACAAGTGTACTATAATCCACCAACAAGTGTGCTACAATCCTCCACCAAAAGGTGGGCTACAATCCTCCACCAACAAGTGTACTACAATCCTCAACCAACAAGTGTACTACAATCCTCCACCAACAAGTGTACTAAAATCCTCCACCAACAAGTGTATTACAATCCTCCACCAACATGTGTACTACAATCCTCCACCAACAAGTGCACCACAACCCTCCACCAACAGGTCTGATGCTGTCATCAGTAGGCAAGTCAACTAAAATCTGCAGTACATGTCTGTTGTATTTTTTGTATGTGTGCCCCTTTCTCTCCTCTTCAACGAGTGTGCATTAATATATGCAAATATATATCTCCATCTTTCTGTACTACCTCAATGTAGCCTAGCGACTGACGTGTCCGAGTGACACAGACGGGATCTAGGCTAAATGACACTGCCATACACATTATGCACACTTCACAGACACGTCAGGTGTTTTGTTACACTTGTCAGCCACGCATTGACTGACTTGGTGAAGGTTAATTTTCACATCTATGCAATGACGCCAACAAAGACACTTATTCAGAAAATAGACATCTATGTAAAGCAGTATTCTTGTTGATGAAACCCAGCTTGCCATCTTGAAAGCCCTGGTGAGTTCTCCAGGCACGCCATAGTATTTGTATCAATACAAAAACATCTCAAACATGTTCTCTTTTATATCTGTATACCTCAAAATTTGGGAGCGGTATCTTAATGTTTTCTTTTATTGTTATCGTTTCTAATTCACGACCTCGCTGGGAAAACAATATTATCATCTATCCTCAACCACGTGACTACTGCGTGTTGGACCCCCTGGCAGCCAGACTTGGCGAGTAGTTTTTTGTCATCCACAGACAGTGTTATATTGACTGTAGTTACATGACACTATTATTATTGTTTCTTTACTTATTCAGTCGTGTTGGAGATTTTTTCGCAGTAGACGAGCAATATCTCCGGCGGGCCTATTCCCGTTGGTCGCGGGATCCGCACGAGTCAGGCGGGGAGTCTGACGGTGGCACACGCTTACACTGGTCCAGACACTTGCGATTGACAGGTGTACGCACCCAATGGTCCAGGCGCGTATGAGGCCCTCACCTGCGGGACTTGGCTAAACGCCTCTAAGTCAAGTTCCAAGGTATTTAAGGTCTGGCCACCGCTCGCCTCCTGCTCGTGGAGGCGAGGTATCAGAGGTTTGACGCTGAGCCGCCAGCGTCTGCTGCCTACCTTGTTCCGGAAGTACTGGTTATCCTTTCCTTTGGATCAAAAAAGGCAAGGCCGAGAGAGGGAACATGCTGCGTGGGTATCACATGTTCTCTGAAGCTCTGCCCAGGCATTGTGAGTTGGAAATTTGGCCAAATTCCAATCCACATAGTTTAGTCTGTCAAGACTGCAAGATGCCACTCACATGACACTAAACATGCAGCCATTGGCACATCAATGTACATCTAACAATTAGTAAAGCTGCATTAAGCATATCACTGGCACAACGGTGATGCAGTCGTACAACTATGTGCATCTAATTAGCCCTACAGCTATGTGCGACTAACCCCTACTGAGCTTGCGGTAATGGATAGAACATCTAAAATTCTCGGACAAGGGCAGCTGAATAACGTGCAGGCCGATTATACCGCGGCACGAGTAAACTAGTAAAGATACCCACAATGAACTGCTAGAATATATGATGCTGCTGAGTTAGTGAACTGTGCAGAGATTCTCCACATATGATCTATGGGAGAACACTGAAACACTAATAGAGCAATTCTTGTGAAATGGAATGGATCCTTCACAGACTTAGCACCTATCACCCAGTACCCAGCACTCAGCCCAGCACCAAGCACCCAGCAACCAACACTCAGCACACAATACACAGTACCCAGCACTTAGCACCCAGCACCTAGTACCTAGCATCATCACCATGCACCAAGTACGTAACTGAGTACCTAGTATCTAGCACCTAGCAGCCAGCACTTAGTACACATAGCCCAGCACACAGAACCTAGTACCCAGCACCCGGCACCTAGCACCTAGCACCAAGCATCTAGCACCCAGTACACAGCACCCAGCATCCAACACCAAGCACCTAGTACCTAGCACCCAGCACGAAGTACCCAGCACCAAGTATCTGGCACCCAGCACGCAAAACATAGTACATATTACCCAACATCCATCACCCAATACCTAACACCCAGCACATAGCACCCAACAGCCATCACTTAACACCTAACATTCAACACCCATCCTCCAACACCCAACACCTAACACCCAACACCCGAACACCAACACCCAGCACACAGTCTCTAACTCCCAACACATAACACCCAACACCCAGCCTCCAATACCCAGCACCCAACACCCACCACCCAAAACCCAACATCTAGAACCAGGCACTCAGCACCCAACAGCTAGCACCCAACACCCAGCACCCAACACCCAAAACTCAGCAACCAACACCCACCACCCAAAACCCAACATCTGGAACCAGGCACTCAGCACCCAACAACTAGCATCCAACACCCAACACTCAGCAACCAACACCCTGCTCCTAGAACCCTGCACTTAGAACCCACATCCAACACCCATCACCTAGAACCCAGCACCCAGCACCAGTTACCCAACACTCGGCACCTAGAAACCAACACCCAGGACCCAGCACCAAGAAACCAACACCCAGCATCCAACCCAACATCCAACACCCAACGCCCAACACCCAACAATCAACACCCAGCAGCCAGCACCCAACACCCAACGCCCAACACCCAACGCCCAACACCCAACACCCAACACCCAGCACCCAACACCAAACACCCAGCATCTAGAACCCAACACCCAGCACCTAGAACCCAACACCCAACATCCAGCACCTAGAACCCAACATCCAACACCCAACACCTAGAACCCAACACCCAACACCCAACCCCCAGCACCTTGAACCCAACGCCCAACACCCAGCACCTTGAACCCAACACCCAACGACCAACAACAAATACCCAACACCCAGCATCTATAACCCAACACCCAACACCTAGTATCTAGAACCCAAGACCCAACACCTAGAAACCAACATCCAACGCCAAACACCCAACACCCAGCACCCATAACCCAACACCCAGCACCTAGAACCCAACACCCAACACCTAGTACCTAGAACCCAACACTCAACACCTAGAAACCAACACCCAACGCCCAACAACCAGCACCCAACACCCAACACCTAGAATCCAGCACCCAACACCCAGCACCTAGAATCCAACACCCAACACCCAGCAACTACCCAGCACCAACAACCCAGCAGCCTATACCTAGTACCCAGCACCCAGCAGACCAGTGAGTTCTATTCACAACAATGGTAAACCAACACCAAGCACGCGACATGATCTTGTTGCACTGCCGGAGCCGTGACGACCCGACTGTCACTGTGCCTGACAGCTCAGCCATTCACTCATGACGTCTGACACAGACTTCACTGACATCTGCCAGTCATTGAATTCACTGAGATCTGACTATAAATGTGTGGAGACGACATCTGGCAGCCCACAGCACCTTGCTGGGAGATAGCAGCAGGTCCCGAGACCCACCTACAGACGGTAAGACAATCCACAATCCTCTATCAACAACCATCTTCAAAGGGTAAGAGCAATATATTCCACAGATCCATCTACGGACAGTAGCAACGATATATCCTACAGATCCATCCACATACTGTAAGAGCAATATATCCTACAGATCCATATACAAACGGTAAAAGGAATACATCATACAGATCCATCTACAGAAGGTAAGAGGAATATACCCTATAGATGTGTCTACAGACGGTAAGAGGAATATATCCTACAGATCCATCTACAGACGGTAAGAGGAATATATCCTACAGATCCATATCCAGACGGTAAGAGGAATATATCCTACAGATACATCTATAGACGGTAAGAGGAATGTATCCTACAGATCCATCTATAGACTGTAAGAGGAATATATCCTACAGATCCATCTATAGACGGTAAGAGGAATATATCCTACAGATCCATCTACAGACGGTAAGAGGAATATATTCCACAGATCCAGCTACAGACGGTAAGCGAAATATATCCTACAGATCCATCTATAGACGGTAAGAGGAATATATCCTACAGATATGTTTACAGACGGTAAGAGGAATATATTCCACAGATCTGTCTACAGACGGTAGGGGGGATATATTCCACAGATCCAACTACAGACGGTAAGAGGCATATATCCTACAGTTCCATATACAGATGGTAAGAGGATTATATTCCACAGATCCATCTACAGATGGTTAGAGGAATATATCCTACAGATCCATCTATAGACGGTAGGGGGAATATATTCTACAGATCCATCTACAGACAGTAAGAGGGTTATATTCCACAGATCCATCTACAGATGGTAAGAGGAATATATCCTACAGATCCATATACAGATGGTAAGAGGAATATATCCTACAGATCTGTATACAGAAGTTATGAATAAGATACTTAGAGATCTATCTACAGACAGAAAGATCATTATATCCTACACATCTATCTACACACAGTAAGATCAATATATTCCATAGATCTGTCTATTAATATACACATCTACCTACATATCTGCATACCTACTTACTTACCTACGTTCTTGCCTACCTACCTGTTATCTTCCTACCTACCTATCTACCTACAAATCAGTATGTCTATTTATTTGTCAGTATGTATATCTATCTTTAGTATGTCTGTATATCTGTCTATTGTATGCACGTCTGTCTACCTGTTTAGAGTCTGTCTGTTTGTCTGTTTGTCTATCCAGAATCTGTCTGTCTGTCTATCTAGAGCAGTGGTTCTTAACCTTTTTTGGGCCGTGCCCCCCTTCACCATATTTTCATAACGTCATTCCCCCACCCCCCTTCCTATAAAAAATTTGACCCGTGCCCCCCTTCACAGTATATTCGGAACGTAATTCCCCCCCCCCCTTTTCATATTCCCTATCTAAAAATCCCCCGCCCCTACACAGTATACGTACAAATGGAAGGTAAATATTATAGCATATACTAAAACAAGTCTAGACATCCACATAAAACATGAATTGTGGGTCTACTTACTTTATAAAATGAATATTAGAAGGATGAGACGTACATAACTGTAAAGTATGAAGGCAAAAACAATATCAAGTAATCGGTTCTTGTATTAACACGATCTTGAAATGGTCTTCATTCCTCCCTCCCCCTCCCCTGGAAACCCTAAAATTCCCCCCTGGGTGGGGGGGGGGGAATTCCCCACCGATTGAGAACCACTGATCTAGAGTCTGTCTTAATTTTTTTTTGCGCTCGCTCGCTTTGAACTCAAGCGTAGTCCATACACACTATTTATAGTAGTGATGGACTGAATTTTGCGTGTGGGTTAGCTTTCCCTATGGTGGCATGCAACCCTCCACCCCAGCACACTGCAGGCAGCCACGCAAGCCACACTGCCACTCCACACAGTCCCGCTATAGACATCTCAATAGCTGCAATCAAACGGACAAACTTTCCACACAATGCTGGCTAAAATTGACGATTCAGCTAGAATGTATGGCTAAAGTTGCTGATGTAGTTTGGATAATTGATAGAAGACTTGATATTCAAAATTCCAAAGCAACGACAACAATAGACGGTGGGAGAGTGGATGTGTTAGTGTGTGTGTGTGTGCGCGCGCACATGTGTGTGTGTGTGACAGGATAGAGAGAGAGAGAGAGAGAGAGAGAGAGAGAGAGAGAGGGGGGGGGGGAGGATCGTAAGAAGGATGCAAGGATAAAGAAAGGCACACAAGAGTAGACAAAGCACAGACGTGGAGTAGGCAGCCTGTCTACAGTCGCCTGTGATCAACTGCTAGATCAACGTATCAGACAGTCACACCTGCACACAAACAGGTATTGTCTATTTGCCTTGTCCTTGAAAGGGGCTTATAGCCGAGACGTCAGAGACCTGGCGTCCTTTAGTTCCCTCAGTTGTGCTAGCTGCCGACAGTCGTGTTGCTTATGTGTGCTGTTTCATATTCCCCTATTTTATGTAATCCATGTTACTGGACAGGCCAGGCATACGACTGGCATCTCTGTTAGGTAAAGTATGTAGCCATTGTTTTAACTGTTACTTCACCCTATCTCCAGCTTCCTTATTTGTTCTACTTTATATTCGTGATCATGCAGCAAGACCTCTGTGTAATGATTCTCTACCCTGTGCTAGTTCCCGTGCCTTGTGCATGTTCCGATCCTGGATTTACTTCACTCTGTCAGTGTCATGTGACTCGGTTCTCCAAAACAATTACTACGCATCCCTTATTGTGTTCTATGACTTCTTACATTTAGTCTGAGATTACTAAAAATAAAAAAACTGGCCACTTCCACTCTGCGGTTGTGAAAGTCATGCATTGGCCATTTTCACGGTGGTTATCCTTCTTCGAGATATTTTGCGATACCTTGTGGAGTTTTTAAAAAAAATGCAAAAGCATGCTACAAGTACCTTTGACATCCAGAATAATATTGCGCATGCTTTCAAAGAGGAGAGGTTGCAAAGACGGCTATCACAAACATCAGAAGGCGGCAGTAAACATCAGAAGCAGAGCGTCAACATCAGAAGCAAACAGTCAACAATTTGGCCACATCACGAGAAGATAAAGAAACAAGGTGTAGTAACCAAATGAATTATTGTAAATCGAGAAGAAGAAGAAGACAGCGAGAGACAGTTCTTGATGCATAAACTAGGACAGATCTCGGCTAGAGCGGGGGAGGGGGGAGAGGGGGGGGGGCATAGTCAGGACAAGTCCAGGACCCCATGTCCTGGCATACGGCCTATTGGGCGCATGATGTTAGTGCTATATTGTAATACTACAATCGACACTGAATGTGGTCAATGTCACGCCGGACGCCTTTGCTCCCCGCGGTATTTCCTGGTACACACTTTGCGCTGCCTAGATCTGGAATCCCCGGTTAATTTTAAAAAGCCATCTCCATGGGGATTGGATCTCACGACAACTCGACCAGCAGGTCAAGCGTTAGCCACTGGGTTGCCGCGGCTCCCACTGGATGCGTCGTGTGGTCAGTGTGATGGCTGTCCCCTTACTTCCCACATACATCTTCTGGCACAGGTGTTAGACTGGGTGTTCTTGTGGGACACGACTCATCTCATCTCATCATGTTCCTCTTGTACCTTGCTGTGTCGAGGTGGAGCATAAACAGCGGGAGAGTGCCCGTTTATGGGATTCATATATCGAGATTCGCATGGACTCTGCTATTTCCTCTAGCCATCGTTTACACGGTCGGCCTCTTCTACTGGTTCCATTCGGTCTGTATAGCATTGATTGTTGTGGTATACTGTTAGTTGGTAGCCTAGTTATGTCGCCGAAACATTTACTTGTTGTTTTCTAATGTTCTTTTTCTATTTTTTTTTCTTTTTCCAGCGCTGCCATAACCCCCACTTCAGTCTTGATTTCTTCATTTCTGATTTTCTCTCTTCTTGATACATTGAATATTCTTCTCAGGAATGTAATTTCCAATGTTGTAATTGTTCCTTTTTTTTCTTTCTGTCATTGTCCAGGTTTGGCATTGGTATCGTATTGCTGGTAGGAAGATTGTGTTGTAGAGTGTTGTTTTAGTATGTACTGGCACGGATCTGTTCCTTAGTTGTGATGCCAATTTTTGTCCAATAACGTATGTATGTTCGATCTCGTCTTCTGATTTGTCATTTGATGATATTATCCTTCCTAGGTACTTGAAGCTCTTTACTTGCTTCAGTGGGTGTTCTTTTATATGAATCTTTATTGTTTTCTTTTCTGCGGTTATAGTCAATACCTCTGTTTTACTGATGTGAGACAAGTGAATGACCCAATTCAGATTCCGTTTCAAATGCATTTGGAAATTGCTATTTTTTTAACTCGCATATCCTTTTACAGGACATCGCTGTCAACAGCAGCATCTTTCAGCTGTCTGTTGATTTCTTGGCAAGATTACGCTCAGTAGTTTGCCATTGATTTCTGAGCAGCCGGCTCAGTTATCCCGCAAGTCACCAGCGGGGGACGAACTGCTCCCAGTTCTCGCCCGCTACGAGAATCTGCGTGATAAACGGGATTACGGAGAAAGTGGTGTAACCCCTCGGCCGGAGAGACCGGCAACTTGGAAACTACTTACTCATAATTTTCTACTTTTTATTTTCACAGTGTACATCAAGAGTACCAAAAAGACATGCTACATTCCATTTAGCCATCAATAAGACAGAATATATCAATAGCTGTCAACCAGGCCAAGACCTGATCAACAGACAGTACAATGTCCAAGGATGACCGACATAAAGTCGCCATTATCGGTGTTGGCTGCAAGTTCCCAGGGGCAGACAACCTAGAAGAGTTCTGGTCACTTCTGGAGAACGGTGAAAACCATGTGACTGAGATCCCGGAAACCCGCTGGTTTCACGAGTCTGTTTACGACCCCGACTTTAACACTCCGGCCAAAACTCACGCCAGGAAGGCGGGGCTGCTTAAAGAGTGAGTCAATCTGTCAATCGTGCACTCACACAGTCACACTGTATTTCTAGAACTTTTGTTTTTATCGTCGATCAGTCAATCATGCACTAACACAATCGTATCATGTTTCTAGTACTTTTATTTGTTCGGTCGATCAGTCAATCATGCACTCTAGCAATCGTGTTTACAGTAGTTTCGTCTGTTCGATCGATCAGTCAATCATACTCTTTAATAGCCGTATGTTTCCATTACTTTTGTCTGTACGGTCGATCAGTCAATCATGCACTCAGACAGTTGTATATTTCCAGTACTCTATTTTTTACGGTCTATCAGTCAATCATGCACTCAGACTGTAGTATATTTCTAGTACTTTCTTATGTACGGTCGATCAGTCGATCCCCTATACCATATCTGTGTGATCACATATATCCATATCCTGTACAATACAGCAGTTTACCCACGTCATCATACGTGTGAACCCGCATGCAGGCGGATTTGTCAAATTAGGTACGCAAACATTAGCATATATCATCCTTCTCTGCATCGTGCTCTCAATGTATGACAGTATGTACACAAACATTGTCATCTATCATCCTTCTCTTTATTACATTATCACCCAGACCCCTCTCCATGTAAAACAACTTGACCTTGTCTCCCCAGCCACCTGGCCTTCGACAACAAACTGTTCAACATCAAAGATGTGGAGGCCGACATCATGGACCCACAACAAAGGTATGTGCTGGAGTGTTGTCACCGTGCCCTGGAGGACGCCGGCCTCACCAGGGATCAACTCAGGGGCTCCAACACAAGTGTCTATATGGGTAATTCTTTTATGCCTGTCTGATGTGTCTCTCTGTGCGTCTGTCTGAAGTATGTCTCATGTGTAGACGGGTCAGTCTGATGTGTCTGTCTAATGTGTCTGATGTGTCTGTTATGTGTTTGTCTGATGTGTAGACGGGTCAGTCTGATATGTCTGTTTGATGTGTCTGATGTGTCTGTTATGTGTTTGTCTAATGTGTAGACGGGTCAATCTGATGTGTCTGATGTGTTTCTCTGATGTGTCTGATGTGTTTTTCTTATATGTCTGTCTAAAGTGTCTGTCTCATGTGTCTGTCTGATGTGTTTGTCTGATATGTCTGCCTAATGTGTCTAATGTGTTTATTTGATATGTCCATCTGATGTGTCTGTCTGATGTGTCTGTATGATGTGTATGATGTGTTTGTCTGATATGTCTGTCTGATGTGTCTGTCTGATGTGTCAGCCTGATGTGTCTGTCTGTGCGTCTGTCTGTCAGCGACTTGTGCGCTGCAGCTTTTCAAGACTCCGCTACTTTCGCACTGCACGAAATAACAATTCATGACATTTGCGAAAGGAATGCAATTTATTCAGAGCCGACATTTGAATGGCTCTACGAGCGTTAGGTTTCATCATCATTACACAATATGAATACATCAACGTGATGATAGATGATGCTAGCATTACACATTCTAAATGAACAGCCCTATGTTTGTCTATGGCCTAGAAAGCTATCGCATTGGTCAAGGATACGTCTGCTCTCTCTACCGTCTCCAGTCAGTCTGTCACCCGCTACACATTGCGTGGACAAGCACGGACACTTTACTCTCCGTGCAGTAGCTATTATTGCGTGCCTGGTGTTGCCAGCACTCCGGCTAGTGAGTTCGAGTAACCTGGCATATCACGGTTACTCGCAAAGACCAGCTACCCAATTGCTTGGGGAAAGCCCTCGCTCATCTGTACTCGTCGACCTCTGGTCTGACACAAATGTGTCTCCCTTTGAGGTTATTAATAGTACTCGGTGTCTTCCCTGTCTGGTGTCTCTCTACTAGACTAGTGTTAACTCATTACTCCTGTAAGGCCTTATTGGGGATGCTGACAGGGTCCCCTCCTCTCCGCGAAGTGTTACTTCCCTTTTTCTCATGTTTGTAACACTTCTGGTCACAAAAGAAAAATTGGTTGTCCCAATTTTGTCAGATCTCCAATAAGTATAGAACTTTCTAGTTTGGGGATAGAACAATATCTTCTACCTTCATTCACAGTGTTCTATCTTTTCACTTGGCTAATTCAGTAGCCCATGTCTCAGTATAGTTGGTTGTATAGATATCTTAGGGATTGGTAGTGAACCGGAAACCGTTATCTTATGACTTATGTCCTGGCTTCTGTCGTTTGACCCTATGTCTTTTGACTTCCACCTATTGACTTCCGTCTTGACCTGTTCCTCCTATTGCCCGAAATGACAACCCACACACTAGTTGACTCTATTATGAGTTCAACACATGAGCACCAAGTGTTCATGTTCCCTTTAATATCCCCTCCAACTCTATACACACAGCTCTACTGTTCACCTTCTTGCTTCCGCATGTGACAAAGCTATATTCACTGTTACATTTAGGTTTCTGATTATTTATTGTGTCCCCTGAATTTAGAGTTATTGTTCTTTGAACTGATTGGTGTGTGTAACTTTTATGTGTTTGTTTTCCTGTTTGTTTGCGTGTTTTCTAAAAAACTAAAGTGTACTTAACTCTCTAACATGTGTATGCGTTAGTGTACTAAATGTATGTGTTCCTTCGAGCGCCGCAAATCGATTTATTGTGGTTACAAACGTTCGTTATTTTTATTTGTGACCACAACTCCGTTTTCTGAAGCTCAAAGTACGTTCTCTATATACTCTGTTAAAGTGTGGCTGTAACACATATAAAAACCTCGACAACACATTGGAAACACAGATGACACAGACAAGTCAAACAAACAGTCCACCGCAGTCTTTCACACTACACACTGGTTTGATTTGATAACACACGGGCTGCGTTCTGGTTAGTAGAGCAGCAAAAATTAGACACACGCTTACGTTGTAAATACAAGCTCACAATTCATCATATTTTATCAAATATTTCATATTTCATCAAGTTGTTAATACAATCTCCTATTTCATGCGAATGATGAATGAAAATGTGATAAATAGTGATAAATGGTATTAATGATGAATGATATGATCGTCTGAATGATTGTTAGATGATAAATGAAATGATTAGTCGTATGGCCGTCAATGTCGTATTGTCTTCGCTGTTTGACTCTGGCGTACCTTCGTTCTAGGTTGCCGTTCGTCGCTAATCTATTTACTGATTTCGTAAAATGGTGACATTGATGGCTGTATCACGAGCAATGAAATGTACACGGTGGTTACGATGGTAATGTTCACTGATGATTTTATACATTTCAATTGCTTTTAGTATAATAACTCACTTTCTAAATAATATTGGTAGAATTTCACACTTTATCGATCTAATTTTACTCAATTGTGGTTCACACTCCACAAAATTGGCGATCGTATAATTCACCACAAAGAAAAAAATTAATTTATAGCATGTATCACAATAAATTTGTATTACTTTGCAATATATCACACATCAATACTGTTGAAACGTGCATTGAATTAATTCTGGTACAGAGTTTTGTAATATCAATCGATAGCTAGCGTTCGTTCAGTAGTTTATAATACCACTTGCATGTTGGCGTTAACTGCTCGTTGAATATTACCACAACTGCCTGCTATGACTGCTCAGAAACGTTGTCTGAAATCTGACAGTAATTGTACTGCTGGCGTTTTTCAATGTGCTCTGACACCAATTCGGGGTCTACTGGTGTTTATTCCCTGTGTTCTGACACCAATTCGCCGCTGGCGTTGATTCATTGACCATTCTGACACCAATTCGGGGTCTAGCCTGTCAGCGACTTGTGCGCTGCAGCTTTTCAAGACTCCGCTACTTTTGCATTGCACGAAATAACAATTCATGACATTTGCGAAAGGAATGCAATTTATTCAGAGCCGACATTTGAATGGCTCTACGAGCGTTAGGTTTCATCATCATTACACAATATGAATACATCAACGTGATGATAGATGATGCTAGCATTACACAATCTAATTGAACAGCCCTATGTTTGCCTATGGCCTAGAAAGCTATCGCATTGGTCAAGGATACGTCTGCTCTCTCTACCGTCTCCAGTCAGTCTGTCACCCGCTACACATTGCGTGGACAAGCACGGACACTTTACTCTCCATGCAGTAGCTATTATTGCGTTCCTGGTCTTGCCAGCACGCCGGCTAGTGAGTTCGAGTAACCTGGCATATCACGGTTACTCGCAAAGACCAGCTACCCAATTGCTTGGGGAAAGCCCTCGCTCATCTGTACTCGTCGACCTCTGGTCTGACACAAATGTGTCTCCCTGTGAGGTTATTAATAGTACTCGGTGTCTTCCCTGTCTGGTGTCTCTCTACTAGACTAGTGTTAACTCATTACTCCTGTAAGGCCTTATTGGGGATGCTGACAATGTCCTTACAGTCTTACTCGTAAAGTGTTCGTTCCTCTCAGTGTGTATGCCGCATGGGAACACATTAAACCAGGTCTGCTATGTATATCGCTGTCTCCCCTTTACAATTGGCGCTGTGCAAATGGGTTACGAACGCAGTTCGTAATCCCACATATCGCGTTCGAAACACTGCTGTGGGAGATTCGGCAGCAGGCAACCTTGCGCTAATGTTTATATAAAGGTATGAGTGCCTATCGTTCAGAAAAGAATGGCAAACTACAGAATGTAAATTTGCCAAGAAATAACAAGCAGCCAAAAATATTAGGGTTGACTGCGACATCCTGTAAAGGATATGCAACTAACTTTAAATTTTCCCTGGAGAATATTAGGGTGTAATTATACATATTTTTTTCGCATATCCTATTTACAGGACATCGCTGGCAACACCAGTATTTTACCGCTGTTGTTGATGTCTTGGCAAGATAACGCCCATTAGCTTGCCATTGCTTTCTGAGCGACCGGCTCACGTATCCCCGTAAGTAATCAACGCGACGCGATCCGCTACCGAATCTCGCATAGCTGTGTTCCCCTACGTGGATATATGGGATTACGGAGAAAGTCGTTAATCGCCTTCGCCAGGGAGACTGGCGATACATCATTATCTGGGACCTACTGAAGAACCATCGCCAACCCAGGCGTAGTCCCAGTCTGTCAGTGTGTACTGCGCCCAGCCGTGACCTGATGCCTCGTGCAGTGCCTGCCCCGTGGATGGAAGTTCCAGTGTAGGTAGTGTACACGCAGCCGGTTTTAGGATTTGGGCTAGGGGAAGTAGGAGTCTCGCAATACAGTCCCCGTGGCGGTGATGCTTTAATACCGGGTAGGGAGAGAAGTCGGGAGACAGGTCTCCCTATCAACCTCAGCCAGAATCGCTTTCAGCACCACCTGACGTCGGGTGGCACAATCGAGAAAATACCACGGACCTATGGGGAACCATTATTAATCGGGAAAATACCAGAGACATATGGCGAACTATTATCAATCGGGAAAATGCGACAGGCTTATGGCGAACCATTATCAATCAGAAAATACCAGAGACATATGGCGAACTAATATCAATCGGGAAAATACCACAGACCTATGCCGAACCATTATCTCCCACACTTCTCTGCATGGCACATGATGATGACGAAGTGTCATTAAGATCTGTTTACTGATTGCAGGTGCCAGGAAGATTAATTCGTTGGTTTCGGGCTCCATGAAGATCTGTTAGTGGATTGCAGGTTCCATGTAGATCTATTTGCTAATTGTAGGTTGCATAAAAATATGTTTGCTAATTGCAGATTCCACGGTTATATTTTAGCACATTGCAGGTTCCATGAAGATCTGTTTGCTAATTGTAGGCTGCATGAAAATATGTTTACTAATTGCAGGCTCCATGAAAATCTGTTTGCTAATTATAAGCTGCATGACAATCTGTTTACTAATTGCAGATTACATGAAGATATGTTTGCTAATAGTAGGTTCCATGAGGATCTGTTTGCTAATTGCAGGTTCCACGAATATTTATTTGCTAATTGCAGGTTCCATGAACACAGACTACCGCAGCGAGTTCAACGCCCCCTCCCAGGTTCCGGACAACTACGCCGTCACCGGGGTGTCCAGCAGCATCATCTCCAACAGAGTGTCCTTCGTCTATGACCTGCGCGGCTCGTCCCTGACCTTGGACACCGCCTGCTCATCATCTCTAGTCGCCATCGACCTGGGATGTCTGGCTCTCAAAGCAGGTGATAGAGTTCAACTTTTTTCTGTGTGATTTCTGTTGTTATTTACTGTTTTCTCTACAAGTACACGGTGACCATCAAGCATTTACTGTTTCCTCTACAAGTACACGGTGACCATCAAGCATTTACTGTTTCCTCTACAAGTACACGGTGACCATCAAACATATACTGTTTCCTCTACAAGTACACGGTACGAATACATATTTTGCATTTCTTTTACACGTACATGGTGGCGATGAAACATTTCCGTTTCCTCTACGAGTACATGGTAATCATAAAACATTAATTTTTCCTCTACAAGTACGTGATGGTGATAACAAATTTAGCATTTCTTCTACAAGTACATAGTATCGATAAAACGTTTACTTTTCCTCTTGACCTACACGGTAATAAACATTCAATATTTCTTCTACAAGTAAATGGTGGTGATAAAACATTTGCTTTTCCTCTACAAGTGCATGGTAACGATGAACATTAGCATGTATTCTAGAAGTATATAGCAACTAAACATTTCCTATTTCCTCTACAATTACATGGTAGCTATTACATATTTACTCGTTTCTCTACAAGTACGTGGTAGTGATAAAACATTTACCTCTTCCTCTACGTGTACATGATAGCAACTATACGTTCACTGTTTCCTCTACAAGTACATGGTGGCAATACAACATTGCTTTTTCTCTACAAGTTCATGAAAGCGACAAAACTGTTACTGCTTCCTCCACAAGTATTTGGTAACTATAAAACATGTACCGCTTCCTCTACACGTGCTCGATTTTCTTCTATATGACTGTGGAGTGGGGAATTGTGAGCAAGCCGTGGAAATATGGTTTTATAGAAGAATGATGAGAACACAGTGGACAGATAGAAAGAGCAATGGGGATATGTTGAAAGACGTTAACTCACAAAGAGCATTGTTTATTTGCATCAGAAGAAGACAGTATACATTGTATAGGTATGACATGAGAATTAGTTAGTTAGTTAGTCAGTCGAGGTTCCAACTTCATGGCAACGGGTCGTCCCCGTTATGCTCCATTCCCGTGCCAGCGAATATCACACAAAATGCTCCCCACTGTCCAATGTTAAAAGTGGAATAGACAACAGTCTCGGCAATCCAACAAGCCAGCACAGGTACACTGCATAATGCCGCCGCCAGAATGCCAACACAAAATTTATCCACACTCGCCACAGGCACAGTTCATCGTCGATGGACTAAGGACTCGGCAGTCACCAGAAAGACCTCATTGACCCGGGTTTTCTCACATGGCTCGGTCTCTTACCGCAGGGCGACACGCCGAAAGTGTCGCACAAAGCACGAACTCCGTAGTCTCAACGCCGACTCCCAGGAGTCTCCCGAAAACTGCACTCGTGAACCGAAAGGGCAAAACAGTCAATTCAGCAACCGCCGGTAGCCATTGTTCTGAACATGCAGTTCACTGTACAGGACAGATGTAAAAGCATTCCATGCGAATTTCACAGCTCACGGAGTCGCCCACACACTCACTCAGTAGCAGAGCGACGGAACCATGTACTACCATTCCATGCGATAAATGCGATTGTAAACCGTAGACGCAAGCATAAACACGCCACAGGTCCCAACGGTTCAATGCTTAACCGCCATGCTGGCCACAGAAGTCCATATATATTCCATGAGAATGGGAAAGCCAATGGCTGGAGGGGATGAGAGGATGTGGGAGACCAAGAGAGAAGACGTTGGGGAAGTTTGACATCATAACATGGAGGTTCGTTCGTATAAGAAAAGATTGGCAGTATAAGCGACAAAAAGCGATGTTAGACATGATCATCAATGCCAGACGGCAAGTACTAGAAGAAGAAGAAGAAGAAGAAGAAGAAGAAGAAGAAGAAGAAGAAGAAGAAGAAGAAGAAGAAGAAGAAGAAGAAGAAGAAGAAGAACAAGAACAAGAACAAGAACAAGAACAAGAACAAGAAACAAGAACAATAAGATATGACTATGACGTTTTATGTGGTTGAGTTATGTTAGTTTCCACAATTCTGTTTTTGAGTCTATTCCATCGATGTTCAGATCTCGTTGCATGTCAGCATTGATCTATTTTGATCCCCAGTATTTGATCGACAGATTATACCTATATATTTCAAAACAACGTTTCCCCGTAGTGAGTTTAACCACAGAAGACACGAACAATAGATTGTATGATTCATTGCCTGGCATATTTCCCTGCATCTCGGCACGAGCATATTGCATTAGTTTGTGTTGCGTGAATTATGCAGTATACACCTGACGAGTTGCAGCGAAATGTACAAGACAATAAATCGAGTAATCTATTGATTGTGTCTTCATTATTCCAATCTTATATGTAAACACACGATTGTATCAAGTGTTGAAATAAGAAGCCCTCTATCTGCAGGTGTCTGTGACATGGCCATCTGTGGAGGGGTCAACTCCATCTTGTCCCCAGACCTGTTCATCCACCTCAGCAAGGCCCGGATGTCCTCGGCCAAAGGTCAATGTTTCGCCTTCTCCGACCAGGTGGACGGCTACACCCGAGGCGAAGGCTGCGGTGTCGTCATCCTCAAGCGGTTTCAAGATGTAGGTGCTTTGTTCTAGAATCATCATCATCATCCTCATCATCATCATCATCATCATCATCATCATCATCATCATCATCATCATCATCATCATCATCATCATCATCATCATAATCATCATCATTGTCATCATCGTCATCTTCACCATTATCAACATCACCCAGCTCTAAGATGTCGATGCTCTGCTCTATCATCATCCACATCATCATCCTCACCAACATCAGCGGCATCATTGTCAACATCGTCATCACCGTCATCTTCACCATCATCATCAAGGAGCTTTAAGATCTAGGTGTTCTGTTTCACCACCACCACCACCACCATCATCATCATCATCATCATCATCATCATCATCATCATCATCATCATCATCAAGGATGAGTACAAGGGAGTACAAGGAAATGAGCGGGCTGACAAGCTCGCATGTGAGGCTACTGTGGAGGGCGGACGCGCCATGGACCAGGCTGACATTCTGAATGCTCTACGAGAAGTAAGACTCTTGCGTGAACCAAGTGATGACTGTGAATCTACAACCATGGCCAGACTGCGAGAACAGCAAATTAAAAGTGGGGTGGCCAAACAAGAACACTACGCAGGAAGCCAAAGAAGATTGATAAACCAACACAGAACTGGCGTCGTCAGCCGCTACACGCTGCGGGATTTGCTTAGGAGGGGATCCGAGCACTTATGGACTGAATGGTTCAATGTGCAATGAGGATGATCTGTCGACTAACTAACTAACTAACTAACTAACTAACTAACTAACTAACTAACTAACTATCATCGTCATCATCAACATCATAATCATCATTACTACCATTACTGTCATGAGTTGGAATATGAGCTTGATCACGTTAAAGAGTGTGCACAGCCTTACGAAAAGAAGCACGCTTTGACGATGGCCATGAGAGAAATGTATATCATAAACTAGGGACTGGGAGTCGAGACCTTAATCGAAGACAGACCTGTCCAGACTCCTTCATTGTAGGCAATGGCAACAGTGAATTTGGCGCCGTTATGTGATATTTTTAATCATGAGTGTTGATATGTATTTTATTGTGATTGAGAATGATGATTGATAACTGTGATTGTCATCGGCGATCATGTGAACTTGTGTAAATATGTGCAAGGGAATTAGAAACAGGAAACGAATCTGTCTTATGTTGTATTAGGAGTTGAGAAGTGTTTTGCAGCGTAAATAGGAACGTAGTTTTAATATACTATTACGGCATAGTCCACTCATACCAATACTCAATCTGTTCAACAACCAGTCATACTATAATGTGGACAACGTGACGAATCATCGTCATAATACACCTAATTGTGTCCTGACTGATAACAGTATAACAGTCTAACCAGCCATTCACAACAGTCTATACTGTGTCCTAAAACATGAGGGCACACCGTGTAAATCCAACTACCGTGTCAACACGAACACTAATAATATTTTAAAGACCACGCATCGTGGGCTATGACAATCACCATCATTACAATCTTCACCATCATCCAACCATCATCATTATCGCTATCATCACCATCTTCATAATCACCATCATTATCACCATCATCATCACTACTATCTTCACCATCATAACAATCCATCCATCTTGAACATCATCATCATCATCATCATCATCATCATCATCATCATCATCATCATCATCATCATCATCATCATCATCATCATCATCATCATCATCATCATCATCTTCATCATCATCATCATCATCACCACCATCATCATCATCAGCATCGCCATCCCTACCATCAGCATCATAATAGTAATTCAACCATCATCGCATCACATTTCAACTGATATGGACGGCCATGCATCTCTATATCTCGCCACCTCACACAGACTGCTAAATTGTGTGCATTAATATGTTCATGCCACTTGAAAACAAAATAAAGCAATTGCAGAACCCCTACTGTAACAATATTACTCTTTGTAACTGTGTGATGTTGAACTAGAGTAACAACGTTTCTGTTTGTTAACTTTGTGATGTAGACATAGAGTTACAGCGTTTATGTTTCTTTACTTTGTTATATGGAACTACAATACCAATGTTAACTTTGTGATGTGAAATTAGAGTACCAATGTTAACTATGTAATGTGGAACTAGAGTATGCATAATCCTGAATGTTAACTTTGTGATGTGGAACAAGAGTACAAATGTTAACATTGTGATGTAGAACTAGAGTAACAACGTTCCTGTTTTTTAACATTGTGATGTGGAGCTAGAGTAACAGCTTTCCTTTCTGTTTAATTTGAGATGTGGAACGAGAGTAACAATATCAACTTTGTGATGTCGAACTAGAATACCAATGTTGACTTTGTGATGTAGAACTAGAGTAGCAATGTTAACTTTGTGATGTAGAACTAGAGTACCAATGTTAACTTTGTGATGTAGAACTATATTAACAATGTTAACTAGTGATGTAGAACTCGAGTATCAATGTTTAACATTGTTATGTAGAACTAGTGTACCAATGTTAACTTTGTGATGTGGAACTAGAGTAACAATGTTAACTGTGTAATTTGGAACTAGAGTAAGAGTGTTAACTGTGTAGTGTGGAACTAGAGTAACAATGTTAACTTTGTGATGCAGGCTGTCAAAGACAAGAACAAAATCTGGGGCACGATTGCGTCCCGCTCTAATCAAGATGGCGGAACTGTAACCCCCATGTCCAAGCCCTCGGAGGAGCAGCAGCTGCGACTGCTGGAGGAGGTCTACGCCTGGTACAGGATTGACCCCAAACGACTGTCTTATATTGAAGCACACGGTGGGTCACTGAACATTCACATCTGTAGTTGCTTTGTTGCTGCAGGTGATACTGCACGTGTGTGGATGTTGAAGGTAAACTCCAGAGACACAGAATGTAAGCTTACTCATGCCCACTGTCCGTGACCTGAAGTATCTAGGAAAGATAACCTCTGCAATTACATAACTGACTATTTCTTGTTTATTCTCATCAATCTCCCTATAATGACACACACGCAAAGATGGAGTCACGGCGGTGACGGTGCGAGAATGTAATAAATAATCAGATATAATAAAGCTGTGAGCATGTAAGATATAATCATATGGAATCAAGCTGTGAGACTGTAAGATTTAATCAGATGGAATCAAGCTGTGAGACTAAGATATAATCAAAAGGAATCAAGGTGTGAGACTGTAAGATATAACCAAATAGAATCAAGCTGTGGGCATGTAAGATATAATAAGATATAATCAAGCTGTGAGCATGTAAGATATACTCAGATAGAATCAAACTGTGATACTTTTAGATATATTCAGATAGAATCAAGCTGTGAGACTAAGATATAATCGGAAATAATCAAACTGTAATACTTTACGATATACTCAGATAGAATCAAACTGTGATACTTTAAGATATAACCAGATAGAATCAAACTGTGAGACTAAGATATAAGCAGATAGAATCAAGATGTGAGCATGTCAGATATAATAAAATAGAATCAAGCTGTGACCTTGCAAGATATAATCAGATAAAATCAATCTGCGAAAATGTAAGATATAATCAGATAGAATCAAGCTGTGAGACGTCAGATACAATCAGATATAATCAAGAGGTGAGAATGTAAGATATAATCAGATAGAATCAAGCTGTGAGCATGTAAGATATACTACTACTACTACTACTACTACTACTACTACTACTACTACTACTACTACTACTACTACTATACTACTACTACTACTACTACTACTACTACTACTACTACTACTACTACTACTACTACTACTACTACTATACTACTACTACTACTACTACTACTACTACTACTACTATAACTACTACCACTCCTACACTTACTACTGCTACCACTACTTCAACTACTACTACTATTACTACTACTGATACTACTACTACTACTACTACTACTACTACTACTACTACTACTACTACTACTACTACTACCACCACCACGTCCACTACTACTACTTCTACTACTACTACTACTACTACTACTACTACTACTACTACTACTACTACTACTACTACTACTACCACTACTACTACTACTACTACTACTACTACTACTACTACTACTACTACTACCACTACTACTACTACCACCACCACCACTACTACTACTACTACTGCTACTACTATTGCTACTATCATCGCTACTACTATTGCTACTTAGTTAGTTAGTCTTTCCTCTTGAGCCTAAGTCAGAAGTCATGGCTCTCCATGTCTGGCGGTTCGCTGCTACCTGTTGTAGATCTTGGATGTTCACTTGGCCGTTGAATGAGCCCTCTCTGATGATGGTTCTACGCAGGGTCTCTCTTGGTTTCCCCGTTTTCTTGTCCCTAACCAGTGTCCATATGAGGGCTAGGTTGCGGAGTCTTGTCTTGTCTATTCTGAGTACATGGTTGATGTAGTTCCAACGGCGTTTTCTTATAAAATTGGATACTAACTACTACTACTACTACTACTACTACTACTACTACTACTACTACTACTACTACTACTACTACTACTACTACTACTGCTACTACTATTACTACTATTACTACTACTACTACTGCTACTACTACTACTACTACTACTACTACTATTACTACTATTACTACTACTACTACTACTACTATTACTACTACTTCTACTACTACTACTACTACTACTACTACTACTACTACTACTACTACTACTACTACTACTACTTCTACTACTACTACTATTACTACTACTTCTACTACAACTACTACTACTACTACTACTACTACTACTACTACTACTACTACTACTACTACTACTACTACTACCACTAATACTGCTACTACCATCACTCGTACCACTACTACCACTACTGCTGGTCAGCACAGCGACCAGCATCCTGGCTTGCTAGCTTTATGATCATGAGCTCGAATGCTCAGTCAGACATGTTTTAAAAACAAAATGACCTCGAGTCTTGGGTGGACCCAGCCTACAGTGACGTATATCTTGGATGGACCCAGCCTACAATGACGTATATCTTGGGCGGACCCAGCCTACAATGACGTATATCTTGGGTGGACCCAGCCTACAATAACGTATATCTTGGGTGGATCCAGATAAAATGACGTATACTTTGGGTGGAAACAGGCTAAAAAGACCTATATCTTGGGAGGACCCAGGCAACAATGACCTATATTTGGGTGGACCCAGTCTACAATGACCTTGGTTCCTAGGTGGACCCAGTCTACCATAGCCTAGGTTCTTCTTTGGACCCAGCCTACAATAGGTCCAAGTGATCGTTCTCAGTATCTGTGTCGGCCAGTCTGATGTTGCCCACACCACCCCCACCACTGCCCATTGGTCTATGAGAATAAACGTCTCGCACCATCTGCCAGTGACCCGTGGGACTGGAAATCGTCCTGGACGTGATTTTATTCACTGTAGGTTTTTTTTTTAAAAACTATATTTCTTTCACTCACTGGCTTTGAACTCAAGTGTAGTCAACATATGCTACATCTAATTGCAATGGGCGAATATTTGACGTGTGAATTAGGTTTCCATATTTCCAGTGTCCCTTGCCATAAGGCGAATTCACTCCGACTTCAGAGGAACTTGTAATTTACGTCCCCAAGTCAAGGACGCGAAGTTAGTATGTTTGTCCAACTGTTCGGTGTAGGGGCTGAACCCCTTAGCTCAACATCAGCACACCGGATATTTAAGAACGAGCGTTCATATCCATTCTGCCATGCGGGCCTCCACTGTGGGTTTATTATTTAATGTAGTCTTTAGGGGAGAGTTGACTACTGAACATGATCAGTCACGTGACACCAGAATTAAATGGCCAGCTTGTCATCACACACATTATTGTACGCACACGGTGTGTATACAGCATCTGTAGCCATGCATGTGCTCACTGGATTCCGTGTATTGTACACCCACGGTGTGTTCACAGCATCTCCAGCCATGCATGCTCACTAGATTCCATCTGTGGCACCTCCGTCAAGTCCCTGCATGCATGTTGTGGGATGTGGATTTTAATTCCTGAGAATGATTCGTTAAAATGTCTAGGGGGTATTATTGATTCTCTGGTCACTGGTCAGAATGCAGGGTGATCAGGGATATTTACCACAAATCCCAGGAGAAAAGAGTTCAATCCTTGAAACAATGGCATCTGTGTGTAGGTTTCCCTTCCCACTTCATCACCCTTTAAATTAACTATAGATGCTAGAAGGAGATTGATTGCTCACAACATATAAACAACCACATTTACTTGATGTACACGACACTTTTGGACAAACAGTTCAGGTATTAACTCAAGATCTGCATTTACATATATAGATGTGTAATAAACACTATGCATTTTCAGACAGGCATGGGAATGATATGCAGTATTACAACATAGTACCCAGTGACCCCAGAAAAAAACCAGGTTATTACAAACAACACAACAACCACAAATTGGTTCTGCTTACTCGACTCATTGTACCTAGATAAAATCACATTGGTCTAGGTGCAGAAACCCAACATATATATTTTTGTTTCTGACACCATGTACAATTATCATATTTAAAAATAATGAGTTGATGTCAAAATACTATTTACCTTAACCATCATTGGTTATACCTCATTACACACTAACACTCTTTATATGTCATAGAAGAAAAAAACACACACATGAAAACAGTTGATACTAATAATTAAATTAATTAATTATAGTGTTCATTTAGGCATTGCGGATGGGTATTCCTCTCCAGTGCAAAGCAGTTAATGTCCATAATTATCAGTGCAGAATTATACTCAGTCATTTTCTACTCACAGTATGTCCACCGAAGTTGGCTGGCGAATGTTTCTAATCCATAATCCAAGAATAGAATTATACATAAGCACATATTCTCTCCATGAGACTGAATTTAAGAATACTCTGTTGCCATTTGGGCTGTGATCCAATTGAAATTGATGCCTAGGTCTATCATACTTTCAGGAGATGCAACTTAAGCTCTGCAGAAGGTTCTTCCCTATCTCATCTTATCGATGAAAAGATGACGACTGTCCAACAGCTCGGGTTATGTTAACCGTTTCCCAATTTAGTTCAAAAGGCTTTGTCACACACCCGGTTCATGTTGATAGGCCATCCCACACTTGATGATGGGGCAGTTAGGCCGACATGGGACCAGCATAGAGTTCTGATTCATTCCATTTCTGTGTAGAACATACCATGGTGAGTCATTCATTGGGTTTCATCTGAAGATTCTGCTGCAGGCATGGAACTGAAGAATATTACTCCACCACATATCCAGGGATGCAAGCCATCAGGTGATTCCTATGGTTGCAGGCGTAGAGGCATTTACTCCGCTAGCTGCTTTCATATGGACTTTTTTATGTGTTCAGGTTTGGGAACCTTGAGGTAATCTGGTGTAGGTATGGTTTTCAGTTGGCACCTTGGTTGTATTGGTTCAATGTCTTCTTCCCATTTGTTTGAGTTGGTGTTCATAGCTAGAACTTGGTGTTGCATGGCTGGAACCTTATGTTTGACTTTTGCAGCTGTGAGATGTTCTTTCGAAGACTTATCCATTGTGGATATTAACTTGGTAATCCAACCAACAGTTGAAGATTACTCACTGTTGTTAGTTTTAATAACTTGTAGAAGGATTGTCCCATAGTTTCACTGATTTTGTTGAATGATGAGGCCATAGATGATACTTCTCAAACGTATAACTGACGAGTCACTGTTGTCAGTTACTTTGTTGATCTTCATCTTTGTAGATTATTAGATCTTGAAGTCCATCCTGGATCTTCCTACTAACCTAGGACTTAATCACTCACCCAATCAGTTGTCTTCTAATTTATCTGTTGCTCGCTATGGAGCTATTGAGCGCCGCAGTAAACATGGAGGTATTGCTAGATCCAGACTATGGTTTGGACATTCACTTTATGGCTGTTGACCCAAGATCCAGTGTTAGTGATATAGTCCCACCAAATTCAACCACCACCTGCTTCTCTTCTACAGAAAAGGGATGACAAGAATACAACACGAGCATTAACCTACTGTGTTATGGTAAAAGGTTTACAACACAATTACAAACACAAATACAAAACAACAAGGGGAGAAGGGGAAAGGAGTGGGTGTCCATGTTCCACTGTCCCTCATTGCTGAGTAGAGCCATTCTGACCCTTCCTAGTGAGTAAGGTATTTTCTCACTTATATTTTGTTCTGTTGTTACTGAGACTATTGGATGGGTGAAGTCATTCTGTCCATCCAACATGTTGATATTGTCTCTCTCATTACTTGAAGAGAATAGCCTATACAGAATCCCTGTGGTTTCTAATGCCGCGTCTTCATTTCGGCACTATAATCATCACTAGGTCAAGACTATTCACCATTGGCTTCTTAAGTACTGACATACATATGTATTCTTACATCAACATCCTCTAATCCCAAGGTGCAACATTAAAATGTATATTCCCACAGTAAAAAGTAACAATCAGAACAAAGAAAATTCTCATACCAAAAAAAAACATACATGTACATTTCTCTGATATTAAGTACATGATAATCATACATAATAATCATAATGATGATGCAGGGAGCCTAGGTTTTTGAATTATCTTCATGAACTAAAACATCCATTGTTTTCCCCCACTGCGTACAGCACATGAGGATAGTAATCGCTGTGATATGTTTTGCCAATGACTGCTATTATTCGGAGGGTATTTATAAGAATAACTTATGCCGCATGGTCCAGTCTTCTGAATATTGCAAGCAATTTATTCACATCAATCTTCGCTTCTGTTTCTACTACGGTGAGGCGATGCGGAGTGAATCCTATCCGAACATGCATTTACATCACGCGTTTACTTTAATTCTTCATGAATTTATATTCAAACATGGCCTGTCCCTAACACTATTTTATGAAATGATTATATGTTCACCCTCATATGGAGTGGTTACTAATCTGTTAACAAAAGGATAGTACTAAAATTTAACACTATAGTTCCAAGTTACAGATTATGATGTGGCGAAGCATTTTATCCCCTGACTAAGAGTCAGGAATACGCGTAATCATTTGTATGTCCCCGCATGGATAAAACACCTTTCTATAGTACATAGATTATTTGCAGATTTCTAAGCATAAATAGTGAGATATTGTTCACAGTGCCTAGAAGTTTTAACATAGGAATATGAAATTGACAGACACTAGTTCTTTACTATGAAGCATGAATCAGGGGTCTGCTCCTACATTGAGAAAATCTCTAGAATGTGTTTCAGACATGAGAGTTGATACTTTACAGTACACATAATATTCATAGATTATAGCACTACTAGTGAGATATAAGTTCATAATGCCTATACAAGATATTAACATATAGATTTGAAATTGTAAGACATAGGAAAAATTACAGCGTGGCGCCCACATGTGTTTCCTTAGTAAACATCATCCAGCCTGGTTTAAGAGAATTGTAACTAATTCTTAATTAAACATACTGGTTTATGTAATACATAAATATATCTTAATAATGTAGATAACATACCAATAGCTTGAATAGAATCATGTTTTTAAGGAAAACTACCTTCTCCCCGAAGGGAAAGGTCGACTTTCTTGTGTGTTCTCTTGACTAGAAATGGCCGCTTCAGTCTTTGTTTTCCCCCTCGCCAGGATTGGCCAGATAAGGGAGAGAAAACAAGCCAAAATAAATTTAGCTGTGCCACGGTCAGTCTATCGCTGTTTTATTTTCTCCTACATTAAGTAAGTTACTTACACAGTAATTGTAAGGGTTTGTTTATTTTTAAGGGAGTCCATAAATAGGAAAGGGTAAGGACGTTTTATTATACCACACATGTCCTCAACTATGTACTCATCTTTGCTTTATCCAACTCCAGGAACCGGCACAGTTGTTGGCGATGTCATCGAGGTCAACGCCCTGGGAAAGTTCTTCCAAAGGAAACGGGCTGAACAGACCCGGTACCTCGGCTCCGTGAAGACCAACATCGGCCATCTAGAAGCAGCAGCTGGGGCAGCAGGCCTCATCAAGGTCCTGCTGATGATGAAACATTCCAAGATTGTGCCGTCACTGCACTTTGAGAGACCAAACCCAAATATTGATTTCAATGGCTTCAACCTGCGTGTCCCCACACAAGTGATGGATTGGGCGGCTGGTGTTAAGATGGCCAGTGTCAGCTCTTATGGGTTTGGAGGTACAAACTGCCATGCAATCGTTGAAAGTCAAGGACAACCTAGAGCTGCCAAACCTGACACGACGTCAGAAAATATCGTCTGCTTCTCTGCCATGAACTTGGAGTCACTTAAGGGCAGCATGAAAGACTTTGTGAACTACCCAGATGTGTTATCCATGGATATTGAAGACCTGGCGTTGACGTCCACTATACACCGTGACCACTTCCCTGTCCGCCAGGCGTTTGTGGCCAACACCACAGACAGTTTACTGAGTCAGGTCGTGGACCAAATGGCGAAGGTCAAACATGATTCCAGTGATACTAAGAAGCCAAAGATTGTGTTTGTGTTCAGTGGAATGGGCACAGCCTGGCCTGGCATGGGCAGGGCGTATATGTCCACTAGCCAGATTTTCAGAGACAAGATCAGGGACATTGACACCTGTCTACGCGAGTATGTTCCCTGGTCAGTGGAAGACCGCCTGGGCACAGAGTTTGACACGCGTGACGAGATGTTCTGGCCAATAGCAATATTTGCTTGTCAGGTAGCCACAGCTCACCTGTGGGTCAGCCTGGGTGTCACCCCAAATTGTACTATAGGTAGCTCTGTCGGTGAGGTAGCCGCTGCCCATGTTGCCGGACGTCTGTCATTGTCTGAGGCTGTCAAAGTCATCTATCACAGAACGAAGCTTTTGGCCCGACTGGTCGGAGTCGGCAAGATGATCTTGTTCAGTGGAGTAAGGATCGGACATGTTGATGAGATTGTCAACAAGTGGCCGGGGAAGGCGAATGTCTCGGTCAGAACCAGCCCCATGACATGCGCAGTGAGTGGCCAGGCGAATGTTATAACTGCCATAGAGGATGACGTGAGGAAGCTGGCGAGGATTCAACAAGTGGACATTGAAGTCATTGACCTCAATCTTCCTGTAGCCTACCATAGCCACTGTGTTGACGGATGTAAGGAGGAACTGAGACAGGCACTCAAAGATACAGGAATGTGCTCAATGGCAACACATATTGACATGATCTCAAGTGTGACCGGTGACTTTATCCAAGGTCCTCTAGGATGCGAATACTGGGTGAACAATGTCCGCGAGCCGGTGCTCATCATGGATGCCCTGAGGAAGTCGTTAATTGATGAGGACAACACCGTGCACATCGAAGTGGGCTCCAAGCCGCTCATGGCCGCCCACAAGGATGACATATTCCCTGGGAAGAATGTGAAAGTCGTTGTGTCCATGCGCTCCAAAGCCAACTGGAAGACATTTCTGGAAGCCCTAGCTAAAGCTTACAAACACGGCTGTGTGGTGAACTGGAAGAATCTACCTCAGTCCGGACGTCTCATTACGGCAATTCCCCGCTACAACTTCACCCCGAGGCGGTGCCTGCACAGTTCGGAGACTGCAGCAATGACAATGGCCGGTATAAACTTCTTGAAAAGAGAACACCCATTTGTATTTCAGGTGGAGTCTACCAACAAGCACAAGGTGTTCCTGGCTGTTGCAACATTTAAGTCTGTCTTTGACCACAAAGTTGCTGGTCAGTTAATTATGCCAGGAGCCGTCTATGTGGAGTGCGGCTTTGCTTTAAGCAAACAGATCAGCTTCAGCGAGGCCGAGCATTACTCGGTGTCAGCCAGGTTCGAACAAGCTTGTCACTTCACAGAGAAGGAACCCGTTGTATTCACACTCGACGTTACGGCATCTCCAACTATGGGCTCGGGGTCTTCTTTCAAGAGTTACAGCATTGCAGTGATGCACCACAAGACACGGTTCGCCACAGTTCAGCTACATCCTCACTATGCCCCAAAGGACAAAATAGCCATCAACATTCCAGAAGTGAAAATTCGATGCCAAGAAACCTTCAGCAGAAATGATATCTACAACAAACTGCAAAGGTTCGGATTCACTTATGGTCCTCTGTACAAGCTTCTGTTCGAGGCCAGAAAAGGCTCCGATGAATGTCTTGTCACTGCAATGATCCCTGACGAACTTGTCCACGAATGTGCCGGGACAATGGTGCACCCATCCTTCCTTGATGGAATGATTCAGACATTTATAATTCTCTTAGAGGAGAGCGCTGATAAGAAAGAACTGCTGCCCATTTCCATTGGAAAAGTGACGCCTTTCAGGACTTTAGAGAAACAAATGTACATCTATACAACAGTCAAGGATCGCTATGACAAGATGGTGATTTTTGACAGCAAAATGACAACCTTAGATGGAGACATCATTGTGGAAATGGAAGATCTGACACTGAAGTTCCTGTCAGCAGAGTCTAGCAAGGACGTACACAATACAGAGCACATCTCGCGAAGCCATTGGGTCATGAGAGTACCTGACTATCCACATGCCAAGCAAACAGATCCACAGATTCTGTACATGAGCAGCGCACCCGCACCGCCTGATGTGACCAGCATTGAATACAGCATTGATGAAGACTGCAGTGATAAAGTCACACGACGGCTGGACATTCTAAAGCGAAACCACGTTCTAGAAACGTTTCGGTGCATCGTTTTCAACATAAGCTATATGCTTGATGAATCTGAGGAAGCCTCGATCATCCAGTCCAAGATTGTCAACTTATTCATGGTCCTGAAAAGTGTCTTCTGCTTTCCCCTAAAAATTCCTGTCTATGTTTTCACAAGGTGGGCACTCCCGGCTGAATGGTCATCCTCAAACAAGGACAACATCAACCCTGTGATGACCGCTGTCTGGGGAATGGTCAGAAGTGTTCTCCAGGAAGAAAGTGCAGAAATTTCTTTGTTTGACCTGCATCTAGCACAGGATCAGTGTTCCCTGGATCGTCTGACTTCCTTGGCCAACTTTGTCTACAAGAATAATGATCTGAAACGCTTTCCAGAGTGGATGGTCACAGAGAACAAGATGTTTGTGAACGAGATCATCCCCCTCACAAACAACATAGTTCCCGTATTCAGGCACATCTCTGCAGACAGACACCAGCACTTGCTGCAAGTCTCTAACGGACCACTGGGTTCCACAGACACATTCTGTGTCTATGACGAAAGCGAGAAACGTGAAAACAGCCAAAATAATCTTGAGATCAACGTCACAGATTCAGTTCTTCTTCATCCAAAACTGTTTAATCTCTCAGTACCTTACAGCACCATGGTACCGCACAGAAGCCACTTAGGACATGGTAGTGTTGATTTTGTTCTAGAAACAACAGGGACCCAAGACGACACTGGAACAGACGGGATTCCGTGGGAGATAATCTCGTGTTATCCATCTCCCATAGGATCTCAGATTTCAGTGCCAGCTGGTGCCACCCTACCAAGGGACATGTTCGACGACTACTCGCGGGGCGACCTCATCAGGCTGTCAGTGCTGATGTCCTTGTCGGATTACATCGTGGGCACCTCCATTACAATCTTGACATCGTCATGTACCAGAGGACTCAGCCAGATCCTCTGTGAAATGATGGCTTTCAAAGACAAATCACATCAGGCCAGAACTGTGAAACTGCTAACGCCTGAAGAGGTTGCCAATGGGCAGAGTTTGGACAGTACGGTGGTGTCGCTGGTGCTCCTAGACGACAGCCTGGTATCCACACTGATTAAACACTGGCCCCAAGCTGACTACCTCATCACCGTGGCACCGCTGGTGAGTCAGAGTGTCAACTGTGTCATAACATACCACCTGCCAAGCCTCAAGGTTATCGTCATGGACCCATCTGTGAACTTCCAGCCCAGGAACCTCATGGAGTTGATTCCACAAGTGAAAGAATTTGTGTCCTGTAACAGATCCGTCGTATCCAAATGTCTGAGTGGAAAGGACAAGATGGCTGACAGATTTCCTGAAGTAACGGCTGACCTCAATGACCTCCTTAAAGTTCAAGCAGTCAAAGTTAATAGGTCAAGTGTCAGAGTTGACCACCATTTACTGTTTAAAAGAGATGCTGTGTACGTTGTTGTGGGTGGTCTCACGGGGTTGGGCTGGGTCACTGTAAGATTCCTCTCTTCACAAGGGGCGGGTAATATTGCAATTGTAAATAGAAGCGCACCCGGGAAAGCCAAGAAAAGAGAGATCAAGGAGTTGAGTCTAAAAGCCGCATGTAACATTCAATGCTTCCAGTGTGATGTGTGCAACACAGACTCGCTCTCAAACTTTATTAACCTCACAACTGTCATAGAATTCCCCAACAAGCCTCTGAAGGGGATCTTCTTTGGAGCAGCTGTTGAAGGCGATGCAATTCTAAGCAATGTGACTAGAGACAATCTGGAGCATGTGATGTCTCCCAAAGTCTTGGGTGCATGGAACGCGCACATACTGACTGAAGACCGAGATCTAGACTACTTTGTCTTGCAGTCTTCGGTGACCTCAGTGATTGGCAACTTTGGACAGACCAGCTATGGAGCTGCAAATGGGTTCCTGGATGGTCTCGCCTGCTACCGAAGACACAGGAATCTGCCAGGTCAGAGCATCAACTGGGGTGCCTTAGACCTCGGGATGTTGACCAACAATGAAAAGGCCAAACAAAATTTGACCCAGCGAGGAATGAAGCTGCTCACAGAGACAGAGATTCAAGATATGATCATCCCTATTCTACTGCTGGACTCTGGTCAGACAATCGCCTGCAATTTTGACAGTGACCAGTGGAGGAAGAACCCTATGTCGACCACACACGGCTCAGCTTCCCACACGATGCCCATTAGCGATAACCTGCGACAGGCGCTGCAGAGAGCAGCACAACTACCACAGCCGGACAGAATCGACATCTACATAAGCTTGCTGATAGTTCTGGCAGCCAAAGTAATTGGCATTGATGAGTCACTGCTACTACCGGACTCGGACTTACAGAGCCTGGGAATGGACTCTCTCTTGGCCATGACAATAAGGAACGAGGTGTTCAAGGTCACCCAGTGTCGCATCCCCGCTGTCATCCTGGTCAGTGGAGAGGTGACCATCAGAATCCTGGCAGAAGCCCTGGATGAAGAGCTTCAGTCGGAGCTGAATCGTAAACAATAGATGCCAATGTAATCTGAGAACATGCATCCATCATGCATTTTCACGGACAGCAATTTGTTATTAGCTTACAACTAACATCTGCCTACATTGTATATGATCGTCACATTATCGCATAGTGTCAATGCTGTGTTTAATTTGTAATGACACTTTGTTGGAATCCATAACACACCAGTTGTATTCATTAAATAAATCACAAACGTTCAATGTTAATGAGGTTACAGACAGAAGCTGAATGGTACATTCGACAGTCGAACACAAATGCTTATTATGTTTTATTACTGTCAACACTCACTCAAATGACATGTAGTTAATGTGAACAGTCACTCAAGTGGCATGTAGTAAATGTCAACACTCGCACAGATGACCTGTTGTTAATGTTAACACTCGCTCAGAAGACATGTTAATGTCAACATTCACACAAAAGACATGTTAATGCCAACACTCACATAGATAATATGTTCATTCAACACTCACAAAGATACCATGTTACAACAAACATTCACACAGATGACATGTAGTTAATGTCAACATTCACACAGATGACATGTTAATGTCAACACTCACACAGATGACATGTAGTGAATATCAACACTCACACAGATGACATGTAGTTAATGTCAACACTCACACAGATGACATGTTAATGTCAACATCCACACAGATGACATGCTAATGTCAACATTCACACAGATGACATGTAGTTAATTTCAACACTCACACAGATGCCATGCAGTTAATATCAACACTCACACGGATAACATGTAGTTAATATCAACACTCACACTGGTGACATGTAATTAAAGTCAACACTCACACAGATAACATGTAGTTAATATCAACACTCACATAGATGTCATGTAGTTTACATAAACGCTCACACAGATGACATGTAGTTACTGTCAACAATCACACAGAAGACATGTTAACGTCAACATTCACAAAGATGACATCGTCATGTCAACACTCACACAGATACCATGTTACTATAAATATTCACACATATGACATGTAATTAATGTCAAAACTCACACAGAAAACATGTTCATGTCAACACTCACACAGATGTCACTTAATTAATGTAACACTCACACAGATGACATGCTGGTAATGTCAACATTCACACATATGACATGTTACAGTCAACATTCACATAGAAGACATGTTACTATCAACATTCACATAGAAGACATGTTTATGTCAACACTCACACAATTGACAATTATTTAATGTCAACTCTCACACACACATGACATGTTAATGTCAACACGTGACATGTTACTGTCAATACTCGCTCAGATGACATGTTGCTAATGGCAACATTTGCACAGATGTCATGTTATTAGTCTTAACACTCGCAGATATTATATATAACATACAGTTGTCTAAGCTTTGACCTACTGCTAATCACGTAATAGGATGTTTTCCTCGTACCTCAGACACGCCAACTTTCCTTGCTACAGACAGTTTGTTACCCATTGGCTGTTAATTCTTGGCAATTGACATTAGTGCATCCTTTATAGTATATAAATTATACTTCCGGGCTGCAACTTTGTTTTCTTCATTAACCATTATAATCATGTTTCTGTTTATGACTCATCGATGCAACGCTAGCATTGGGCATTGTACATGTTCAGCTTCGTACCCTGATGTTGATTTCCAGCTATTTTGTTCTACGTATTTCATCACAGTCATATCGTTGCGCGTAAAAGCACTATTGCATGTTTTCTCTGACAACCATTTGTGTGAGAAATGTAGATGGTTTGGTTTGTATTCCATAGCAACCATTTATGTGAGAAACGTAGACCGTATAGTTTGTATTCCCTAGCAACCATTTATGTGAGAAACTTAGACCGTTAAGTTTCTATTCCCTGTCATCCATTTGTGTGAGAAACCAAGACCGTTTGATTTGTAGTCCCGAACGACAATGTGTGTGAGAATCGTAGATGACTCGGTTTGTATTCTCTGGCAACACATTTGCCATCACACACAGACATGATTGTCGGTATGTCTGGGTCACGATGTTTTGACCCCAGAAAACATTATATGTATTTCCAGATAATCATTTTGAGACACATACAAATATTGTTTGTCTGTGAAAATAATTGCTTTGTCAATGTATAAACATTATTTGTGTTTCAGTAAAAATATTTTCTCACATGTATAAACATTATTTGTATTCTGAGACAACCAATTTGCCACACATATAAACATATATGTATTTCAACGCAACCAGTTTTCAAGACATATAACCATAATTTGTTTGTCACACACTTATACATAATATATGTGTTTGAAGCAATCATTTTGCCACACACATATATATCATTTGTATCTCATGCCAACCATTTTTTGACAATTATAAACATGCTTTGTATCACAAGCAAACAATTTTATGAAAATATAAACATTAGTTGTATTTCAGTGCAACCATTTTGTCACACATATAAACAGTATTAGAATGTAATGGAAACCATGTTGTTAGCCATATAAACATCATTTGTATCCCATGGTACCCATTTTGGCACATACGTAAACATAATTTGTATCTCAATGGAACCATTTTGTGACAGTGTAAACATTATTTGTGTATCTCGGCAACGATTGTGTAACAATATATACATTATTTGCTTGTAATGGCAACGATTTTGTAACAATATAATATATACATTATCTGCTTGTCAAAGACAACGATTTTTAAACAATATATACATTATCTGCTTGTCAAAGATATATATATAACTTTTAACACAACATTACTGCTCCAGTACTCCACAACATTACTGCTCCAGTACTCCACAATATTACTGCTCCAGTACTCCACAACATTACTGTTCCAGTACTCTACAACATTACTGCTCCAGTATTCCACAACATTACTGCTATAGTACTCCACAACATTACTGCTCCAGTTCTCTACAACATTAATGCTCCAGTACTCCAAAACAAAGCAGCTCCAGAACTCCACAACATTACTGCTCCAGTACTCCACAGCATTACTGCCCTAGTACTCCACAACATTGCTGCTCCAGTACTCCACAACAACGCTGCTCCAGTACTCCACAACATTAATGGTCTAATACGTCTAACCCACTTACGGTGTCATATGTTAATTTTATCGCATCATTGATAAAACATGACTCGAATCTAATGAAATACTCTAATGAGCCCATGGCGACCAAGGAAAGGCACCTGGCAGAGTTGGTAGAAACAAGCTGTGGTAAATTCTTAAACAATATGGAGTAAGTAAACATCTAACGATCTTATAGGAGCTTATATAACAGCGAATTCGCGGTAAGAACAAACGGAAGACACCTAGAACCCATCACTATATGATATGGATCGTGTCAGATGGCGAAATATGACCGCCCACGTCTATCGGCATGGCACATGATGATGATGTGTCGTCAACATATTAGGAAACGGCACACAACCTAAACACATACATAAGTCAAACCACTTGTCACATACACACGACCTAGGCACAAATCTAAGTCAAACAACATGTCACACGTCACAGACATACAACCTAAACACAAACCTAAGTCAAACCACATGTCACAGACACACGACCTAGACAACAAACCTAAACTAAACCACATGTCACAGACACACGACCCAAACAGAAACCTAAGTCAAATCACATGCCATAAACACACGATCTAAACACAAATCTACGTCAAACCACATGTCACAGACACACGACCTAGACAAAAAAACCTAAACTAAACCACATGTCACAGACACACGACCAAGACAACAAACCTAAACTAAACCACATGTCACAGACACACGACCTAGACAACAAACCTAAACTAAACCACATGTCACAGACACACGACCTAGACAACAAACCTAAACTAAACCACATGTCACAGACACACGACCTAGACAACAAACCTAAACTAAACCACATGTCACAGACACTCGACCTAGACAACAAACCTAAACTAAACCACATGTCACAGACACACGACCTAGACAACAAACCTAAACTAAACCACATGTCACAGACACACGACCTAGACAACAAACCTAAACTAAACCACATGTCACAGACACGATCTAAACACAAATCTACGTCAAACCACATGTCACATATCACAAACACACGACCTAGGCACAAGCCTAAGTCAAACCACATGTCACAGACCCACAACCAAGACTCAAACCTAAGTCAAACCACATGTCACATACACACAAACCAGACATAAACCTATGTCAAACCACATGTCACGCACGATCTAGACAAAAATCTAAGTCAAACCACATGTCACAGACACACAAACCAGACATAAACCTAAGTCAAACCACATGTCACAAAGACACGATCTATACTCACACGTAAGTCAAACCATATGTCACAGACACACAATTTAAACACAAACATAATTCAAACCACTTGTCACAGAGACACGACCTAGTCACAAACCTGAGTCAAACCAAATGTCACAGACGCATGAAAACAAAAAAAAAAAGACAGAAGCCAGGAGAAGCCCTATATTGGTTAATGTACAACATTATGTAACAAATCCATTGACGTATAAACAGCTGTGTTAAGTCATTTTGATTGTTGTTGTTTTCTAGCTCTCATTGTATTTTCTTTATATTTTACATTGTTTGACAATGTTTTCTGTAAACATAACAATTGCTTTCTTTTGTTCTATATCGGGGTGTACTTACGTGATAGTTTTGCATTTTATATCAGCTATTCTGTAACCTCAAGAACTTTTGTAATCTGAGAAACAGTCTGACTTTAAGACACGACGTGACAAAGACAAGACCGTCGTGGCATGGTCATTAATACTCACAATACATCACAGGCAATACGTGACACAGACAAGACCGCCCTGACAAAGTCTCTTATACAGATAATACATTAGCGAATGAGATACTAATATCGATAAAATACGGAGATAATAAGACACATTATAGGACATTGAGACCAATGCATGATTGCTACAGTATATATATATATATATATATATATATATATATATATATATATATATATATATATATATATATATATATATATATATATATATATATATATATATATATAACAGATTAATACATTATTACTAGGGTATAGCTTAATCTCATGCAATATTCCTACAGATTTTCAGTTAAATTATTACACTATTCCTACGGGATATCATATATATATATATATATATATATATATATATATATATATATATATATATATATATATATATATATATATATATATCGCCGGTCTCTCTGGCTGTGGGGTTACAACACTTTCTCTCTGTAATCCCGTTTATCACGCAGAGTCTCGCAGCGGAGCGAGAACTGAGGTGGTTCGACCCCCGCTCGTGACTTGCGGATACTGAGCCGGCCGCTCAGAAAGCAATGGCAAACTACTGAGCGTAATCTTGCCAAGAGATCAACAGACAGCTGAAAGATGCTGCTGTTGACAGCTAAGTCCTGTAAAAGGATACGCAAAACATTTTATATATATATCAATGCATTATTCCTACTGGATATCAGATAGATTGATACGTGATTTATAAAAGATATTAAATATATTAATAAATTAATACTACAGCATATCACATATATTAATCTATAATTCCTACAGGATATCAGACATACTAATAGATTATTCTTACAGGATATCAGATAGATTAATACATTATTCATGTAGGATGAGAGAGAGAGAGAGAGAGAGAGAGAGAGAGAGAGAGAGAGAGAGAGAGAGAGAGAGAGAGAGAGAGAGAGAGAGAGTAATACATGATTCATACTGTATATCGTAGTTTAATATATTATTCCCACAGTATATCATAGTCTAATACATTGTTCCTACAGGGTATTAGATATATTAATACATTATTCCTTCATGATATCAGATAGATTAATACATTATTCCCGACGGATATCATAGTCTAATACATTATTACTACAGGGTATCCAATAGATTAATACCTTATTTCCATCGGATACCATAGTCTAATACATTATTCCCACAGGATATCAGATATATTAATACATTAGTCCTACAGGATATCAGATATATTAATACATTAGTCCTACAGGATATTAGATATATAAAAACATTAACCCTACATGATTTCAGATAGATTAATATATTATTCCTACAGGATATCAGAGAAACTAATACATTATTATCACAGGATATCATAGTCTAATGCATTAGTCACACAGGATATCGTAGTCTAATACATGATTCCTGCAGGATACCAGGGAGAGTAATCTATGGTTCCTACAGAATATCAGTTACAATGATGCATTATTCCTACATGGTATCAGATAGATTAGTACATTATTCCTGCATGATATCAGGTATATTAATACCTTATTTTTCACCTGATACCATAATCTAATGCATTATTCCTACGGGATATCATATAGATTAATACATTATTCTTACAGGACATCAGATATATTAATACATTAACCCTACAGGATATCAGATTTATTTGTTTGTTGCATATCCATTACATGACGTTGCAGTCAACATCAGCATTCTTCAGCCGTTGACGATGTACTAGGCAGATTAAGCTCAGTAGTTTGCCACTGCTTTCTGAGCGACCGGCTCACATACCCCGTAAGTTACCATCGTGGCGAGAACTGCTACCGATTCTCGCGCATTTTACGTTACTAACGAGAATATACGGGATTGGATATCAGATAGATTAATATATTTTTCCTACAGGATATCAGAGAGACTAATACATTATTATCAAAGGATATTATAGTCTAATACATTATTCACACAGGATATCGTAGTCTAATACATGATTCCTGCAGGACACCAAGGAGATTAATCTATGGTTCCTACAGAATATCAGTTACAGTAATGCATTATTCCTAGAGGATATCCTCCTCTTCTTCCTGAAAAAAAGGCTTAAAAGTCGAGAGGATCGACTTCATTGCACCAGGGTTTATCCCATAAGGCTCGATCTATTTCCACATGGCGGCCTGCCGAAAGCGTCGCACAAAGCACGAACTCCATAGACAAGCTCCAGCGACGACCCCCAGGAGTCTCCGAGGAAACTGCACTTGTGAACCGAAAGATGTAGCCCGGAATCGAACCCACAACCTTCGGAGCGCAAGGCAGACTGCTTGACCACTTCGCGACGGAGACTCTCCTCCTCGTCTTCTCTTTTGTGTGACCACTTTTACAATGAAGCGTCGCAGAGAGGAGACAGATGTAATTTTCCGTGTTTCGCGTGGCTTGTTACTTGATCTAACGTCATATTTGATTTCTTCAGTGTCTCTTGTACTCCATCTAGTCAACACTTCATGTGTCGTCCTCTCACTTTGTATCCCGATGTTCTCACGTAGAACACTCTAGCCGCTGGTTGATCTTGTTCCACTATAGCTACACGTCCGAACCATTTAATTCTTTGGTGTCCTTTAAAGTAAGCAGTAGGCGTTATTCCTACGCTTAATCTCAGTTTCTCATTTGTCTCTCTGTCACTTCTTGTTTCAAACAGACGTTACAGCAAACAAACAACATTCGTGTAAACAGGGAACACGGTGATATAATTTAGAAATGTACAGTCTATTATTGAAAGCAGGAAGTTGTAAACATGTTACAACCTTGTATATGAGAGAGACAATGTGTGTCATCAAAATTAAAATAATACGGCAGACTATCAGTTTCATGCACGCAAACTTAGGCATTCAAGACTATCGGTTTGAGACACAGAAAATGAGACAGACTGTATAATTTATACGCGGAAAATGAGACAGATTATTTTTTATACAAGGAGAGTCAGACAAACTGTATGTTTTATACACAGCAAATGAGATAGACTGTATGTTTTATACACGGAAAGTGAGACAGACTGTATGTTTTATACACGGAAAATGAGACACAGTGTATGTATTATGCACGGAAAATGAGACATATTATATGTTGTATACACGGACAATGAGACAGAATGAATTTTTTATACACGGAAAATGAAGCTTGCTAGACTATCAGCTTGAGACACGAAGAATGTGTTAGGTTTCGGAGATTGGGATAGACTATATATAGTCAATATTATAGACAGAGTATTATAACACTTTTTATTATGTGATTGTGTTAACCATGTAAAATATGTATTATGTAGTCATCAATACTTATAATAATCAGAGGACGTATAAAGCTGTGTGACAGAGAAAAGATTACTATGAAGTTGGAATACATGCAGATAGGATGTCTATGTTGACGTCAGACAGAAAACAAAATGGATATATTGACGACTTATGTTTGACCTTTAGCCCCTTGAATCCTTGAACCACGCAATACACTTCCCTTGCTTTGTTGGAGTCATTCAGGCGAATTTACCAAACACTTGTACAATTCATCATTATCTGTTGACAACTTGGGATATTTTATACACAGACGTGAAGAATGAGGGCAGTGTTGATTAATTTAGCGTTATTACGCAGATCTTGTCGACCATTGATGAGTTGTTGTCTTGTCAACTGTTGAATGTTGATTTTATCATCATGTTTCAATATATCTTCTGTTGTCAGACTCTGTGCCGTAATCAGAGCTTGAATTGTAGGCGACAGACGACGTTGCAAACGAGAGCGACAGACGCAGAAATGTTATAGCTGAGACATAGAGTACAAGACAGATGTTATAGCTGAGACATAGAGGACAAGACATATGTTATAGCTGAGACATAGAGTACAAGACAGATGTTATAGCTGAGAAATAGAGGACAAGACATATGTTATAGCTGAGACATAGAGTGCAAGACTTGGTAAAGCTGAGACATAGAGGACAAGACACATGTTACAGCTGAGACATAGAGGACAAGACATATGTTATAGCTGAGGCATAGAGAACAAGACATATGTTATAGCTGAGACATAGAGTACAAGACATATATTAAAGCTGAGACAATAGAGTACAAGACATATATTATAGCTGAGACAACAGAGTACAAGACATATGCTAAAGCTGAGACAATAGAGTACAAGACATATGTTATAGATGAGACATAGAGTACAAGACATATATTATAGCTGAGACATAGAGTACAAGGCTTATGTTATAGCTGAGACATAGAGTACAAGACATATATTATAGCTGAGACATAGAGTACAAGGCTTATGTTATAGCTGAGACATAGAGTACAAGACATATATTATAGCTGAGACATAGAGTACAAGGCTTATGTTATAGCTGAGACATAGAGTACAAGGCTTATGTTATAGCTGAGACATAGAGTACAAGGCTTATGTTATAGATGAGACATAGAGTACAAGACATATATTATAGCTGAGACATAGAGTACAAGGCTTATGTTATAGCTGAGACATAGAGTACAAGGCTTATGTTATAGATGAGACATAGAGTACAAGACATATATTATAGCTGAGACATAGAGTACAAGGCTTATGTTATAGCTGAGACATAGAGTACAAGGCTTATGTTATAGCTGAGACATAGAGTACAAGACATATATTATAGCTGAGACATAGAGTACAAGGCTTATGTTATAGATGAGACATAGAGTACAAGACATATATTATAGCTGAGACATAGAGTACAAGACATATATTATAGCTGAGACATAGAGTACAAGGCTTATGTTATAGCTGAGCACATAAAGGGTGATATGTCATAATAAGTTAGTATACATAGCCCACATAGCAACATGCAAAGAAAAATAAATAAAGCAAGGTGTACACACACAGACAACATCACCACCGATTCGCCAGTGGGAGCTGAAAGCAAGGTGTACACACACAGACAACATCACCACCGATTCGCCAGTGGGAGCTGAAAGCAAGGTGTACACACACAGACAACATCACCACCGATTCGCCAGTGGGAGCTGAAAGCAAGGTGTACACACACAGACAACATCACCACCGATTCGCCAGTGGGAGCTGAAAGCAAGGTGTACACACACAGACAACATCACCACCGATTCGCCAGTGGGAGCTGAAAGCAAGGTGTACACACACAGACAACATCACCACCGATTCGCCAGTGGGAGCTGAAAGCAAGGTGTACACACACAGACAACATCACCACCGATTCGCCAGTGGGAGCTGAAAGCAAGGTGTACACACACAGACAACATCACCACCGATTCGCCAGTGGGAGCTGAAAGCAAGGTGTACACACACAGACAACATCACCACCGATTCGCCAGTGGGAGCTGAAAGCAAGGTGTACACACACAGACAACATCACCACCGATTCGCCAGTGGGAGCTGAAAGCAAGGTGTACACACACAGACAACATCACCACCGATTCGCCAGTGGGAGCTGAAAGCAAGGTGTACACACACAGACAACATCACCACCGATTCGCCAGTGGGAGCTGAAAGCAAGGTGTACACACACAGACAACATCACCACCGATTCGCCAGTGGGAGCTGAAAGCAAGGTGTACACACACAGACAACATCACCACCGATTCGCCAGTGGGAGCTGAAAGCAAGGTGTACACACACAGACAACATCACCACCGATTCGCCAGTGGGAGCTGAAAGCAAGGTGTACACACACAGACAACATCACCACCGATTCGCCAGTGGGAGCTGTGTGTGGTAGTGTGGTGACTAGTGCCCTCACCTTTCTGGCCAGTGTTCCTTCGTCGAATCCCCATCAAGAAGAAGACTATTTACGGGTCTTATGTCTCGGACGGGGGAGGGGTGGGGGGGGGGGGCAGACTCAACAAATAGGTTCCAGAGAACATATGTGGAAGTTGAAGGATGCTGGTGTGATACTTATCACATTGTGGGTTGAAATATGTGCCCACGACCATAATCCCATCATGCTAAATGGCGTTGGAACTGAGTCTTGAGCACAATCGAATATTACAAGTGATAGTTGAGAAAACATAAGTGTTAGACACAACGGTTCACACACACACACACACAAACACACACACACGCACGCACGTACGCACGCACACACGCACGCACGCACGCACGCACAGAGAGAGAGAGAGAGAGAGAGAGAGAGAGAGAGGAAAGAGAGAGAATACTGGATGGGAAGGCAAGGTGACACTTGAGACTTATCTATAAATCAGGGGACATATGATGTTGAGGAACATGAAGGCCTGTATTCCTTGACATGGTACGTGATGATGATGATGATGATGATGATGATGATGATGATGATGATGATGATGATGAAACTGGCCGGTACTAACAGTTCAGACTATAGAAGGAGGGTAGGCATGAAGCAAGCTATCGAGTCAAGGTTGGAAGCGTGAGTGACACTGGCAGTTTAAACTATAGAAGTAGGGTAGGCATGAAGCAAGCTATCGAGTCAAGTTTGGACAACTAGGTGTGTGACACTAGAGACAGTCAGGAATGTTAAACTGTAGAGACAATACAGCTGATAACACTGCACAGACAGCCAGCAAAGGGAACTTAACGAGCAGACACAGACAGTAGGACAGTCGTGTAATCAGGGATGCTGGCAAAATGACAATTGTTACTGACATGATCGGAGATTCCTTAATCAGATATGTACAGCGCTGTACACCTGCATACTGTTGCACATATAATCACCATATTATTTCAGTATAATCACCATATTCTATGTACCAGATTTCAGTAAAATAAAGCGACAAATCCAATGGATACCGTGTTGTTTTGAGTTATCGTTTCTATGATGTTGTCAGCATGCCGTTGCTATGTTAAGTGTCTTGGAATGAATAATGTGGCAGTTTCCTCTTGCCGTCCGCATACACGAGATTGTGGACTACGTATTCACCCATTATGAACCTTTTAACTGTCCTGGATAAGTGGCTAACCTGCTGCGTGGTATTCTCTGAGAGCGAGAGAGAGAGAGAGAGAGAGAGAGAGAGAGAGAGAGGGTGGAAGAGGGAGAGAAGAGAGAGGGTCAGAAGAAGAGACAGGGAGGTAAAATAGGAAGAGGGAGAGAGGAAGAGAAGAGAGAGAGATAGTGAGAGAGAGGGTGAAAGAGAAAAGAGGACGAGGGAGAAGAAAGAGAGAGGAGAGAGAGAGAGGAGAGAGACAGACTTAGAGGGAGAGAAAGGAAGGTAAGAGAGGAAAAGGAAGAGAGGAAGAGAAGAAAGAAAGTTGGAGAAAGAGGGTGAGAGAGAGGCAAAAGAGGAAAGAGGACGACGGAGAAGAAGAGAGAGAGAGAGAGAGGTTTGAGAGGCTTAGAGGGAGAGAGAGGAAGGTAAGATAGTAAGATGGAGAGAGGAAGAGAAAAAGTGAGCTAGAGAGAGTGAGAGAGCGCGCGAGAGAGGGAGGGGAAGAGAGAGTGAGAGGGAGAGAGACAGGGAAAGAGAGAGTGAGGGAGAGACACAGAGGGAGTGGAACATACAGAGATGACAAAGACAACAGGGGAAAATCGTGTCTTCTGAGCTGACGTGTTACAAAAATATTCTTACATTTCGTGGAGAACGAACGAACGCAGGAACGAACGAACAAACGAACGGAATTTATTTTCAAAAGGTAACAAATTGGGCACCCAGGCCCGTCTTAGTTTCGGCCTTTCCAATCATTCATCTTTCGTTCATCAATGGTGCATAATGCATTCACATAGGAAGAAAAAACATTGTCAAAAGAATGTTGTAAACATAAACAATGCATATTACCATGTTATGAGACACATCCCACACCCATTAACCCATCCCCCTTTAACGCACACATCCCCACCCAACAATACACACACACCCCTAGGCACACAAATATCCCCCCACATATCCACCCATTCCCCACATCCCATACCCACACACACCCCTCCTACACACATCTCCACACACACACACACACACACACATCCCCGACTCCACACACCCCCAGGCACACATGCATGCACCCACCCACCATCACCCACCTATATATCCCTTCAACTACACACATCTCCCCACCCTCACACACATCCTCCACCCACCAAAACTCACCCACCCACACATCCTCCACCACCCACCCACACACCCCAACCACCCAGTTAAACACACATCCCCAAACTACAAATTCCCCACCTACACATAACCCCGTCAACCAACACATCCCGCACCTACCCACACACAAAACACGCACACATCCACATTTCCCCCACTTGCACACATCCCCACCCACTCCCCCAACCCACCGACACGTCCCGAACCCACTCACGCACACACACACACACACACACACACACACACACATATCCCCCACCCATACACCAACCTATATACACTCACCAAGCCCCACATCCTCTACCCACCCATCCCCCAATTACACATCCCTTGGCAACACATCCCTTAACCACACATCCCCCACCCACACACCCCCAACCACACATACATCTCCCCACTCACACACACATCCCTCACACACATCGCCACCCAACAACACATCATCCATTCACAAACACACAACTCCCACCAACACACACCCCACCACCCACATATAACCCCAACCTATATACACTCACCAAGCCCCACATCCTCCACCCACCCATCCCCCAATTACACATCCCTTGGCAACACATCCCTTAACCACACATCCCCCACCCACACACCCCCAACCACACATACATCTCCCCACTCACGCACACATCCCTCACACACATCGCCACCCAACAACACATCATCCATTCACAAACACACAACTCCCACCAACACACACCCCACCACCCACATATACCCCCACACACATCCCCTACCCACACACATCCCCAACCCATACACTCATCCCCCACACTCATAACATGCTCATCCCTCAACCACTCACACCCACAATCCCCCACCCACCCATCAACATCTACATCTCCTATCTACCCAACCAACCGTAAACACACCCCAACCACCCAGCCAAACACACACCCCCCACCCTCAAATACATCCTTTACCCACCCGCTAATCCCACACCAAATCACACCTCCACCAATACACCCCTCCATCATGTGCCATGCCGCTCATGTGCCATGGGCGGTCACGTTCTGCCATCTCACTCGATCACCAGAGTCGTGGATCAGCTCCGTATTTCTGTCTCAACCATGCCGCAAGGCCAAGCCATCCAGGTATTTGCTTCTAGGTCTTCCCCTTGGTCTGTTCCCCTCGATCTTACCAGTTGTCACCAAGTTCTCCAAATCATTTCTTCGCATAACATGTCCAAAAAAGTGTGACTGTTTACGTCTAATGTCTCTAATCAGTTTACGATCTTCATTTGTTTCTTGAAGGACTTGTTCATTCGTCTTTCTGGCTGTCCATGGTATTCTTTGCATTTTCCACACAACATGATTTTATTTGTATCTGTAAAGAAGGTAGTTTGCCCATTCTTTCTTTTCTAGCAGTGACTATACTGGTCAGTGACCGTAGCCATTGTCTCCTAAAAAAAATAGATCCTCTGCCTACCGTCGTGGCTTCACGTAACCCTGATCGGAGGGATAAACGGGTACCCCATCTTGCCCAAGGGTGTCCCACACCCCTCACCCATACACATCTCCCCTCCCACATAACATCCCATCCATATACACACCTCCACCCACACACACGTAACCCCACACACGTCCCCCATTCACATCCCCACCCACA
>OY992876.1:317765326-318090326 GCA_963921405.1 Cepaea hortensis | reverse complement strand
GTTTTCCTTACATCTTTAATATTGGTCAAGTCAGTGGAAAATCCTGGACACATGGTTCTCACGTTCCAGGTTGCAAGCTGTAGCTTGAGATTTCTATTTTTCTTTTTATTAGTACATGGTGCATTGGTTTTACAGCCTGCGATGCAGATTTTGTCCTAGCCCAAAGCACCCATTGAAGCAGGCAGCTTGTGGCGGATCAGCACCAAATTGGCCGGGTGCTGCCCAGCATGCGGCGGGCGGTAGATGATCAGTATCACCTGTAGGTGTCTCCCACTGTCAGAGGCAACGCGTGGTGCTCCATGTCCTCGCCCATTGACAGGGACTTATAACCCGTAACAGTTGCCTCTAGCTTTGATTCCGAGACCGGTTAAGACCAGGGATTGAGTTATAGCCTCTACATAGCACAAAGCCTGGGCTAAAATATAGAGACCATGTGTTGCCCATGCAGCATGATCCCTCACTCGGCCTGGCTAGTTCACTCCAGAGGAAAAGTAATATCTACATATCTGAAACAAGACAAGCTGCAGAAGCTTCCGGATCAGCAAAGCAATGATCTAATTGTCCGCCTGTCAGAGCTTTGACAGAGACAACCCGTCATCTTTGGTCTGAATATTGGGCAATCTACGATTAGATACACTACACTAGATTTGACACATCCATCCTGCGAATAATTGCTAACATTGGGATTGTTTCAAACTAACAGACAGGTCAACAAGCAACTTTTATATCTACACAAACAGACCGACACACATGTCCTAACATTAGGTAAGTGTCGGGCAAAAAAAAACAAAACAATTCTAACATTGAAAGTATTTAGAGAAAACAAAGAGACCAACAATACATTCTAACATTGGAAGTATGTAAAGCAAACATACAGTCCAACAGTTAAGTCTAACATTGGAAGTATGTAGAGCAAACATACAGACCAATAGTAAATTCTAACATTGGAAGTATGTAGAGAAAAGATGCAGACCAAAAGTAAATTCTAACATTGGAAGTATGTAGAGCAAATACTCAGTCCAAAACTAAGTTCTATCATTTGAGGTATGTAGAGCAAACATACAGATCAACAGTAAAATCTAAAATTGGAAATATGTAGAGCAAACGTACAGACCAGCAGTAAATTCTAAAATTGGAAGTATGTAGAGCAAAAGTACAGACCAACAGTAAATTCTAAATTTGGAAGTAAGTAGAGCAAACATACAGACCAACAGCAAATTCTAACATTCGAAGTATGTAGAGCAAACATACTGTCCAACATTAAGTTCTAACATTGGAAGTATGTAGAGCAAACATACAGTCCAACAAAAAGTTCTAACATTGGAAGTACGTAGAGCAAACATGCAGTCCAACAGTAAATTCTAACATTGGAAAAATGTAGAACAAAATTACAGTCCAACAATAAGTTCTAACATTGGAGATATGTAGAGCAAACATACAGAACAAAACTAAATTCTAACAATTGAAGTATGTAGAGAAAACAAACAGACCTGAAGTATATTATAACATTGGAAGTATGTAGAGCAAACATGCAAACTAACAGTAACTTATAACATTGTATGTACAAGCTTGTATGTATAGCAAACATACAGACCAACAGTAAATTCTAACAATGGAATTATGTACAGCGAACATACAGACCAACAATAAATTCTAAAATTGAAAGTATGTAGAGCAAATATACAGACCAACAGTAAATTCTAACACTGAAGTATGTAGAGCAAACATACAGACCAACACCAAATTCTAACATTCAAAGTATGTAGAGCAAACATACAGTCCAAAACTTAATTCTAATTTTGGAAGTATGTAGAGCAAATATACAGACAAACAGTAAATTCTAAAATGGGAAGTATGTAGAGCAAACATACAGACCAACAGTATATTCTAATAAAGGAGGTACGTAGAGCAAACACACACATCAACAGTAAATTCTAACATTGGAAATATGTAGAGCAAACATACAGACCAGCAGTAAATTCTAAGATTGGAAGAAGGTAGAGAAAACATACAGACCAACAGTCTTCTTCTTCAGCGTTCCGAGCCATTGAGGTTCTTTGCTTCAGATACAATCCGTCTCCATTCGTCTCTCTAGTGGACCTTCTCTTGCCAGTCGTTGATTCCAAGTGCTTGTAGATCTGTATATGTATTATCTCTCCACCGTCTTCTTGGTCTAACTCGAGGTCTACGGTCCTTTATTTCCTAAGTGTAAGCGAGTTTTGTTTCCCTATTATCTTCCATTCTTTCTATATGCCCCAGCCATTGTAGTCTATTAGCCTTCATGATACCAGTGATTAGCGGGGACTTAAACAGATCATAAATGTCTTTGTTACTTCTTCTTTTCCACTCTCCACTTTGTGTATCCCTAATGGGTCCAAAGATGCGTCTTAATTAAAATTTTGTTCTCAAAGGTTTGTAACAAGGCTTCGTCTCCTTTCGTTGTACTCCAGGTTTCAGAGCCATACAGCACAACTGGTCTGATCAGTGTTTTGTATATTGTGATTTTGGTGTTACGAATAGCGCCTTTGATTTTAGTAGATGTTGTAGTGCATAGTATATCTTATTTCCAGAGTTGATTCTAGTTTGTATTTCTTCCCTTATGATGTTGGAGCAGTTGAAGATTGCACCCAGGTATTTGTATGTTTCCGTTCTTTTAATGGTCATATTATCTATTTGTATGTGGCCAGAGTTTTTAGCCATTCCGTCTCTTGAAATTACCATATATTCTGTCTTATCTTGGTTGATAACCAGCCCCATCTGTTGGGCTTTTTCCTTTAAGTGAGTCAATATTTCCAATCTCTTTTGTTTACTTTGCCCTATAATATCTATATCATCTGCATAACAAAGCAGCTTGGATGTTCCTCCAATATCACATTCCTCCTTTACCTTCCTTACAACTTTCTCTAGAGCCAGATTGAAGAGTAGCGGCGATAGTGCATCACCCTGTTTCAAGCCAGATGTTATTTGGAAGGGGTCTGATTTCCTGCCTTTATACGTTACTATATTATAAGTATCTTCCATGCATAGTCTGGTCATGTTGATTAACTTCCTTGGTATTCCAAATTCCTGCATAGCATTCCATAGACTATTCCTATGGGCACTATCATAAGCCTTAACATTGGAATTATATAGAGCAAACATACAGACCAACATTAAATTCTAACATTGGAAATATGTAGAGCAAACATACAGACCAAAAGTAAATTCTAACATTTGAAGTATGTAGACCAAACAAACAGACCTGGAGTATATTCTAACATTGGAAGTATGTAGAGAAAACATACAGACCAACAGTAAATTCTAACATTGGAAGTATGTAGAGCAAACATGTAAACCATCAGTAAATTCTAACATTGGATGTAAAAGCTTGTATGTAGAGCAAACATACAGACCAACAGTAAATTCTAACATTGCAAGAATGTAGAGCAAACAAACAGACCAAGTGTAAATTCTAACACTGAAGTATTTGGAGCAAACATACAGTTCAACAGTAAATTCTAACATCGGAAGTATGTAGAGCAAACAAACAGACAAACAAACAACTAACTGTGCAGTGAATTCGTAGAACTGGTCTATTTTAAAACGGGGGACATACGTTGACAGGAATCAACTTGCTTCTCGATTCACGGTCAAGGATCTAACACTAATTGCATCTAAGCAACAACAACAAAAAAAACATCATAGTTCCCAGAATTGGCACGGGCGGTAGGTTTGCTTCCGGGTTTTACTGTCCTATATTATTCAAGGGGAAAAAATACTTCCCCTGCACTTGGGATTTCCATTGGCCATGTTATTGCTGTATTTTGTCAAGGTCAACTGATGACATATGCAAGCGAGATCTGCTCACACAACATTCTTGTCCACCTGACCCCGTTGTTGCTTCCTTGTAGAACTTATGTACACATCGTTTTCCTTCACAAGATTTCCACACTCAACAATCTAAACACATCCTATATATTTATGCGACAGGATAAGTGCGTCGCCATCTCCTCACTATGAGTATATGAATGTAACAACAGCCCTAGGTTTGCTGCCGCATCATGACTATATGAATATATTGACAGAAATGGAATAAGCCAGCAAACAAAGCTGAAAGTCTACAAAGCCGTCGTATTATCCACACTACTGTATGCTTGTGAAACCTGGACTGTTTACCGACACGCTAGGAAATTAAACTACTTCTACACAGTCTGCCTTAGGAAGCTATTAAAGATTAAATGCAAGACAAGAACCCAGACACAGAAGTCCTAGAAAGAGCATTCATGCCCTGTATCCACACTCTACTAATGAAGAATCAGATTCGCTGGGTTTGTCACTTGACTCCCATGCCAGATCACAGGCTCTCTAAGCGAATTTTTACGGCTAGTTGCGTTGTGTTAAACGCTCACACGGCGTCCAGAGGAAACGCTTTAAAGACCTCACTAAAAGCTTTTGGAATTCATTATGACACTTGGGAGACTGCTGCCAAAGCCCGAAATTCTTGGCGTAAATCATTAAGCAAGGGTGCAGTCACCTGTGAAGCAAACAGAACTGCAAGAGCTGTGAAGAAAAGGCTGGACAGAAAAACCACTGCAAAGAACATTTCGAGCCAAAATAGGCCTTATCAGCCATCTTAGAACTCACGGCTCCATACTTTCAACCCCACTGGATGAAATGATACAACAACAACACCAACAACATATGAATGTAACAATAGTTCTAGGTTTGCTGCCGTATCATGAATATATAAAAGTAACAATAGTCCTAGGTTTGTGTATCGCACTATGAGTATATGCATGTAACAATAGTCCTGGGTTTGTGTATCGCACTATGAGTATATGCATGTAACAAAAGCCCTAGATTTGCTGTAGCACCATGAGTGTATGACAGTATATGAATAGGTCTAGGTTTTCTGCCCCACCCTGACTTTATGAATATAAAAATAGCTATAGTTTTGCTGTCGCATTATGAGTATATACACGTAACAAAAGAATACGTTTTCTGTTGCACTAAAAGTATATGAATGTAACAATAATCCTACGTTTGCTGTGACACTATGTGTATATGAATGTAGCTATAATCCTACTCTAGAAAGATGGCAGGAATACTGCAGTGGAATGTATGATATGAATGACTTAGGATATGAATGATATTCATGAACCAATGACAGCAGAGACAGAATCTGAACTCTCATTAGATGAAATTGCATGGGCAATAAAGAACCTGAAGTATGATAAATCACCAGGATGTGATGAGATACCAGCTGAACTAATTAAAGTGGGAGGAGAAGAAGGCATACAAATCTATCATGCATTAAGTAAAAAGATATGGAAATATGGTATATGGCTAAAATATTGGAAGAGAACTATTTTCATTTCAATACCAAAAAAAGGCAACCTGAAATTATGCACCAACTATAGAACTGTTGCTCTGATGAGTCATGTAATTGCTTGCTTGCTTGTGTTCGTTGGCTTGAGCTCCAACGCGAAATCCTTTATGTCGGATGAAGGCATCCTGTTGTCCAACATCAGTGTGATGTCATACAGGACTTGAGGTTTGCGTGAGTATCCATTGTTCCATGTCTGGCTTATTGGTGTGCAGACTGGTGGTTCCTCGCCGTATAGGCTGGCACTCTCCGACTTCGGAGGAATCGGCGATCCTACTGACATTAGCCAGGACCCCGAAGGGACCTGTTGCCCAGGACGCTCGACAAGGACGCGTCAGTAGGTCTTGGCCAGTATATAACCCGGCCCTGGTGTCTTGGAAACACCTCTGCGACCCAGTCATGTAATCAAAATTATATTAAAAATCATAATGGGAAGACTTCGTAGGAAAATTGAAGAAGAGATTAACGTGGCTCAAGCTGGATTTAGACAAGGAATGGGTACAGGAGATCACATTCTCAACATGCGTTTAATAAAAGTGAAGTGCAGAGAATTTAATGTAAACTTATTCTCATGTTTTGTGGATTATTCAAAGGCATTTGACTGTGTATAACATCATAAACTTTGGAAAATCATGAGGAATATGGGATTTCCATCACATGTAGTACAGCTCATAAAAATGCTTTATCTAGACCAACAAGCAGCGGATAGAATAGATGGCGAGACATCAGATTGGTTTGACATCAAGCAAGGAGTCCGTCAGGGTTGAGTGCTAACCACTATGTGTTTAATCTGTACGCCGAACATATAATGACAAATGTCAGAGATGATATAACCGGGAAGCAATATGATGCAATAAATATCGGTGGTCATGACATACCAAAGATTCGATATGCTGATGATACAGTATTACTATCCACAACACAGAATGGTATAGAAAACTTAATAACCTCAACCCAAAGAAATAGTGAAAACCACAACTTATATCGTAACATAGCAAAAACAAAGATAATGCATACAGATCAAACTAATATGGATAAAAAATATATGTTTATGAGGAAAGATTGGAAGTGGTGGAAAATTTCGATTACCTTGGGTCATTGATTGTCAACAATGGTGACACGATGAAAGACATTAAATGACCACTATCAATTGTTCTTCAAAGACTAAAACAACTAAAACTATGGCGTGGGACAGATAGAACTACAAAATTAGATTTTTAAGACCATGCATCTTTCCCATTGCAACATCGGCCTTTGAGACCTGGACACTTACTAAACGAGCTGAACAGCGCATAAATGCTTTTGAATATAAATGTTATAGACAGGTTCTAAGAATATCTTGGGTAAAGAAAAGAACAAATGCATCAATACTTCAAAAGCTGAATATTGAAGAGTGATGGCTATTAAAGACGATAAAGGAAAGAAAATTGATATATTTGGTCACTAGAAACGTCATGAACGTTTGGAGAGAACAATAATGGAGGGGTATATGCCTGGGAACCGGTCTCTCTGGCTGAGGGGTTACACCACTTTCTCCGTAATCCCGTTTATCACGCAGAGTCTCGTAGTGGGCGAGAACTGGAAGCGGTTCTACCCCCGCTGGTGACTTGTGGGATAACTAAGCCGGCCGCTCAGAAAGCAATGGCAAACTATTGAGCGTAATCTTGCCAAGAAATCAACAGACAGCTGAAAGATGCTGCTGTTGATAGCGATGTCCTGTAAAGGATATGCGAATTTATTTATTTATATGCCTGGGAAGAGAGGAAGAGGAAGGCCAAAGAGAAGATGGGTGCAGGATGTGGCAGATGATCCCCAGATGGGTGTATCGGACGCGGAACATCTTGCTTGTGATCGAGAAGTTTTCCGGAGCGAGGTTCTGCCTCGAGAGCTGGAGGTCCCGGGTTCAAGTCCCGGTGAGGACCGGGATTTTTTCACGTCGACTTCTAGTAAAAATCTCCCCTTGTCTCTGGGTAGTGAGATCGGACGCCCGTGTGTATTGTTGCGCACGTAAAAAATCCCTTGGCAGTTGGGAATCGAAAAAGAGTAGCCTAACGGCGCTGCCCGGGCAAAATTTCAAGTTAAAAATCTACCCAAAGTATTTCAGAATCCTCGGTGGTGCTACGGAGTTCGTGCACTGAGCTGAGTTTCTCCAGACTCAGGTTTGAGTTTGGAGGAGAACGGAGCACTTATGGGTTACACCCGTGTGCCGTGATGTTGATCCATCGACTAAACTAAACTAAACTAAACTAATTCGTATTTCCTCCCTATAAATCGTCCCCCCCCCTCTTCCCCGCCCCTAAACAGTAATAGTATATGTAAAAATGGAAGCTAAATTTAATAACACAAACTAGAACAAGTCTAGAGCCGGCTCCATGGCCGAGGAGTTAGCAGCTTTCTCCGCTAACCCCGAATACTCTCGTCACGTGACGCGACGAGAATTAGCAGTGGTTCGAATTGCAAAAGTGACTTATGAGAGTATGGAGCCGGTCGCTCAGAAAGTCGTGGCGTGCTGATGAGCGTAATCTAGCCTAGGAATCAACATACAGCTGAAAGATGCTGGTGTTGACCGCAATATCCTGAGACAGGATGGAAACGCGGAAAAAAAAAAAAAAAAAAGAACAAGTCTAGACGTCTACATAAAACGTGATTTGCGGGTCTACTTACTTTATAAAATGAATTTCAGAAGGGTGAATAGTACAGAACCGTAAAGTATGAAGGGAAAACAATAATAATCTCCAAACCCCCACTCCCCCCACCACCTCCTTTCCCCCGGAAACCTTAAAATCCCCATCGGTTGAGAACCACTGCACTATGAGAATATGAATGTAACAGTACGGAGACAGAAAGAGTATGCACACTCATACACTAGAATGTTTCAATGTATGCACACTCATACACTAGAATGTTTCAATGGTGCTCTCTCACACTGAATATTCACATTTCCCACAGGCACGTTTTCCTTGAAATTCTCATTCCTCTGCACATTGCGTAACTTAATATATGCTATTATCTGCAAGAAAAAAAAATGTGACAGATGTTAGATCGATCGGTAGGTGACCGGAGATCATTTTAGAGGCCGTCATAGGAACATTACAGAACGCCCCGACACACTAGTTGCGGCTCCACTCACCTATTTGTTTCAGAAAAGTGCAGCTGGTGAGTTGTTTATAATAGTTGTGTGTGTGTGTGTGTGGAAGCTGCAACTGCCTAATCACTGTACGTAAGTCAAGTAACGGATGACTGAAGGACTCCAATACGTAAGTTACGTAACAATGAACAGAAGAACGTATGTACGTAGGTCAAGTAGCGGAAGACTGACCGAATCCTGTACGTAAGTTAAGTAATGGAATAATGAAAGACTGTTGAAAATATTTCGAGTAACGGAATATTGAAAGACTCCTGTTCGTAAATCAAGTAACGGACGACTGAAGGACTCTTGTATGCATGTCAAGTAATTGATGATTGAAGGTCTCCTGTATGTAAGTCAAGTAACGGATGATTGTAGAACTCTTATACGTAAGTCGAGGAACAGATAACTGGAGGACTAATGTACGTAAGTCAAGTAACGGACGACTGATGGACTCTTCTACGTACGTCAAGTAACTGATGAAAAAAGGACTTATATGTGTAAGTCAAGTAATGGATGACTGAAGAACTCCTGTACGTAATTCATGTAATGGATGATTGAATGATTGAAAGACTCCTGTACGTCAGTGAAGTAACGGTTGACTGAAGGACTCCTGTACATAAGTCAAGTAACGGATGACTGAAGGACCCCTGTACTGAAGTCAAGCAACGGATGACTTAAGAACTCGTGTACGTAAACCAAGTAATGAATGACTGAAGGACTCCTGTAAGTAAGTCAAGTAACGGATGACTGAATGACTCCTGTACGTAAGTGATATAACGGATGATTTATGAACTCGTGTACGTAAATCAAGTAATGGATGAGTGAAGGACTCATGAGTGTATTCTGCTGGGTCCATATTTGTTAAATACCAGCCGGCACTTGATGGTGAAGTGGACAGTATCCAGCGGGCAGCCTTTACTTCCCACGTCATGTTCTAGTACACAGTCTAGGCTGGGTGGGTCCGCCATGATACGGGGTGACAGGTATGACCAAGCCAGGCTCTAGCCACTCCACCATCGGGTTGACAGGTATGACCAGGCCAGGCTCTAGCCACTCCACCATCGGGCTGACAGGTATGACCAGGCCAGGCTCTAGCCACTCCACCATCACTCCCCCCCCCCCCGGGTATCGTGTGCGTCATGTGATAGGTCAGTAACGTCACGAGCGTGTTTGGTACATGGCGCTAGCGCCATGTTGTGAGATCAAGCTCGCCCTTTAACATCCGGTGTGCTCATGACAGGGTAGCAGGTTCACCCCCTACACCGGCAATAGGTTGAACTTCAAGGTTGACTTCTCATTCAGAAAACAATGGCAAACTTGTTTTTAACAGGACCTCGCAGTTAACCCCAGCATTTTGTTGTTGTTGCTGTTTGTGATTTTACGTTCAATATTTTGTCATTGCTTTCTGAATGACCGGCACTCACACCTTTGTATGAAAACTAACGCGAGGCGGTCTGCTGCCAAATAGCTCGCAGCTGTGTTTCGAAAGCGGTTTGCGGTTGCATGCATGCATGCATGCATGCATCCTTCCATCCATCCACCCACCCACCCACCCACCCACCCACGCAAACCCACCCACCCGTCCACCAACCCACACACAAACACACACACACATACACATACATACATACATACATAAGCTCGCACGCACGCCCGCACGTACGCACGCACGCACGCACGCATACATACATACATACATACATACATACATACATACATACATACATACATACATACATACATACATACATACATACATACATACATACATACATACATACATACATACATACATACATACATACATACATACATACATACATACATACATACATACATACATACATACATACATACATACATACATACATACATACATACATACATACATACATACATACATACATACATACATACATACATACATACATACATACATACATACATACATACATACATACATACATACATACATACATACATACATACATACATACATACATACATACATACATACATACATACATACATACATACATACATACATACATACATACATACATACATACATACATACATACATACATACATACATACATACATACATACATACATACATACATACATACATACATACATACATACATACATACATACATACATACATACATACATACATACATACATACATACATACATACATACATACATACATACATACATACATACATACATACATACATACATACATACATACATACATACATACATACATACATACATACATACATACATACATACATACATACATACATACATACATACATACATACATACATACATACATACATACATACATACATACATACATACATACATACATACATACATACATACATACATACATACATACATACATACATACATACATACATACATACATACATACATACATACATACATACATACATACATACATACATACATACATACATACATACATACATACATACATACATACATACATACATACATACATACATACATACATACATACATACATACATACATACATACATACATACATACATACATACATACATACATACATACATACATACATACATACATACATACATACATACATACATACATACATACATACATACATACATACATACATACATACATACATACATACATACATACATACATACATACATACATACATACATACATACATACATACATACATACATACATACATACATACATACATACATACATACATACATACATACATACATACATACATACATACATACATACATACATACATACATACATACATACATACATACATACATACATACATACATACATACATACATACATACATACATACATACATACATACATACATACATACATACATACATACATACATACATACATACATACATACATACATACATACATACATACATACATACATACATACATACATACATACATACATACATACATCGTCCGTTTTTCTTTTCTCTACTGGTGACCATAAAAGGGCTTGGTTGGGGAGTCTTGTCTTGTGTGTGTATCTATATATATATATATATATATATATCCCCCGATGGTGTTTCCACCTTGTCGTGGTGGGGGCGCTTGAGTTTCTCAATGACCGTGAGAGCTATGCCGGCGGTAGCGTAGCTACCAGCAGGGCCTCCCAAGCCGGACAGGTCAAAGGGTAGAGAACAGACAAAGAGAAACACCCTGGTCCTCCAGGTTGGGGGTTGAAGCGTGGGGTTAACATCCCCACCTTTGTAAACACCTTTCTTTGTTACGAAACAAATACATGAGCCTCGATATCGGACTGACTTATCTGGACAACGACCTTGAAACGTTAAAGGACTTTTGAGATTTGGAACATGGAATGTACGGACACTATATCGAGCTGGAGCAGCCGAAGAACTAACCCGGGAGCTGGTTGAATATCAAATGGATATAACAGCAATTCAAGAAATAAGGTGGCCAGGAGAGGGTACTTTAGAGCAAAATGGAATGATTATAATATATGGAGGAAACACCCAAAATAAACATGAATTAGGAACAGGATTTGTCATCAAAAAAGAGTTATGGGGGAACGTTTTAAACTTTAAAGCTTTTAATGACAGGATTAGTAAATTACGAATAAATGATAAATGGAAAAATATAACGATGATTAATGTACATGCACCTACTGAAGAGAAAGAAGATGATATTAAAGAAGACTTTTATAATGATCTGGAAGATGTCATAGAAGAAACCCCGAAACAGGACATCCTGATTGTGCTGGGGGACTTCAATACAAAAATAGGTAGAGAGCAAACTAATAAAAAAGTGGCCGGTATGGAAAGCCTACATACAACTTCAAATGATAATGGATGGAGAGTCATCAACCTAGCAGAAGCCAAAGGACTGCAGATTAGCAGTACCAGACTACAAAGAAAGGATATACACAAACAAACTTGGAAATCATGTGACAAGAGAACCTATAATCAAATAGATCACATTTTAATTAACAACAGAAATGCATCAAACATACAGCAAGTCAGAAGTTATAGAGGAGCTGAGTGCCACAGTGACCACTTCCTCGTTGGAGCAAAATTTAAAATAAAACTTAAGAGAGCTTTCTATACTAAATTACAAAGATTACACCCAACATATAACAGAGAAAAACTACAAGACATTACAGTCAAAGAGAAATTTACAGATGGAATAAAATGTAAACTTGAAACTCTGCAAAACCCTTTGGAGGAAAGCGTTGACCAAACTTGGTTGAACATCAAGAATACAATTCAATCTACCGCAGAAGAATGTCTCGGTGTGTTAACCACGCATAGAAAGAACAGATGGTTCAATCAAAAATGTGAAGAAGCAGTCATTAGGAAGAAGAATGCCAGACATGTATGGTTAAATGACATCAATAACATCCAAAAGGAAGAGCATTATAGAAATGAATGTAAAGAGGCTACAAAAATAGTCAGACAGCAGAAGCGAGAATATATGAGTAATATAATCAAAGATATGGAAACTAATCACCAGAAAAATGAATCCAGAAAATTTTTTAAAGAACTGAAGTCAATGAAACGAGGGCACCTACAAAACACATATGGTTTAAAAGACAAAAATGGGAATATGATAAATACCAATGAGGAAATGTGCAACACATGGAAAGAATATGTTATTGAATTACTAAATTTTGAAGCTCCAAGTAACATTTTCCCACAGGAAGAGGTTCTATCATGCGAACCACAAATTGAAGAACCTACATTTGAAGAAATCCTATATGTAATCACACGACTTAAAAACAATAAGGCAACTGGGACTGATGGAATTGCTGCTGAATTTATAACGGCAGGTGGCCATGCATTACATCTAAAGCTATACGAACTAATAATAAAGATCTGGAGGACAGAAGAATTACCCCATGACTGGAAAGAGTCATTATTGATACCTATCTTTAAGAAAGGAGACAAGTTCCAATGTGGAAATTATAGAGGAATATCACTACTGTCCACAAGCTATAAGATACTATCCGCAGTATTACTAAATAGACTAAAACCATATTCAGAAGACATATTAGGTGACTACCAGGCGGGTTTTAGACAAAACAGATCAACAATAGATCAGATATTTATCTTACGACAAATAGCCGAGAAACATTGGGAATATAAAAGAGATCTCCATAACTTTTTTGTGGATTTTAAAAAGGCTTATGATAGTGTCCATAGGAATAGTCTATGGAAAGCTATGCAGGAACTTGGAATACCAAGGAAGTTAATCAACATGACCAGACTATGCATGGAAGATACTTATAATATAGTAACATATAAAGGCAGGAAATCAGACCCCTTCCAAATAACATCTGGCTTGAAACAGGGTGATGCACTATCGCCGCTACTCTTCAATCTGGCTCTAGAGAAAGTTGTAAGGAAGGTAAAGGAGGAATGTGATATTGGAGGAACATCCAAGCTGCTTGGTTATGCAGATGATATAGATATTATAGGGCAAAGTGAACAAAAGACATTGGAAATATTGACTCACTTAAAGGGAAAAGCCGAACAGATGTGGCTGGTTATCAACCAAGATAAGACAGAATATATGGTAATTTCAAGAGACGGAATGGCTAGAAACTCTGGCCACATACAAATAGATAATATGCCCATTAAAAGAACGGAAACATACAAATACCTGGGTACAATCTTCAACTGCTCCAACATCATAAGGGAAGAAATACAAACTAGAATAAACTCTGGAAATAAGATATACTATGCACTACAACATCTACTAAAATCAAAGGCGCTATCTCGTAACACCAAAATCACAATATACAAAACACTGATCAGACCAGTTGTGCTGTATGGCTCTGAAACCTGGAGTACAACGAAAGGAGACGAAGCCTTGTTACAAACCTTTGAGGACAAAATTTTAAGACGCATCTTTGGACCCATTAGGGATACACAAAGTGGAGAGTGGAAAAGAAGAAGTAACAAAGACATTTATGATCTGTTTAAGTCCCCGCTAATCACTGGTATCATGAAGGCTAATAGACTACAATGGCTGGGGCATATAGAAAGAATGGAAGATAATAGGGAAACAAAACTCGCTTACACTCAGGAAATAAATGACCGTAGACCCGGAGGTAGACCAAGAAGGCGGTGGAGAGATAATACATCTACAGACCTACAAGCACTTGGAATCAACGACTGGCAAGAGAAGGTCCACCAGAGAGACGAATGGAGACGGATTGTATTTGCAGCAAAGAACCTCAATGGCTCGGAACGCTGAAAAAGAAGAAGAAGATATGAAATATACAAGAATCCATTGACCAGCTTCCAGAGACTTATTTTATAAAATACTAGCTGACCCGGCCCGGCTTCGCCCAGTTCCTGGTGGGGAGCATCTCATTTAATTCATATAAGTAGTCATATAAGTTCCCGTTCCCGTTACCGACTGTCTGTCTGTCTGTCTGTCTGTCTGACCCGGCCCGGCATCGCCCAGTCCTTGGTGGGGAGCATCTCATTTAATTCATATAAGTAGTCATATAAGTTCCCGTTCCCGTTACCGACTGTCTGTCTGTCTGTCTGTCTGTCTGACCCGGCCCGGCATCGCCCAGTCCTTGGTGGGGAGCATCTCATTTAATTCATATAAGTAGTCATATAAGTTCCCGTTCCCGTTACCGACTATCTGTCTGTCTGTCTGTCTGTCTGTCTGTCTGTCTGTCTGTCTGTCTGACCCGGCCCGGCATCGCCCAGCTCCTGGTGTGGAGCATCTCATTTAATTCATATAAGTAGTCATATAAGCTCACGTTCCCGTTCCCGACTATCTATCTGTCTGTCTGTCTGTCTATCTGTCAGTCTATCTGTCTGATCCGGCCCGGCTTCGCCCAGCCCCTGATGGGGAGCATCTCATTTAATTCATATGAGTAGTCATATAAGTTCCCGTTCCCGACTGTCTGTCTGTCTGTCTGTCTGTCTGTCTGTCTGTCTAATCATTTATTGGTTGCAGTTAGAACAACCTTAGATAAACGAAGACCAACTTACAAAAAGCATTAGAAAGAGCACTTGAAAGATCTTTACATCTTCCCCAACAATTAACTTGGGTAAATGGAGCAGCGGCAGCAGTAGCAGAAGAAGAAGAAAAAGGAGGAGTAGGAGCTGGGAGGAGGAAGAGGGAGGAGGAGGGAGAAGGAGGAGAAAGAGAGAAGAGGAGGATGGAAGAGGGATAGGGAGGAGGGGGAGGAGAAGAGGAAGAGGGTAGGAAGTGGAGGAGGGGGGAGGAGGAGGAGGAGGAATATAACGCATATGCCTGTAGATTTAATAATGGCTGAAGTTGTTCCATGTCTTCTTAGAGTTGGCGACAGTGTAAAGAAATATAAAATCTTCAAACTTGATAGAGATAAGGTAACTATTATTTATTTATTCTTTAAGCAAAAAAAGATGAGTTACAATGTTATGCATTATGCATTATTTTTATGAAAGATTTGAAAATGCCTTAAAGATTGTATCATTATTTATTATAACTCATATGCCGGTACATAACTATGTACAAAGAGTTTATAAATCTTTGAAAACGATGCCACAATATGACTATAAGTTATACAGAAAAGTTATGCCCCTTGAAATAACTTTTACAGAGTTAAGTCCCCTGAGATATATGAAATTATAATGAAAAATGAAAAATGAAATAATATTGGGTAAGCAGCCGATTTCACACTAAAAAAATATGACAGTGGGCTGCGCTGGAATGAAAGGAAGACGTGTCGAAAATTTCATCTCAATCGGATGGGCCGTTCGCGAGCGCATAAAGGACATAGGGACATACTGACAGACAGACGGAGATCGCCTTTTATATATAAGATTCGTTTGTTAGAATTCTGTGTTGACTTGGTTTCATCTGTGATTCATTTCCGATGTTATCCATCTGTCTTTCTGCACTTGCCCCAATACATTTAGATTTAGGCGATATGTTGGATATTATCATGACTTCTGTCTTAATTATTCATTTAAAAAAAGCTGGCTTGTATCCACCCGTTCACTTGTGAATATCTCTAGAATTGAAACTAAATGCGATAACTGATTTAAAATAACATCACAATAAAATATTACACAATTGTGTGTGACCATGCCAGACATTGCAATAAATCCCAGGTAGATTTATGTTCACTTGTTTGGCATTGTTTTCTGACTGAGAAGTAAGCATTTCTTACAAATAAGGGTGGGTCAGATATTTTTCATGGAACTTCAACTAGGTAATCATAGAACTGCCATTATCAAAATGACGGGATAAAGCAATGCCAAACAGACGTGATCGAAGGTAAAATATTATTCATGTTTTTGAACTGAAGTGTATTTTCTGAGATAATAATAGACAAGCAACATAATTATAATGACACAGAGTATATACGCATGGAATGCAGAGTTCATTGCGAAGGAAAACTATGAGGTACTTTTGAAATATGAATGGGGGTGGGTCGATGTTGTCTTTTGTCAGATGGACGGAGGGAACACCAGAGTCCATGGGAATATCGATACATAAAGCCCATAAGCGGGCACTCTCCCACTGTTTATACTTCACCTCGATACCACAAGGTACAAGAGGAACATGATGAGATGAGATGATGAGATGTAATGTATGCTCAATCTGAAGCCACAAGAAAGACAACCGAGAAACCCCAAGCTGTAGCCACGTAAAGACAATTGAGAAACCTCATGCTGAAGTCACGTCAAAGACCACGAGAAACCTCAAGCTGAAGCCACAAGACAGACAACTGAGAAACTTCAACCCGAACCAACAAGAAAGACAATTGAGAAACTTCAGGCTGAAGCCACAAGAGAGACAACTGAGAAACCTCAAGCTGAAACCAAGCCAAAGACGATGAGAAACCTCAAGCTGAAGCCTCGCCAAAGTCAACTGATTTGATTTGATTTGATTTGATTTACTTTCAAAGGGTCGCAAATTGGGCACGCAGACCCGTCATACATTCGGCCTTTCCAAGCACTCATCTTTCGTTCATCAATAGTGCATGATAGATTCAAATAGGAAAAAAAAAAACATTGCCAAGTGAATTTTATAAACTGACTGTCAAAACTGTCATAAAACTGTCATTTACTGCCAATATAGTACCTTGCAGTGTATGACAGCGGGGTATTTGAGCCTGAGGAATAAAGGCCGCCTGGCTAGTGCAGTCACCGCGAACTGTGCAGGTTAGGATTTTCTTTTTGCCCCCGACAGAAAAAAATCCCACACCTTACCGAGGGATCGAACCCGGGTCTCCCGAAGGAGAGTCCTGCGTTCTAGCCACTCGGCCAGCCGCTCCTCTTTATAAACATAAAGAATGCATATTACCATTTTATGAGACACATCTCCTACCAACCCACACATCCCCACCCCCAAACACACCCCACCATTCCCCAACCCACACACACTCACCTACCTACCCACCCACCCACCTTAAGATAAAGCCACGTGAAAGGCAACTGAGAAACCTCAAGCTGAAGCCACAAGAATAAAAACTGTAGTCTCAAGTTGAGGCCACAGGACAGACAACTGCGTAACTTCAAAATGAAACCTCGTCAAAGACCACTGAGAAAACTCAAGCTGAAGCCACGTCAAAGACTACTGCAAAACCCCAAGCTGAAGCCACAAGAAAGACAACAGAGAAACCTCAAGATGAAGCCACGTCAAAGACAACTGAGATACCTCATGCTGAAGCCACGTCAAAGACCACTGAGAAATCCCAAGCTGAAGCCACGTCAAAGACAACTGAGAAACCTCAGGCTGAAGCCACATTAAAGACAACTGAGAAATTCCAAGCTGAAGCCACGTGAAAGACAACAGAGAAACCTCAAACTGAAGCCACGTCAAAGACAACAGAGAAACCTCAATCTGAAGCCACGTCAAATTCAACTGAAAAACCCCAAGCTGAATCCACGTCAAAGACCACTGCGAAACCCCAAGCTGAATCCACGTCAAAGACCACTGCGAAACCCCACGCTGAAGCAACAAGGAAGACGACAAAGCTGGTAGAACGGGATGGACAGTTTTGGTTTATTTCTACACATCAGATCGGTTCGCTGTCTGGGCACTGCCATATCATCAACAATGCAAACTTGTTATGGTATCCTTGTCCTCCCTCCCTCTCTCTCCTCCTTGTCTAGAAAGTTTAGCAGACAACTTCAGTCTCCGCCAGTAAAACGTTGGTTTCTGCATGTCTCAAGGAACATATGTGTTGTCCTGCGACCTTTCCCCCCTCACAATTTTCAATGTGTGAGTGTTGTCTCGCTGGACATTTTGACAAGGTCAAGTAGCAAACAAATGTTTTTGACTGCTCACTCTTTTAACTTTAATAATATAAATAAATAATTACTTAAATAAACAGTTCCCGTGGCAAGAAGTTGGCGTGGGTAGGTTGAGTTGAGTTGAGTTGATTTGAGTTGAGTTGATTTGAGTTGAGTCAAGAACCGACTTCACTGATCCAGTTCTCCTTCTATAACTGATTATTCGGAAATTATTCCCAACAACATCAAGTTTTCCTTCTATAAATGATTGTTCTAGCAACTTTTCCAACATCATGATTTCCTTCTATAAGTAATTATATTCAAACAACTTTCCCAACAACATCAAGTTTTCCTTCTATAAGTGGTTATATTCTAACAATTTTCCCAACAACATCGACTTCTCTTTCTATAACTGATTATATTCTGACAACTTTCCCTACAACATCTATTTCTCCTTCTATAACCGATTATATTTTAACAATTTTCTCAACAACATCTATTTCTCCTTCTATAACCGATTATATTTTAACAATTTTCCCAACAACATCTATTTCTCCTTCTATGAGTGATTACATTCTGACAATTTTCCCAACAACACCGAGTTCTTTGAAAATTCCCATCTGTTCTTGATTCTGGAGTTGGTTAAAATCTGTATCGAGTTAAACTAAATGATTAGTAATTTCTATTTTCTCCAACAGACCACCATCTTCCAAAACCACTTTTTAAAATTAGTACAGTCATCTATATCTGTTAACACAATAACATTCTCGATTACTGAATTTTCTGGTGGTCCACTGTCATAAACTGTCATTTGCTGCCAATATAGTACCTTGGGTTGTATGGGGGGAGGGGGTCTAGAGTCTGAGGAATTAAGGCCGCCTGGTTAGTGCAGTCGCCGCGAATTGTACTGGTTGGGATTTTCTTTTTGTCCCCCCCCCCCACCCCCCAGAAAAAATCTCACACCTTACCGAGGATTCGAACCCGGGTCTCCTGAAGGAGAATCCGGCGTTCTAGCTACTCGGCCAGCCTCTCCTCTGGTGGTTCACGTTCCGGTAAATTGCGCAACTGATCGACAGTTAAACCAAAAAAGGAAAGTAATCGCAGCAATTGACAAGAAGCGGGGTTTCTTGGAAAACCCACTCACCCCGGCCTGTCTGTGCGCTAAGTAGTGACAATAATACTCACGATGCCACTACTGTGATATCTAGGCGGGGAATCCCTGTGGCTGCCCATCTGTCAACACAACAGAGAGAGGGGTCACTTCCGGTCTTGGCCCTGTCCACCTGCATAAATATTGCTGCAGGTCACGTCAGCTAGCTCATTTAGCTGGAGTTGGCGATGTGAGGTTCGTCTCTGCAAGGTACTTGTGTTTGTCATTGTATTGTTGTAAAATAGATGCTGATGTAGTTGCTGCCGTTGCTATAGTCGTAGCCAAAGTTGTGGTCATACTACTACTACTACTACTACTACTACTACTACTACTACTACTACTACTACTACTACTACTACTACTACTACTACTACTACTACTGACATTCTCTGGATGGCCGAAGTTCTTGCCTAGTACGACATTCTCAGAGTGAACGGAGTTCTTGCCTAGTTCGACATTCTCTGAGTGGACGAAGTTCTTGCCTAGCACGACATTCTCTGGGAGGTCGAAGTCCTTGCCTAGTACGACATTCTCAGAGTGAACGGAGTTCTTGTCTAGTTCGACATTCTCTGAGAAGACGGAGCTCTTGCTTAGTACGACATTCTCTGGGAGGCCAAAGTTCTTGCTTAGTACGACATTCTCTGGGAGGCCGAAGTTCTTGCCTAGTACGACATTCTCTGGGAGGCCGAAGTTCTTGCCTAGTACGACATTCTCAGAGTGAACGGAGTTCTTGACTAGTTCGACATTCTCTGAGTGGACGGAGTTCTTGCTTAGTACGACATTCTCAGAATGGACGGAGTTGGCGTCTAGTACGACATTCTCGGGTGGCCGTAGTTGGTGTCTAGTGAAAAAAAAAAAAAAAATAAAATAGCCAAAACAAAACAAAAGATATCGTGAAAAAAAAAAAGAAAAAAAAAAGAACCAAACAAGAACCCAAAATTGGAAAAGATTTGTTACGAAGACAATTATAAGTTAGGAAACCGCGACACGGAGACTGACGGTGGACAACTTGCCTTTAGCATGCTAGTGGCTGGGATTGTCGTACACGTCCACGCGAAAGTGGGAGTCAAGGGGAAACTACAACACGGAGACAGACCCAAGACGACTTGCCAGACTGCCAAAAGCTGGGGATCTCGTACACGTCCTTGTGAAAGTGGGATGCAAAGGGAAACTACGACATCATGAATTCCAAGAAACTCACATTGAAATAACAAAAGAAGTAAGTGTTCATCAAGAAGGCTGGTTCATCGCAGTAGCCACGGAGTTTCTGTTCTGTTTGATGGCCTCGGCAGGCGCCTGGCCGTCTCCGCGCACAGAGACCGCGTCAGATGGGGTAGAACTGGTGCGATGAAGTTGACTCTCTCATCTCTAGCCTTTTCGATGTCAAATGTCACTGGTTTTGTTTTCCTAGAATTTTAGGAAGTGAGTGGTTTTCTTTCTCTATAATAACTGTAAATAATCTGTTCTTGTTAATCTTTCTCAATGTGTGTCAGGAATCTGTGTATCAGATACAATTTGTAAAATATGCAGCGGTTATATCTAATAAGTCTCGTAGCGGGCGAGAGCTGGAAGCGGTTCGACCCCCGCTGGTGACTTGCGGGATAACTGATCCGGCCGCTCAGAAAGCAATGGCAAACTACTGAGCGTAATCTTGCCAAGAAATCAACAGACAGCTGAAAGATGCTGCTGTTGACAGCGATGTCCTATAAAGGATATGCGAATTTAAAACAAAAATATCTAATAAATGTAAGTAATTTATATTTGTTTCTCAGAGAGTTTATAACAATATTGCGTTTCTCATGGGAGTGAGTTCCCTTGAAGCAAGATGGCGGGACATTTCTTCGTCCCGTAAAATGGAACGTGTTTTTTTCCGAAATGTTTATGGATTAAGTGTGTTTTTTTTTTTGTGGTGAAATGGAGTTCGGACCGTGCAACGGAGTTCGTGCACGCGCGCCCGGACTTCCTTCGGCGTATCATCGGCGCCCAGTGGCGATAGTTAAGCCTAACATGACGACCAGACGACCGGCGAGGACACAGCGTGGGAAGAGGGCAGGCGCACGCAGAAGGCATTTAAAATGTGACAGATTGGGTATCGGAAACGTTCGAGTACTGTACTGGAACTGTGCATCATTTAGTCAACGCCGACCCATTCTTGAAAAACTACTCTACGGAAACGATATTGTAGTCTTACAAGAAACACAGCTCGGCGACGGAACAGTCAATGTCGTGGGATTTCAGGGATTCTGTAACAGGCGGCACCTCGGACAGGCCATTCTGATCCGCGACAACATACTAGTGTCTGAGATCGATATGTCTTCCTGGAACAGTGATGCCCTGCAAGTGCAGGCATTAAGAATAATGACGCCAGTGCAGCTTGTAATCGTGAACGTTTTGCGCGAAATGGGAAGGTCGACGTGCGACAATGGCAGAGTTTATTCGATATGGATGAAAGGCATATCATCTACTGTGGGGACTTCAATGCCAGAGGCAGTCAATGGGGGAATCGCATCACTAATAGATAGGGAGAAGATCTGGAGGACGCCCTGGCATCTGCTGCCCTAATCTGTCTGAATGATGGGAAGGTCACTAGAATAGCCACTCGACCAGGTGACTCTGACAGCGTCATTGACTTGGCTCTGGTGTCGCCCACCATCACACCAAGGTGCCGGTGGGGCACACTGGGATACCATGATAGTGACCACTACCCTTGTGTCATCCTGATCAAGAAAGACAGGGCCATGAGTCAAAGAAACAAGACAAATGCCTTCCCGTACGACAACACTGGTCAAGACGCCATAAGCAAGATCAGAAGAAGAAAACTAACTTCCTCCCGCAGGGGACAAGAAAGAAGGTTGCAGCCACCATGGTGGAATGGAGAGGTCGAGAAGGCATGGCTGGGAAAGAGGCAGGCTGTCAAAGACTGTCAGAGGACCAGAAAGGCTAACATGCCACAGGTTGAGTTGGCAAACCTGAAGGCTGAGGTCGATAGGACGACGACTTTATTCAAATCCTGTGCCAAACAGGCCAAGGCCGAGAAATGGAACGAGTTCTGCAGGAAGGTATGCTCCGAGCGATCTCTTACGACATTCTGGCGCCTCCATAAGAGCATGAACGGTGCTGCACAACGTAGGGGTATTCCAGACTTTCAAGGCACAGACCTCACATGGAAAAAGTCGGATGCGGATATAGGTAAAGCCCTTCTTGCACGCTACATAGAACAGACTGACCAGAAAGACGAACCCGCCAGACAGAGGACCACAACGACACTATCTCAGTTGTGCGAGGGGTCGGGACGGACGAAGAATGGATAATCACAGCTGAGATAATGCGTGCGATGCTCAAGAAATCACCTAACACCGCCCCAGGACCAGACGGCATCCGATATGGAGACCTACTGGTGATATCAGATGATGACATGGAAGAACTGGACACAGAATTCAACACCAGTATCCAGAGGGGTCAGATCAAAGAAGAATGGCTACACAGCTACTTGCTGCCGCTGCCAAAACCGAACAAAGACCATTCCATGATAAGCGGCTACAGAATCATTACGATGCAGAACACTGAACTTACTGGAGAAAATTGTAGCACACAGACTTTTTTGTGACTTGGAACAACTCAGCTGCTTCTCGCCCAAAATTGGAGGGTACAGACGCAACAAAGAGTCATGGCTGAATGCGGCGGTCTTTGCTCAAGATGTTTACGAAAATTCAGGTCAGAGAAGAGACATGTGCGGCCGCCATAGACTTAGAGGACGCATATAACAGAGTATCTTTCGAGCACTTGATGCAAACCCTCCTCAGACTGAAAGTGCAGCCTCACCTTGTACGATGGATAGCTGCAGTTCTGCTCCAAAGGAAGGTGGTGCTAAGATGCGGGAGTTGGTCTTCTGAGCCGATAACGATATGTCCACAATTGCCGCAGGGTTCACCACTGTCACCAGTACTATTCAACGTCTATACGCGGTGCCGATCACTGAACAACAGTTGGACGGGAGCGGTAGGACTCTGTCATTCGATGACGATTTCCTCGTGTATCGACAGGGTCGAGATAGACAGGCGGTTGCCAATGATATGCAGGGCGAACTAGATCGAATTTCCTCATGGTGTGCTGATGCCGATGCACTTGTCAACCCTGCAAAGGCATCGGTTACATGGTTCTCCCTAAAACAACCATATTGTGAAAACAGACCTGCCGGCAGTAAGAATGGATGGGAGCATTTTGAGTAGAACCCAGTCAATGACATATCTTGGCGTGAGGCTTGATCGTAGCCTGTCCTTCAGAGATCATGTCGATTATGTCATAACGAAGGCTCGAAAAGGTTTGTCAGCAATGAGAGTCATGGCGACTGCCAATATCGAGCAAAGACTGCTAATACTTCTGTTCCAAGGACTTGTGCCATCCTCACTGTCAGTCCTACACAGATTGGAAGACTTGAAAAGGTACAAAACGAAGCCATGCGCATCATTTTGGGCTGCACGAGAGACACCAGCTGTGTAGCAATGAGATACCTCCTTGACTTCCCGACAATGGAACACAGGATCAAGATCTGGAGAGCTCGTGCATACTTAAAAATAAGTGCAGATGAGCAGCACCCTCTGCATGACGCTATATTCAGAGAAAAGGGTGACAGGCTAAAGAGAGGCAAATCATGGATGGGTCGGGCGGAAAATGTCGTCAGACAGGTCTGCAGTCTTACCAGTATCAACCCCGGCAAGGAATGGGTGCCGGTGCCTCCAGCTTTTAAGTGCACTTTCTCCTGAATTATCACACTCGACAGACGGTGCAGAGAGCAGAACCCTGCCACTGTCAATGCAGAGGTTAACGCGCTCATCTATGAACACTCAGATAGCCCCGAAGTGCTCATCTATACAGATGGATCTGTTGTAAAGCAGCAGAGAAGTGCGTGGGCATTTACAGCCCGTTCAGCGGGTCGAACCGTTCAAGATTCCAGTGGTGCCCACTCTATGACCACGAGCAGCATGACGATGGAGGTGATGGCAGTTAGTTAGTTAGTTAGTTAGTCGACAGATCATCCTCGTTGCACATCGATCCATTCAGTCCATAAGTGCTCGGATCCCCTCCTCAATAAATCCCGCAGCGTGTAGCGGCTAACGACGCCAGTTCTGTGTTGGTTTATCAATCTTCTTTGGCTTCCTGCGTAGTGTTCTTGTTTGGCCACCCCTCTTTTAATTTGCTGCTCCTGCAGTCTGGCCATTGTTGTAGATTCACAGTCATCACTTGGTTCTCGCAAAAGTCTCACTTCTCGTAGAGCATTCAGAATGTCAGCCTGGTCCATGGCGCGTCCGCCCTCCACAGTAGCCTCACCTGCGAGCTTGTCAGCCCACTCATTTCCTTGTACTCCCGCATGACCTGGCACGAAGATGAAACTAATATTTGCCAGCCGAGACCGCTTCAGAGGCAGCAACCATTCTCTTCGGATCGACCCCTCCTCTATCCTCTTGATCATGTTCATTGAGTCGCTAAGGAAACAAGCCCTAGTGAATGTCTGTGTCTCGAGCCATGTTATTGCTTTACTTACTGCCATGACTTCCATGGTCAGGCTACTTGTGGTTTCAGTGAAACCACCAGAGTCCTCCTTCACAATTCTCCCTCCGGCCCGAGCTGTAAAGGCCCATGAGCTTCTCACATGTCGGACGACCGACCCATCTGTGTAGATGACCGCGTCACCGTCTAGCGAATTCTCGAAAATCAACGCTTGTACTTCAGCCTCAACAGCAGCTGGATTTTCTTGTCTGCATTTTCTATCTAGTTGGATGCAAACTGAAAAGGATGTGCAGAAGTCTGTTGGCACTTGCACCCACTCCTCGCCAGGTTCTAAGTCCTCAAGTGAACACACCTGTTGAAGAATGTCTTCGGCTTGACCCATCCACGACCGTCCTCTTTTTAACCTGCTGCCATTCACCTTCCTAATTTCACTATGCAGTGGATGTTGTGTGTTTGCGTTAATTCTGAGGTAGGCGCGTGCCCTGCAAACTTGTATTCTTTCTTCAATGGTTGGAAAATCAAGCAGGTAGCGCATCGCCCTGCATGCTGTATCTCTTGTACATCCAAGAATAATGCGCATAGCTTCATTCTGTATCCTTTCCATCCTTTCTATCTGCTTATGGCTGAGAGTCAGGATTGCCATTGCATACTCCAAAACAGACATGACCAGCCCCTCGTACAGAAGACATAGATGGCGCTGCTCACAGTTTGCTGCCACCATCACCCGCATCGCTGCCAAACCCCGCTTGGCCTTTGTTATCACCTGGTCTATGTGCACATTATAAGCAAGGCTTCGATCAAACCGTATCCCCAGGTAATTCATTGCCTGCGTTCTTTCCACCGTCTCTGAACACAGCATTACAGTTGGTGTTGGATTGTTGACAATATGATTATTCAACGAGAACCAAGTCACTGTTGCCTTTGTTGGGTTGACCATTGCCCCAGCTTCATCACACCAAGTACTTATGCGATTGAGTTCGGTTTGTAGTTCCACAGCAACCTCCTCTCTATCCTTACCCTGATGATACACTAAAACATCATCGGCATACGACAATGTCCTGCCAGGTCCAGTGATCTGCTCACTGGTGATTCTCACTGTGTAGGCGTTGAACAGTACCGGAGATAATGGTGATCCCTGTGGTAGGCCAGGATATATTGTTGTTGGTTCCGAAGTCCAACTGCCACATCTAAAAACTACTTTCCGTTGGTAGAGGGCTGCAGCGATCCAACTAAGGAGGAATGGACTTATGTTTAGTTCAAGAAGCTGAAACATTAAAAAATCCAGTGGTACTCTGTTGTATGCGTCCTCAATATCAATCGCTGCAGCAACGGTTTCAGTGCCTGAGTGGAAACCTTCATAGACATCTTGGGCAAAGACTGCTGCATTGGTCCAGGTTTCTCTTTTTGGACGGTACCCACCCAGGGTAGGTGGGAAAACACCTTGCCTCTCTAGTTGGCTTGATATTTTCCTGGCAATTACCTTCTCCAGCAGCTTGCCTATTGTATTCTGCATGGTTATAATTCGATATCCCTGAATTTTTTGTGTGGTCTTTGTCAGGCTTCGGCAAGGGAATCAGATAGCTGTGTAACCATTCCTCCTTGATGCTAGCACTCCCTATACTGTTGTTGTACATGTCTGCTAGTTTCTCTAGCTCATTGTCGGTACACCTATTTATGTCGTCGTATCTTATGCCATCAGGACCTGGAGCACTGTTTTTTGATCGTCGAAGCACAGCCTTGATTTCTTTCACTGTCACTATGTCCTCCTCCGAAGTGTTCTGGGCCTTGCATCTGTCTGAGGTGACCTCCTTGGCCAGATTTCGGCCTCCCATGTCTGTCTGGTTGCCCTGCTCAAGGTAGCGTTCAAAGAGGGCTTTGCCCTTGTCCTCGTCAGTCCTCTGCCAGGTGAGGTCAGCACCTTGGAAGTCTGAAATGCTCTTATTCTTGACTACACCCCTCATGCTTTTATGTAGTCGCCAGAACAATTTCAGTGACTTGTCTGTGCTTACTCTTTGACACACCTCTGCCCATTTTTCGCTTTTAACCACCTTGACCAGTTTTTTTAAATAGCTTACTTTTGTGTGCATCTCTCTTTCTAAGTGCAAGCAGGGACTAGGATGACCAGCTCTGTTCTTCTTGGCATTTTGCCATCTCCTTACAGCACTACGCTTATCCACCCAAGCCTTCTCCACCTCGAGACTCCACCACGGTGGCTGCTCCCAGCTTTTTTTCCTGCCCTGAAACGTTCTGCGCTTGTCACGTCTATTTTACTCACCACATCTTGCCCTGTACTGTCATACTGGAACGTCTTTACCTTTAGCTTGTGCTGCCTGGTTCTGCCTTTCTCCACCAATATGCTGCAAGGGTGGTGGTCGCTGCCATGGTGTCCTAGGACACCCCATCTACACACTGTAGTGAGTGAAGGTGAAACTAGCGCCAGATCAATAGCACTGTCCTCATCGCTTGGACGGCTTGCTGTCCTGGTGACACAGCCACTGTTGATACAAACCAGGTCGATGGTTTCCAGTGGAGTCTCGAGCTCCTCCCCTTGTGTATTGGAGGAAGTGTTTCCCCATGATCTGCCTTTAGCGTTGAAGTCACCACAGAAAATAACATTTCTCTCGTGGCCTAATATGCCACTCAAGCACTGCCACTTCTGGGCGTCCATACTCCCATTGCGGGCATAAACATTCACCAACACGAATGGTATACTGGAATGAACTCTCAACGCCTGTATTTGTATATCGTCACTGTCCCAACTGGACATATCTAGCTCTGACGCCACCATGCTGTCGCGAACGAGAATCGCCGTTCCCAGAGGTCGTCTGTTGTAGAAACATTTGAAGCCGGCAATTCGGAGTAGCTGATCGCCCAGTCTCGTCTCCTGGAGTGCTACAATGTCGTTCCTGTAAACTAGGGTTTCTAAAATAGAGCCCCGTTGTTTTACACTGGCACAGTTCCAATATAGAATACGGATGTTCCTGAGTCTTAGACGGTGACACTTGAGTCTAAAACGTCTCAAACAACCGCGCTTACCTTGTTTCTTTGTCCCTGCGCGGCTACCACGCCGCTTCGTTATGTTGACTGCTGACCGCTCGGAAAAAACACGTTCTTTCGCCATGTTGAAAAAACGTAAACACACACTGCTGAGAACCACACTCGCTGCTGAAAATTTACTCAAGGATGGCTTCGCTCGATGCACGAACTCCGTAGCACCCGCGCAGATCTTGAGTAGAAACTCCTGGTTTTACATCCTGGCACACCAATTACACGCAAGAGATGAATAAATCCATCCCCTACGCGAAAAAGTTAACGAACACAAAACAACACGACCGTCCGTCGCCATCTTGAAACCGGAAGTGAAATGGCAGTTACACAGGCTTTCATATGGCTGGAATCACAGCATTATACCAACGTGTGTGTACTAAGTGATTCAATGAGCATGATTCAGAAGGTCGAAGCTGGATCTGTACGTAGACAGTGGACTGAGTCGCTGCGGAAGTCTGTTGTCCGTAAAGTCACCTTCATCTTCGTCCCGGGACATGCGGGAGTCGAGGGAAATGAACGAGCTGATAAACTGGCTGGCTCTGCACCCCCTGTAGATGGCCAGCCCATGGATCGTGCCGATGTTATTAACGTCCTCAAAGATATGGCGAGAACAGAGGACTTTGACGTCAGTGATTCCACATTGCTGTCCAGGATGAAAGACTTGGGAGTAAGAATCGGCACAGCCAGACGCGAGAGGTACATCGGGAAAACAAAGCGCCTCGTCAACCAACACATAACTGGCACTATTAGCCACCGGACGCTGATGCATATGCTGGGGGGAGGATCTGAGCACCTATGGACATGTCCGGAGTGCTATGAAGATACCCCAACTGATAACTGATAACTGACTGATAACTGATTGCGTTTCTCAGAGAGTTTGAAACAATCTCTTCTTTCTCATAGAGTTTGTAATAATCTTTTCTTTCTCAGAGAGTTTGTAACAATCTTTTGTTTCTCAGACACTGTCAGCATGAAACCACTTTTTTGTCACTCTTAAAATGTTGTGAAAACTACTATGATTGTCTCACCGTCTCTCTCTCTCTCTCTCTCTCTCTCTCTCTCTCTCTCTCTCTCTCTCTCTCTCTCTCTCTCTCTCTCTCTCTCCTCTCTCTCTCTCTCGCTCTGTATGTACCGCATTCTGTATCTCTTTCTCTCTCACAATTTGTCTCTCTCTTTCTTCCCGTATCTAAGTCCTCTTTCGAAGTTATTGTACACGTCACTGTTTCACTCTCAGCCCCTCTCTCTACCCTCTCTCTCTCTCTCTCTCTCTCTCTCTCTCTCTTCCTCTCTCCCCTTCTCTCTCTCTCTCTCTCTCTCTCTCTCTCTCTCTCTCTCTTTCACTGTCCAGGCTTGCGTGGCCAATTCTTAAACTGTCAAAACTGTCATTTACTGCTAATAAAGTACCTTGAGCCTGTCTCTCTGGCCGAGGGGTTACAACACTTTCTCTCCGTAATCCCGTTTATCACACAGAGTCTCGTAGCGGGCGAGAGCTGGGAGCGGTTCAACCCAAGGTGGTGACTTGCGGGATAACTGAGCCGGCAGCTCAGAAAGCAATGGCAAACTACTGAGCGTAATATTGCCAAGAAATAAACAGACAGAAAGATGCTGCTGTTGACAGCGATGTCCTGTAAAGGATATGCGAATTAAAAAAAAAAATAGTACCTTGCGGTGTATGGCAGAGGGGTCTTTGAGCCTGAGGAATTAAGGCCGCCTGGCTGGTGCAGCCGCCACGAACTGTGCAGATATGGATTTTCTTTTTGCCCCCGACAGAAATAATCCAACACCTTACTTGAGGGATCGAACCCGGATCTCGCGAAGGAGAGTCCGACGTTGTAGCCACTCGGCAAGCCGCTCCTCAATTCTTAACCCTTTGAAAATAACTTTTTTTTCCCGTTCGTTCGATCTCTCTTTCTCCCTCTGTCTCAATTTCTCTTTCTCTCTCGCTCTCCCACCCTCTCTCCTTCTCTCACTTCCACTTGTAAAATTGTCTCCGCCTTTCTCTTATAGAGATCTACACATCACCATTTCCATTCTGACTGGGGTTGAAGGCGAGCACGCGACAAAGTCGAGCGACAATGTCACAGGGAGACCGAGAACCGGTGGCCATTATCGGTGTTGGTTGCAAGTTCCCAGGGGCAGACAACCTGGAAGAGTTCTGGTCACTTCTGGAGAATGGGGAAAACCACGTGACTGAGATCCCGGAAACCCGCTGGTTTCACGAGTCTGTTTACGACCCCGACTTTAACACTCCGGGCAAAACTCACGCCAGGAAGGCGGGGCTGCTTAAAGAGTGAGTATTTGGTTTAGTCCATTGGTTTATCTGCTTGGTTAGTTAGTTGTTTACACACTTAGTTACTTAGTTTGCTATTGAGTGACTTACTTACTTACTTAAATACTTTGTCAGTTATTTAGTTATTGAGTTAGCTGCTTACTTACTTAGTTAATTACGTAGTTAGTTACTTTGTTACTTGGTTTATTAGTTGCTTAGTTAATTACCATCCATCCGATAAGCGTGAGCGGTCATGTTTTGCATATTACTCTATCTCCAGAGTCGTGGATCAGCTCTGTGTTTCTGTCTAGACCATGAAAACAGAATTTTATTGGCATATATAAAGAAGGTAGTTTGCCATAGCTTTCCTTCTCAGAAGTGACCATACTGGTCAATGACCGTAGCCATTATTTTCCCCAACAAAGAGACCATCTGCCTACCGTCGAGAAGCTGGAGACCATCACCTACAACTACCTTCGGCTGCTCTTCAACTGCATCCACCACCTGCACCCATGGCTTCAAGTACCACTGCTCGGGAAGCTAAACGGGCACCCCCACCTTGCCCAAAGGTGTCCAGTGGGCTAATGTAGGGAAGGAGGCTCCTTATTTCTACTTTGATAGAGCACACCCCTACCCCGAAACCCGAATAATCATATATATATATAAGTTAATTACCTGCTTGCATAGTTAGCTAGTTTCTTACTTACTTTCTTAATTACTCATTTGGTTACTTGCTTATTTATTTAGTTAAGTTTCGTTGCTAGGTACTAACTTACTTGCTTTATTACTTACTTAGTTAATAAGTTAGTTAGTTAGTTTTCTAGTTACTTAGTTAACTAGTTACTTAGTTAGTTATTCAGTTAGTTATTCAGTTAGTTGCTTAATTAGTCACTTAGTAAATTAGTTAATTACTTAATTAATTATTTAGTTAGTTATTTATTTAATGTTAGTTAGTTAGTGAGTGAGTGAGTGAGTTAGTTAGTTAGTTAGTTAGTTAGTTAGTTAGTTAGTTAGTTAGTTAGTCGGCAGATCATCCTCATTGCTCATCGAACCATTCAGTCCATAAGTGCTCGGATCCCCTCCTCAACAAATCCGGCGGCGTGTAGCGGCTAACGACACCAGTTCTGTGTTGGTTTATCAATCTTCTTTGGCTTCCTGCGTAGTGTTCTTGTTTTGGCCACACCTCTTTTAATTTGCTGTTCTCGCAATTTGACCATGGTTGTAGATTCGTAGTCATCACTTGGTTCTTACTTCTCGTAGAGCATTCAGAATGTCGGCCTGGTAAATGGCGCGTCCTCCCTCCACAGTATCCTTACCTGCGAGCTTGTCAGCCCGCTCAGTCCCTTGTACTCCCGCATGCCCTGGGAAGATGAAACTAATCTTTGTCAGCCGAGACCGCGCCAGAGACAGCAACCACTCTCTTCTGACCCACCTCGTCTCTATTCTCTTGAGCATGCTCATTGAGTCGCTAAGGAAACATGCCCTATTGAATGTCTGTGTCTCGAGCCATGTTATTCCTTTACTTGCTGCCATGACTTCCATAGTCAGGCTACTTGTGGTCTTAACAAAAGCACCAGAGTCCTCCTTCACAATTCTCCCTCCTAGCTGCGCCTAAAGGCCCATGAGCTTCTCACATGTCGGACGACCGACCCATCTGTGTAAATGACAGCATCACCGTCTCGAAAATCAACGCTTGTTCTTCCGCCTCCACGGCAGCCGGATTTTCTTGTCTGCGTTTTCTGTATAGTTGGATGCAAGCTGTAAAGGAAGTACAGAAATCTATTGGCACTTGTACCCACTCCTCTCCAGGTTCTAAGTCCTCCAGTGAACACACCTGTTGAAGAATGTCTTCGACTTGACTCATCCACGACCTTCCTCTTTTTAACCTGCTGAACTTCAACGTCCTAATTTCACTATGCAGTGGATGTTGTGTGTTTGCATTGACTCTGAGGTGGGCACGTACTCTGCAAATTTCTAGTCTGTCTTTAATGGTCGGAAAATCAAGAAGGTAGCGCACCGCTCTGCATGCTGTATCTTTTGCACATCCAAGAATAATGTGCATAGCTGCGTTTTGTATCCTTTGCATGCTTTCTATCTGCTTACGGCTGAGAGTCAGGATCGCCATCGCACACTCAAAAACAGACATGACCAGCCCCTCATATACGAGGAATAGATGGCGCTGCTCACAGTTTGCTGCCGCCTTCATCCGCATCGCAACCAAACCCCGCTTGACCTTTGTTATCACCTGGTCTAGGTGCTCATTATAAGCAAGGCTTCCATCAAAACGTATCCCCAGGTAATTCATTGCCTGCGTTCTTTCCACAGTCTCTGAACACAGATGAACAGTTGGAGCTGGAGTTTTGACGATATGATTATTCAAAGATAACAATGTCAATGTTACCTTTGTTGGGTTGACCATAGCCCCAGCTTCAGCACGCCAAGTACTTATGCGATTCAGTTCTGTTTGCAGTTCCACAGCAATCTGCTCTCTATCCTTATCCTGACGATACACAAAAACATCGTCGGCATATGATAATGTGCTCCTCGGTCAAGTAATCTCGCTGGTGATTCTCACAGTGTAGGCGTTGAACAGCACCAGAGATAATGGTGATCCCTGTGGTAGGCCAGGATATATTGTTTTTGGTTCCGACGTCCAACTGCCACATCTAAAAACGACTTTCCGTTGGAAGAGGGCTGCAGCGATCCAACTAAGGAGGAACGGATTATCTTGAGTTCAAGAAGCTGAAGCATTAGAAAATCCAATGCTACTCTGTTGTACGCGTCCTCAAGATCAATAGCTGCAGCAAAGGTTTCAATGCCTGAGTGGAAACCTTTATATACATCATGGGCGAAAACTGCTGCATTGGTCCAGGTTTCTCTTTTGGTATGGTACCCTCCCAGGGTAGACGGGAAAACACCTTGCCTCTCCAGCTGGCTTGATATTTTCCTGGCAATTAACTTCTCCATCAGCTTGCCCATTGTATTCTGCATGGTTATTACTCTATATCCCTGAATTTGTGTGTGGTCTTTGACAGGCTTCGGCAAGGGAATCAAATAACTGTGTAACCATTCCTCCTTGATGCTAGCACTCCCTATACTGTTGTACATGTCTGCTAGTTTCTCTAGCTCGTTGTCGGTACACCTATTGATGTCGTCATGTCGTATGCCTTCTGGCCCTAGAGCGCTGCTTTTTGATCGAGGAAGCACAGCCTTGATTTCTTTCACTGTCACTGTGTCTTCATTTTAAATACTCTGGGCCTTACACCTGTCTGAGGTGACCTCCTTGGCAAGATTTCGGTCTCTCATGTCTGTATGGTTGCTCTGCTCTAGATAGCGTCCGAAGAGGGTTTTGCCCTTATTCTCGTCAGTCCTCTGCCAGATGAGATAGGCACCTTGGAAGTCAGAAATTCTCTTATTTTTGACTACCCCACTCATGCTTTTATGTAGTCGCCAGAACAATGTCAGTGACTTGTTTTGTGCTGACTCTTTGACATAACTCTGTCCATTTTTTGCTTTTAACCACCTTAACCAGTTTTTTTAAATAGCTTACTTTTGTGTGCATCTCTCTTTCTAAGTGCATACAGGGACCAGGATGGACAAAACTGTTCTTTTTGGCGTTTTGCCATTTCCTTACAGCACTACGCTTATCCATCCATGCCTTCTCCACCTCAGAATTCCACCAAGGTGGCTGCTGTCAGCTTTTTTCCTGCCCTGAAACTTTCTGCGCTTGTCGCGCCTTATTTTACTCACCACATCTTGCCCTATACTGTCATACTAGAAAGTCTTGACTGTTTACTTGTGCTGCCTGGTTCTGCCTTTCTCCACCAATATGCTGCAAGGGTGGTTATCGCGTGGTACCCTAGGACACCCCATCTACACACCGTATTGAGTGAAGGATAAACCAGCGCCAGATCAATAGCACTGTCCTCATCACCTGGGTGGCTTGCTGTCCTGGTGACACAGCCACTGTTGATACAAACAGGTCAATGGTTTCAAGTGCAGTCTTGGGCTCTCTCTCTGTGTGTTGGAGGAAATATTTCCCAATGATCTGCCTTGAAATCGCCACAGAATATGACTTTTTTTTCGTGACCTAATATGTCACTTAAGCACTGCTATTTCTGGGAATCCACACTCGCGTTACGGGCATAAACATTAACCAACACGAATGGTAGACCGGATTGAACTCTATCCGCCTCTATTTGTATGTCGTCATTGTCCCAACTGGACATGTCTAGCTCTGAAGCCACCATACATGTCGCGGATGAGTATCGCCATTCCCAGATGTCGCCTGTTTTAGAAACATTTGAAGGCGGCCATTTGGAGCAGCTGATCACCCTGTCTAGTATCCTGGAGTGCTAAATGTGTCATTCCTGTAAACCAGGTTTTCGAGAATAGGGCCTCATTGTTTAACGCTGGCGCAGTTCCAATATAGAATACGAGTATTCTTGATGCCCAGACGGTCACATTTAAGTCTAAAACGTCTTAACCCACCTCGTATTCCTTGTCGCTTGCGGCCACCACGTTTGGCCCGTCCCCTTGTTTTGTTGACTGCCGTCCGCACGGAACACACACATTGTTCTGCCATGTTGAAAAGACCGAACACCACAGAACCACACACGCTGCGAAAATTCACTCAAGGATTGCTTCGCTCGATACACGAAACATCGTAGCATCGGCGCAGATCTTGAGAAGAAACTCCTGGCTTTACATCCTGGGACACAAATAACACGTAGGAGATAAAAATATCCATCTCCTACGCGAAAAGGGAACGGTCACAAACACAACACAACCGTCCTTCGCCATTTTGACCGGAAGACCCAGTTATTTATTTAGATTATTTTAGTTAGAAGTTATTTATTAGTGACTTAGTTAATTACTTACTTTGGTACTTAGTTTATCAGTAGCCTATTCAGGTAATTACACGCTTGCTTATTTAGATAGTTTATTACTTACTTATTTACTTCAATGGCACCTTGCCGTCTTGACAGACGACAGTTTGTTACATTGTGCTTGAAAAAGGCTTAATAACTACAACCCATAGCGGTGGCGAATGTGACTTATAAGGCCAATTCGCGCAGTAAATGTTCGTCCACAGTGGATGCATGTTAACACATGGTCATTTTCACCAGCATGCACCATCTTACGTCTCACACGCTCGGTGTATGACTTATCTGCAATAATTTTCTCCGTTGTCTTTATTCCATTTCTGATATTTGCCCCCCCCCCCCCCCCCCCCTGAACACGTTCAGCGGCAACTTGCTCCCAATGTGCATTATCAATGCCTGTATCAATCAGTCTTTGTATCGTAGTAGATGTCGACCCTGAGATCTCTTACCCATCTGTAATTCACCCAAAAAAAAAAAAAAAAAAATGTCCTTTGGTATTCTTCTTCTTCTTCTTCTTCTTCTTCTTCTTCTTCTTCTTCTTCTTCTTCTTCTTCTTCTTCTTCTTCTTCTTCTTCTTCTTCTTCTTCTTCTTCTTCTTCTTCTTCTTCTTCTTCTGCGTTCATCCGGAGTGTCTTTTTTTTAGATGCAGTTGTGGTGTATTGTTATACACCCTTGGGCCTAGATCCTTAGGCCAACACATCCGACTTTTGAGTGCATTTTTGACCAGGTTTGCATTCCTGGGGGGCTCTCACTTTTGTGGTGCCTTCCAAGTCCCAGCTAGTCAACAAGTTAGAACGGTCGAAAAGTTCAGCCCTCAAGGGAAGGCAAGGACAGCCCATGTGCATTATCCGCCATCCAGGGAGACTTCCATAGTTGCAGAGCCGACACATAGCGCTCTGGTGCTGGGCTCACCTAGGAGGGAATCGTCAAGTCCTGATCATGGCTGCTTTAATTCCTCACTTCAATGTATTGAGCCTTTCGTTCGCTACTGGCAGCTCCCCGCACAAACCAGAACGGTCGGCCTGCAGACGGTATTCACTCAGCGAGCTTTCGGTTCGAACATGTGCTAGTCGCTGTGCCCGGGAAACACCATAGTTATTGCTGTTCTGGGCACGGCAGACATTCGGAAAACTAGCTAGTCAGAGCTGTTCCGGGCGCGAAAGTCATTCGGAAGACTAGTTAGTTAGAGTTGTTCCGAGCACGAGGGACATTCCACTCGGATGTTTTTGCGTTGTTCCTGATTTATTTGCGCCGTTAGGCCAGCACATCAGACTTCAGCGGGCATTTTTACGGGTTTGCCTTTTTGAGGTTTTGAGGGACGTTAGACTCTTACTGTTGTGGTGTCGCCCGCATCTCAGTTAGTCAAGGTAGAACGGTAAAAGACATCACGGTCAACCCTAAAGGGAATGCAGGGGCAGACCGTAGGTATTCCCGATATCCAAAGAGGCTTCCATAATTGCAGAGACGGCACATAGTGCTCTGAGACTGGGCTCACCAAAGGAATCAACACGTCCTGCTCATGGCTGCTTTAGTTCCTTACTTCCATGTACTGGGCATTTCGTTTGCCACTGGTCGCTCCCTACACAAACCAGGGACGGTCAGTCTGCAGACAACATCCACTCATCAAGCTTTCGCTTCGGACTTCCACGTAATGGATTCGCTAGCGAAGCGTTCCATTTCGTGTCAATGAGACGCTCTTCCACCTTTGACAACGATCACTCTATAAGTATAGATACAGATTTTCATCGAAACCATCGAGTACGACTGGGGAACATTTCCACCTTTAGTAACCTCTCACGAGGTAGGCTATATGTGCTGCCGTCTCAGCACCTTACCTCCATGCATCAGTGAGCGAGTAACGGTCAGGCCCTCTCATCCGGGGATCCCTCATATCCCCCAGCTGAGAGACTAAGTACCTGGACTAAACATGTAGCGTGCTCAGCATCTCACCTCCGTTTTGCAGTAGGTGAGTATTGGCCCGGCTCTCACATCCAAGGGTTAATGGCTTAGAAGCGTTCAGCAATATCCCTCAGTGGGGAGCCTTAGTGTATGTGACGGACCAAGAATTAGTGGCTTCATGCGCCTGATTTGACCTTTCGACTGCTATCCTCAGCCTACCTGCAGAACAGCAGGGTGTGTTTCTCTTGGTCTGGTCCCTATCTCAGGCCTGTCAGACATGTAGTTGTACTTCCATCGGCAGGGCTCTTGAGGTCTTTGGGACAAGCAAGCCCCTCTACCACGTCAAGGTGGAGACACATCAGAGTGGTTTTGGTATTCTACCATCATCCATCCTCCTAACGTGTCCTATCTATCTAATTCTACAAAGACTGAGCATGAAATATACCATCACGTAACCTGATCTCTCCAATAATTCAGTATTTGGGATTTTGTCTTGCCACTTAATACCAAGTATTCTTCGCAGATACCGCATATGAAAGCTGTTTAAATGTTTCTCTTGGTGTGAGTAAGTTGTCCAGGCTTCACTGCCATAAAGACGAAAACCAAGGACACAGGCTTGATAAACAAGGACTTTTGTTTTGACAGTAAGCTTCCTGTTCTCCCAGACTCTTTTTCTTAACCTGTTCACTTTTGTGCTGCCTTTCTAATCCTGATGTTGATTTAAATGATCTAGGGATAATTTGCTATTTACCTCTGATCCTAGATATGTAAAATGGTCTACTGTTTCTAGTTCGGCGTCGTCAATAAAGATTGATGGTACCCCATGTGCACCTTGTGACATAATCTGTGTCTTCTTTTTGGCTAATTGTTAAACCAAATTCAGAACAAGCATTTGAGAATGCAGACAGTAGGCGTAATTCTTCCTCAGAGTGTGTCGTAATTGCAGCTTCATCTACAAAAAAGTAACTCTCTGATCAGTACCCTCCTAGGTTTGGTCTTGGCCTTCAATCTGTTAGCATTGTAGAGGCCACCATCTGAGCGTGAGTGAATGTATATACCACCATCCTGATCACGAAAGGCATATTTCAGTAGAAGTGAAAAGTATATTCCAAGGAGTGTGGGAGCCAGTACACAACCTTGCTTAACTCCACTTTTTATTTCAAACTCTTCTGAAGTTGCACCATCAAACTTGATTATAACCTTCATGCTTGTTTGGAACGATTTCACAATGGACAGAAGAGTTGGTGGGCAGCCAATCTTCTTAAGTGCCTTGAACAGACCCTCACAACTGACCAAATCAAATGCCTTTGTGAGGTCGATGAAGGCAATAAACAGTGGTTGATTCTGTTCACGGCATTTTTCTTGCATCATCCGTTAGTTTGGTCTCACTAGATTAAAACTCCAAATAGTGCTCTACCCATCTATCCATCTGCTGTTTCTTATCAGTGATGATTTCTTCAGTCAAGGTTTTCAATGGTGCACTTCTTTTTATCATTGGACCACAGCCTTTCTTTATCCCTTCATACATGCTTCTGATGTTTCACTTATCACTTGCATTTTGAATGGATTCACATAACTTGTTCCAGTTGTCATTAGCACACTACCTGACAGCCATTTCGCACATCCTTCCTCGCTTGCTTCAGCCCACTCAGAGTGTTACGAGTTGTGCTTTCCTTGTTTCTTAAGAGAGCTATCTTCCTGTTATCAATCAAGGGCTGCAGTGTCTGGCTGTTTGCCGCAAACCGGTCCTGCCTCTTATCATTAACAGTGCTGTTTTGTAAGGAGTTTCCTTAAATTTACCCCACTTTTCATTTGCTGTTCAATGCAACAAACAAAGAATGATCCTTTTCACAGTCAGCACTGTGGTAACTTCGAGTTATTGATGTTTGGTTTAGATGTTATCTGCGTGTGATTATGAAGTCCAGCTGATGCCAATGGCCGGATCTTGGATGTTTTCATGTGACCTTATGCATCTCTTTTGTTTTAAAAAAGAAGTTTATAATACATACTTGTAGGTTATTTCTGGCGCTATGCTCCTGCAGCCTTTGCCCATTATCATTCATGTGACCGATGTTGTATTTTCCTTGGCACACTGGCCATGAACTCGAGTCCTTGCCCACACGAGCATTGATATCACCGAGCATATAAATGTAGTCGGATTTCGGAACTGCCTTGATCACATAGACTAACTCCTCATAGAACGAATCCTTCATATCATCAGGGGAAGGGAGTGTCGGTGCATATGCAGTGATAGTGGTAGCAAAACCACAAGAGGTTGCCAAGTGCAGGGATAATAGTCTTTCATTACATCCAGCTGGGATTTCAATAATTCCCAGTAGCGAATTCTTTACTGCAAAGACCACATCCTGTTGCTTTTATTCTGCCTGCTCTCTACCCTTCCAAGAAAGGTATAATTGTTTTCCCTGAGTGACCCTCCCTCAGCGAGGCAAGTCTCCTCCAGACCAGCAATATCAATGTTAAAACGATTGAATTCGGCATCAATCACAGCCGTTTTTTTTTCACAAGTACCTATTGAAGCAGGCAGGCTGTGTCGGATCAGCACCCACTTGGCCGGGGGTTGCCCAGCTTGAGGCGGGCGGTAGCTGATTGTCAGAGTCCTAACTATTGGCTCCGTCTAGTTCACTGGACTTAGACAGGCAAATTACAACATCTACGTAACATATACTAATAACACATGAATGCAATCGGAAACTGGCAGGAGCTATCTCCTGAACAATCATTTATTACAATATATATTACAAGCTGACCACATGGTCGCACTTCGCGCTCAAACAATCGTTCAACACCAACAACCACGCGTTAGCTCACAATGGCGATCTTTACACTGTCGCCCGCATGATCATTCACAATCACAACATCACATCATCCCGCACATATCACAGTTCGTACATTTCTCGAATATCACTACACAACATTCATCTCCATCTATCAGTCACAACACTATCGTTCTATCGCTCTCTAGATCTCCACACGTCCGTCTCTAGTCGCTGCCTCACACACACTGACCCTCCTCGTTGACCTTCCCACATCACGTGGCTCTATTCACGGGCTTCTTGCCTGACCGTCCGCTAGCCAAGCCGTGGTGTCTCTTACTGCCCTTTGACCTCAGCTATGCTTACACTGACTCTCGCTTACATAGCGGCACTTACATTCTTCCTTACATATAAGACCATGACATTCTCCCCCCCCCCCCCAACCAATGTGGCACTTTCTCTTGGAAATGTGACACATTCTGCTGTTGTTACTCTTGGTACATCTTTCTAACATTGTCAGGGGATTATATGATCATAAGTATACGCTTGTGTCCCTTTTTGCTTTGATCTTTTCCGAGATTAATTTTAAATATTGTAAAGTTACCAGTCTGCTTAATACAATATATGATACTGGAAATATACCTCATGAGTTATGTAATTCTGTATTTATTGCAATCCCAAAGAAATCAGGAGCCTTGGAATGTGATCAACATCGAACAATTAGTATAATGAGTCACATCACGAAGATTTTGCTAAGAATTATCATGCAAAGAGTTAGGAGGAAAATACAACCTGAAATAGGAGAAGAACAATGTGGGTTTGTAGTAGGCAAGGGTACAGTAAATGCTGTGTATATACTGAGAACCGTAATCGAACGTTCTATAGAAGTAAACAAAGATCTACACCTTTGCTTTATTGACTACACAAAGGCTTTTGATAAAGTGAGACATGTCAACATGATAAGGATGCTTGAAGATCTACAAATTGATGGGAAAGACCTTAGACTTGTAAAAAACATATATTGGAAACAACAAGCTGCCATAAGAGTTGATAATGAAGTAAGCCAATATCAGCCTATTAAGAGAGGTGTGAGACAGGGATGTGTAATGTCTCCAGATCTGTTTTCCCTGTACAGTGAAAATATTTTCAGAAATATTGAAAATATGGAAGGAATCAACATTGGGGGACGATGCATCAATAACATTAGATATGCAGATGATACAGTCTTGATTGCAGACAATGAACAGGATCTGCAAAATTTAGTAGATGCGGTTGTTACACACAGTGAACAACAAGGGTTAGAATTAAATTGTAAAAAGACACAGATTATGGTCGTCACTAGGAAGAACGAAATACCACAGTGTAATATACAAGTAAATGGGAATATTCTTCAACAAGTGAATAGGTACAATTATTTCGGAACAGTAATAACATCTGATGGGAGATGCCTTGAAGAGATTAGAACAAGGATCGCCATGGCAAAAGTAGCCTTTAGCAAGATGAAAAACATACTGACCAATAAAAAGATGTCAATTGAAACGAGAAAAAGAGTGTTGAGATGCTACATAGAACCTGTACTTTTATATGGATGTGAAGCTTGGACAATGAGCAGCCAGGCTGAAAAACATCTGATGGCTGTAGAAATGTGGTTTCTGAGGAAAATGCAAAGAATACCATGGACAGCCAGAAAGACCAATGAACAAGTCCTTCAAGAAACAAATGAAGATCGTAAACTGATCAGAGACATTAGACGTAGACAGTCACAATTTTTTGGGCATGTTATGAGAAGAAATGATTTGGAGAACTTGGTGACAACTGGTAAGATCGAGGGGAACAGACCAAGGGGAAGACCTAGAAACAAGTATCTGGATGGCTTGGCCTTGTGGCATGGTCGAGACAGAAACACGGAACTGATCCACGACTCTGTTGATCGAGTGAGATGGCAGAACATGACCGCCCACGCTTACCGGCATGGCACATGATGGATGGATGGATTGTTCTCTCTATTTCAGTATTGAGGTTTCTCTCAAGGTTTTGTCGTGGTCTGACAAGTGTTCTGGTTGGGTCTACTTGTCATACCTCGGTATATTATTTAACCACCCAATCCGTGACATTACATTCTGTTCATATTACTCAATCGATTGTCTGTGCATTCTCATCTCATAGTTATTGTGACTATGCTGGTTTAAGGATTCTCCATTGGTTTACGCCTCAAATAAGTCTACAACTTCCTCTTACAGCATTCTTAGACTTTCTCTCTATTCAGACGTGGTTTCCCTCGTCTATAGTTAATGTACCTTAATCGATTCTTTATGAGCACGCTATGTCAATGTTGTGGTCATGGTTCGAATATACTTCATGTATGTTATAGTCCCCCTTACCTCATCTTATGTCAGACCGTGAGTTGTTTCCCTTTTTGGGTACACCTCGTTTACTGTTATAGAGATTTGTTATTAATCTCTTCGGTTGGCATCACCCTGTTGGTATGTTCATTCTTGTTACAATATTATGATGTTAACTTTGTACCACTATTGCTAAGCGTCATTCGTCGGGCTATCCACCATACGCGAAGGCAAGTTTGGTAACACTCGCGCATTGGGATTGCCAGGCGTTGATTCTCAGCATTACACCTTATAATATTCGCCACTATACTTACACTCATATATACATATCACATTATAACAATACAATCTAATATAATAATAAAATTAGACATTGGATGTCATACAATTAATACATTTACAATAAAATATTCATCGTCGCTGCCTTTCTGCACGTATAGGATGTTATTGTTCTGTGAACGTTATGCACACGGAATTAAATTAGCAGTGTTCAATGTTCATTTCCGTGCTGGAATCTTTGGCATGTCTTATTTCTCATACGATTATTGACGTCTTCTGTATATCCTGATATTGTCTTTCTTTCTGTCTAGTGACTAAGACTTTTCACCAATTTTGGACAATTTGTAAGTCCGTTCTGTAAAATTGCTGGAATTCACACGTATAAAATAAGAATTAATCAAGTTCAGTGGCCTAAATTTTGAGTGTGGCCATGGTGCCTCTGTCTGTGACTGTCTTTGCCATAGTTTATAGGTTGGCATCTGGTTTATTAGACTGATCACCGGAAATGAATATCTGTAGTTATGAAGCTGTCGTCGTTGTTAGTTGATTTCAAAAGGTGAATTCTGTAGATACTCGTTTGAAACAAAGTCAATATGGGTATATCTTACTGTTAGATACCTGAAATCACATGTTGAGTCTTACTGTTCTGCCGGTGACACTTTTCACGTTGAAGGACCTTTCATGTTGGTCTATACAATGAAGCGTGCTAGTATCATAGCGCTGGAGTCGTACAGCAGACAAGGCAACTCTGGAGTTACTCGATCTACAGATAAAAAGTGGGTTATGGTTACAATTTTCCGAAGGGTGGGGATTTTCAAATTTCATGTTGAGATCATTTTGAGTGCTATCTCCAAACCTGCACTCGTACATGTGTGTATACATTCGATAGTTCAAATAATAATAATACACCATGTATAGTTTTGAAATGTAATCGTGCATGTTTGTATGCGTTTCTGCAATTTGTGTATATTTTCCAAAATATGTAGGGTAATTTGTTGCTGATTTTTGTCAGTAATTCCACCGACTGATGATTTACATTGTTCAGCATAAGTATGTGTCTGAGTTGATTTGACATAGAGTTTCTCAGTGGTAACAACAAACTTTGGTTCAACCGTAATGATGTAAGTATCAGAATTAGCTGGTTTGTCATAAGTAAGATCATATGTGTTGCGTCATGCTGATGTGTGGATAACACTGTTAGTGAAGTCAGTTGTTTTGTATTCACAATGAGTAGTGCGAGTATAACCATCCACTGTGTGCACTTGGGCATGTGTGTAGTTAACCGGGAGTACAGGAGGTATAGTATGTCCCATGATGATTTATGATCTTTCTTCGCCCTTGTGAAATGCTTGTTTTCTGCACTTTCTTTTCTTTGATGATACACACCAGTTTCTGTTTTTTCTTGTTGTGTTCTTCTAAATATTTTCCGCATTCGGCTGGGAGTGTTGCTTTTAATTTTTCCACTAACAAGAAATTTATTACTCCTTGATTGTTGTCTGACTGTTTAATTACCAATATTAGTTTTCTGAAAGATTCTTCTAATTCTCTTATATACTGGGTAAATGACTTGTCTGTGGCTGGTTTCAAACTTTGTACCTCTACTTTTAGAGTCTCGAAAGAGTTTGTATAGTGTTTCAATATCCTTGCTTTATAATATTCATAGTCTGTCCTTGACAAATCAGGTATGATCTCTTGCAGTTTGTTGTGTTTTATTGGTAAGTGTCCTTTGTACCATACACCCCAATAATCTTTTGGGATTTTGTAGTCTTGCATTTTCTTTTCAAATTTTTGTGTCCAATCATGTATTAAGTCATGGTTTATATTACAAGCTTGTTTATTTTGTGCTCGTGTACTCTCAAAAAAATCTAGCAACCATTTGTATTGGTTTGTGCCCCAGAAATGTGCTTGGTTTTCCTCCTCTGACATTTTCTGTTAATTAATATTCAAATCTACTAATGATGGTATTTATACAAGAAAATCAAAGAATGCAGATTTGGGTACTTAGCAATCAAAATTAATCAACTTATCTTTCTCTGCTGACTACTCGAACGCTTGATGTACAGGAACGTGATTCTCGTGCTGGTTACCGCTGACCTGGTCTGGTTACGTCGGTCGATTTGTAGAATTGAAACCTGCTGTGGAGAGAAATGATGTTATTTTCGTTCTAACTCTATTTATACATTTTTGATTTACAATTTCTTATATATATCATGCAATAGATCTTCTTCTTGACAAGAGTAGCGTTTTTTTATGCAATTTACATGGGAATGTGGTTCATGTGTGCTTCTGACACCATTATACCTGTCAGAGTCCTAACTATTGACTCCGTCTAGTTCACTGGACTTAGACAGGCAAATTACAACATCTACGTAACATACACTAATAACACATGAATGCAATCGGAAACTGGCAGGAGCTATCTCCTGAACAATCATTTATTACAATATATATTACAAGCTGACCACATGGTCGCACTTCGCGCTCAAACAATCGTTCAACACCAACAACCACGCGTTAGCTCACAATGGCGATCTTTACACTGTCGCCCGCATGATCATTCACAATCACAACATCACATCATCCCGCACATATCACAGTTCGTACATTTCTCGAATATCACTACACAACGTTCATCTCCATCTATCAGTCACAACACTATCGTTCTATCGTTCTATCGCTCTCTAGATCTCCACACGTCCGTCTCTAGTCGCTGCCTCACACACACTGACCCTCCTCGTTGACCTTCCCACATCACGTGGCTCTATTCACGGGCTTCTTGCCTGACCGTCCGCTAGCCAAGCCGTGGTGTCTCTTACTGCCCTTTGACCTCAGCTATGCTTACACTGACTCTCGCTTACATAGCGGCACTTACATTCTTCCTTACATATAAGACCATGACACTGATCAGTGATACCTGTAGGTGTCCTCCACTGTCACAGGCAACGTGTGGTGCCGCATGTCTACGCCAAAGGACTTATAACCCGTAACTGCTACCTCTCCGAGCCGGTTAAGACCAGGGATGGAGTTGTACCTCTCCAAGGCACAAAGCCTGGACTAAAATAAAGAGACCATGGGTTGCCCATGCAGCATGATCCCTCTCTCAGCCTGTCCAGTTCACTCCACAGGAAAGATAACAGCAATACATCTGGAACAAGACAAGCTGCAGAACCTGTCGGATCAGCAAAGCAATGCTCGGACCTTCGATCCTAGACCAGCTGCCAACCAAGGCTTAGGGCCTGGTCTGCCCTGCCATGACATTTTGTCTTTAGGTTGCATTTCCTCGCACCAGGATAAGGCTTGTACCCCCCCCCCCTCCTCCCCCAATTGCGTATACCTCCGTTTTCTGAATTGTTTACCTTTTGAGCATGTAGCTTACGTCCTCAAATTGTCTCATTCTGTAACGCTCTGCTGGTTAGTTACAAATCTAATTCACATCACCTACTAGTACACCTAATTTCTTAGCTTATATGTTTAGTTTCTCTATCCCCTACATCGATAATTGTTCAATCCGACCCACAGTACTTTTTAGTTAGTTGGCCAGTTGCGTATCCTTTACAGGACGTCGCAGTCAACCGTAGCATTTGTCGACTGCTTGGGATTTATCGGCAAATTTACTTTCAGTAGTTTGCCATTGCTTTCTGAACTAGACTGCTGGCACATCCGACTTCACAAAATATATCGATTTATTTATCTAACTTACGCCAATTTACATAAATATCGTCATCATATGATTACCTATCTGCGTTTCACCGGGATCTCTCAGTCTCGTTCGATCACCGCCGTCAGGGTGATTGCGCCAAACATGCTTTCTCCGAACCAACTGTAGCGATTTCCTTTCTGAACTCTTATATCAGAACAGCGTCTTGCTAGCCCCTTCGTAGTTCTGAGTCCCATGGCTACAATTTGCGCGTTTCCCTCACGGGTCGTTTCAATCTTGTCTGACTCTTGCCGTCAAATGTAACTTGCCATCGGTCCCCTGTTACTACAGCAAACGGGTTTCCAACTTCAGTAGCCATGTCCTGCCACTTAACAATTTTTCACATCTGTATTCCTCTGCCTTTTTGGTATATACACCTGAGCAGATTCGCTAGTGATTTCCTTTCTCTTCGTATTCCATACCGCATGTGGATCTAAACACCCGCCGCGTCCGGAGTCAAACTTCTATTCTCTCGGACCATTTGGATCCAGTGCCTATATCCTAACTCTCTTCACGTGGTTTTGCGTCATGGATTTACGTGATGCCTTGTTTTCCCAGCGTCCCACTGATGTACGCCAATCAGCTCAGTGCGTCACTTTGGCTAATTTGCATACCTAATTTTACATAACCGCTTTATTCAAGTTCCTTTTACCCCCTAAGTTCTAGTGTGAGTTCATGCTTTCCACAGGAGAGTTTTAGGTCACTGGGCGGTCTTGTTCATTTAAACCTGCAACTTTCTGTGTCTCCCTTTTGTCTGTGACAGGTCGAGACAAAGCCTTCGTTATCGTTCGCATTCTTTGAGTGTGTCATAATATCCCCGGGGTTAGGGGAGCTATTACTACACTGCATTCCGTGGACTCATTTCTGAGTATGGGGTACCTGGGTTTCGGTCTACCAACCCCACCCGGCTCTGGACAACCCCCTCTTTCAACCTTTCTTTCAAGGGACGTTAACCCCTAGTACTCCATCCAGATGAATAGACTCAACTCTGGTTTGAAACAAACATAAGATATACATGTATTGTACAACAGGATGTCAGAAGAGATAGGTGTAGATATAAGTAGGCAGTAGGGGGGATATAGAGACAAGATCAGCAGAGTAGGATCGAGGCTCTCATCCTAGAGCCGTTTATGGTTCAGTCCACTCAGTCTGCTGTCGACGTTCTCTCACCCGGCTGCTGCAGATTCTCCTCAAGAATGGTCCAGACCGGCGTGGTAGCAAGGCTAGATAGTGGCACTCTGGAAGCTGATGGTACTTCTTGGCAACCCACTTCTTGGACTTCGATTGGGTCTAGGCTGTAGTGGTTGGCAAGTTCACGAACAATGTCACATCCATGGTAGCCCTTCGAGCAACATAAGTATTCATCATAAGGTCGCATATGGCACGTGGATGCAGATACTCCATTAGGACACTGAGTGATATAACTGGATAAAATAGTCTTCAATCATAGGACTCCGGTATCTGGAGTCGGATAAAGTCAATGATTCTTTGATCCTAGGAATCCAGTATCTGGAATCGAACCTAAAGACAATAAAGTTCATCCCTCCTGGGCCATACACATCAGGCCACAGTAGGTCACGATACCGGTTGTTATACCCCTTTCTGGGCCGCAGTGGCCAGATATGACATTAGAATACTGATGACCTGACTGAGGTCAAGGAGAAATGGTGACTGGCTGTTCATGGACTGGTACTGGTTAGTGGCTGACCTGCACAGACCCTAGGCTACCGGAACTCTTTCACTCTGGAATGACCTGGCGCTACCTCAACTCGGGGAAGCTCACGCCGACACTCTCTTCGGTCCGCTCTATATTCATCTTTCTCTGACCTGGTCTAAGCTGGTCTAGTACTCACACTCCATGGCAGGTTCTGCAACAAAACAACCCAGTGAGAGCCACTGATAGCAACAATCAGCGCACACCTATGACATGGGTTAGGCTCTCAGAATAATGGATACATTATATAAAGATATAAATGTTCCTGTACCCTTCCTCATCTGCTGTGATATGGACTGGGATGAACTTGGACTCTCATCTGTCAGACCGCTCCAGGAAGAGCTTTGTCCCTAGAGAACTGTACTGCAGCTAGGACAGGTCTCGTTGGTCAGTCACTGGTGAGGCACACAAGTCCCCGCAAAAGTCTCAGTCATTTCATGCATTAAAGGTTAGGAATTAGTATTAAGCTTAATAACCCTTTGGGGAGATGAACCCTCTTTCTGTTCATGTCACTCCTCATTTTCCTGGGTTCTCACTCCCAGATATTTGCGTAACCATCTCAGACATTTCACTTTTCCCATCTTTCCTATGGGAGATGTGTACCTTCATTCTAGTCAACTGCTATCATCAGTTAAGTACATGGTTCCCATGTCCATGTAGCAGGTGTCCTTCATCCTAAGTTGTCATACATGGTCTATCACCCATGTAGCGGGTGAGATCCAACATCGTTCTCTCACCTCTGTCTAATAGTGTGAGTAGGTAGAACGGTGTCACTGACCCCTGGAACAGCATTATAATTTCCCGATTTCGGTTGTCCTTCTCTCACTTTCGCCAACCGAAAGAATCAATCTTCCTCCCTTCTGTTCCCCTCAGAAGAACTAAATAGGTAAAGGGCAGGTGGGAGGAAAGTAGGAAAGAAAAACCCAGTTGCCGTCCGAAATTAGGGAGACGGCCTTTATCAACTCGGTCGTTCGTTGAACACTTCTGCCGACACTTGCAAACGACCCCGTTCGTCTTCACTAGTCGTTTGATATATCGCATGCCATGGTCTCGCTCCGGCGCCCGCGGCGTTCTCCGGAACACACTCGTCACACCGCTCCGCCCGGACGACTCCGAGTGATGATTACTATCACCAAGCCCGACCATGCATATATTGGTTGTGAAGGCCTGAATGCCCTGAGTCTGAATATCCCTGACTTTAGTGGCTAGCATATAGCCTCTAACACCTAGGATACGATTAAATCATGGATGTAAAGCCATCCCTTCCACACCCCCAATTTCGGCTATGTCCTAATTATTCAGACCCAGTAAATTTGCATGAGCTACCTTGACGTAATGCCTACAACTTACTGCATGGAGCTCTAGAACACTCGAACACGACACCAAAATACCATATTAAAAATGAAAATACCTTTAATAATTCGAAGTGAATTGATCAACATGCTGGAGAATCTATAGCGCCGTTTGACTGCCATAGATCAGATAACATAGCTTCAAGTAACGACGTCCTTAGAAAAAGTCGACTGCACTTCAATTGAACTAAAACGCCAGTTGAGTTTCACCCTTCAGATCGAACGCGAACTCAGCTTACCAGAAATTGTCCGTGCTGTTCGTACAACACCGCAGTACGGCTGAACGAAGTTATCGGTTCTCGAATGTGCTTCGAGGAAACAAGGGAGACAAGTCAACTACTTGGGTACCTCTGGCGAGAAATCGCACGGTAGGTTCTCTGTGACCGTAACAGCAGCGAGACGAATCTCTGGCCATCTCGCTACAGAGCGGAAAAACCTGGCTCCTAGATGACCGCCAGTTCACTGTGTCGTTACTTTACGTTTACAAAGATCTTCTCAGATCGGCGCTCATTAGGTGTTCTGGCAGTTTGGAAAACTATTTCCCGCCTGCCACATACCCAACAGTTAAATATAATGACCCATTTATCTACCCAACAGTTAAATATCATGTACCATCTAGAAACGCCTTTACCTTCTCTTCCCAGCCACCTGGCCTTCGACAACAAGCTGTTCAACATCAAGGATGTGGAGGCTGACATCATGGACCCACAACAAAGGTATGTGCTGGAGTGTTGTCACCGTGCTCTGGAGGACGCCGGCCTCACCAAGGATAAACTCAGGGGCTCCAACACATGCGTGTTTATAGGTAGGACTTCATTCTACCCATCTATCTAGTTCATTCATTCATCATGTCCCATGCCGATAAACGTAGGCGGTCAAGTTTCGCCATCTCACTCGATCACTAGAGTCGTGGATCAGGACTGTGTTCGTGTCTCGACCATACCACGTGGCCAAGACTTTGCCTTCACCTTGCTTTCTTCCCCCTCGATCTTACCAGTTGTCATCAGGTTTCCAATTCATTTCTTCTCATAACGTTGCCTACAAATTTTGACTGTCTACGCTTAATTTCTCTAATTAGTGTTCGATTTTCATTTCTTTCTTGTAGGATTTGGTCATTGTTTTATTTTTCTGTCTGCCCATGGTATTCTTTGAATTTTCGCCAGAAACCAAATTTCCACAGCCATCAGATGTTTTTCAGCTTGTCTGCTCATTGACCACGCTTCACATCCAAACAAAAGTACAGTTTGTATGAAGCACCTGAACACTTTTTTCTCGTTGCAATTGACATATTTTTTATTGGTCAGTATGTTTTCTATCTTGCAAAAAGCTACCTTTGTCATGGTGATTCTTGTTCTAATCTCTTCAAGACATCTCCCATAAGATGTAATGACTGTTCCTAGATAATTGTACCGATTCACTTGTTTAAGAATATGTCAATTTACTTAGTTACCTTAAAGTTAAATAGGGGTGTTCTTAAAAAAGTCAATCAGTACTATTAGTTCGGAACAGTCATACCATCTGAAGGGAGATGCCTTGAAAAGATTAGAACAAGAATCGCCATGGCGAAGATAGCCTTTTTCAAGATGACAAAAATATTGACTAATAAACGGAAAAATAAAGTTTTGAAGTGCTACATAGAACCTGTACTTTTAAATTATATTAAACGTGGACAATAATCAACCAGGCTGAAAACATCTAATGGCAGTGGAAATGTGGATTCTGAGGAAAATGCAAAGAATACAATGGACAGACAGAACAACCAAAGAGGAAATGTTGCAAGGGGCAAATGGGAACCGAAACTAATTAGAGAAATTGGACGCAGATAGTCAAGAATTGTGGGCACCTATCTACCCACCTACCAACTCATCAATCTACCTACCTATCAACGTATATACAAATCAACCTACTACCTGTCTACCTACAACCAACCAACCAACCAACCCATCTACCTACCTACCTATTTACCTATCAAACGTATCTATCATTCAGCCTATTACTTGCTTACCTACCTACAACCAACCAACCAGTCTACCTTCTTACCTTCCTACCAACTTACCTGCCTACCTACCCACAACTTACCTGCATATCTACCAGCCTACCCGCCTGCTTACCTTCCTATCTATCAGGCTACCTAACTATCCAAATACATACCTTCCTACCTGCCTATCTACCTATATACCAGTCTACCTATCTACCTACCTACCTACCTACCTACATTCTTACATTCCTACCTACATACCTACCTACCAACCTACCTACCTACCTACATCCACTATACGTCTAGTTTCTGGCACAAACACGCTGAAAGTGATAATTTATAAAGTCATCTAAGGCTTCTATCACTTCGAAAGCGTTGGCTTGAGGACAATTGTAAGGAAATTGAACACCAACACAAAACCCGGAATAACAAATTAATGCACAAAAGAATTAATGACATCACTAACAAAAGAACACACATCAACGTGTTGCCTAAAAACCAAAGATGGCAAAATCATAATAGAAAAAGACAGATTTTACATGCGTGGTCAGATGATGTGAAAGACCTTTATGATGATACAAGAGAAGAACAATATGATCATCGGAATAATAAGGAAGGACCATCAATTTTGAAGATAGAAGTACAGTATGCTCTTAACCATATGCAAACTGGCAAGACCCCGGGTACAGATAACATCACAGTAGAAATGACCAATGCCTTAGAAGAATATGGAATAGACCAAGTCACAAGACTGCTGAACACAATATACGATACTGGAGATATACCTCCTGAATTATGTAATTCTATATTTATTGCAATCCCGAAGAAATCAGGAGCCATGGAATGCGATCAACATAGAACAATTAGTATAATGAGCCGCATCACGAAGATTCTGCTGAGAAGTATCATGCAAAGAATTAAGAAGAAAATACAACCCGAAAGAGGAGAAGAGCAATGTGGGTTTGTAGAAGGCAAGGGCACAGTAAATGCTGTGTATATAATGAGAACAGTAATTTAGCGTTCTATAGAAGTAAACAAAGATCTATATCTTTGCTTTATTGACTACACAAAGGCTTTCGATAAAGTGAGACATGTCGACATGATAAGAATGCTTGAAGATCTACAAATTGATGGAAAAGACCTTACACTTGTAAAAAAAACATATATTGGAAACAACAAGCTGCCATAAGAGTTGGTAATGAAGTAGGCCAATATCAGCCTATTAAGAGAGGTGTGAGACAGGGATGTGCAATGTCTCCAGATCTGTTTTCCCTGTACAGTGAAAGTATTTTCAGAAATATTGAAGATATGGAAGGAATCAACACTGGGGGACGATACATCAATAACATTAGATATGCACATGATATAGTCTTGATTGCAGACAATGAACAGGACCTGCAAAATTTAGTAGATGCGGTTGTTGCACACAGTGAACAACTAGGGTTAGAACTGAATATTAAGAAGACACAGATTATAGTCGTCACAGGGAAGAAGGAAATACCACAATGTGATATACGAGTAGATGGGCATAGTCTTAAACAAGTGAATCGATACTGTTATCTCGGCACAGTCATAACATCTGATGGGAGATGCCTTGAAGAGATTAGAACAAGAATTGCCATTGCGAAGGTAGCCTTTTGCAAGATGAAAAACATACTGACCAATAAAAAGATATCAATTGAAACGAGAAAAAGAGTGTTGAGGTGCTACATAGAACCTATACTTTTGTATGGATGTGAAGCGTGGACAATAAGCAGTCAAGCTGAAAAACATCTAATGGCTGTGGAAATGTGGCTTCTGAGGAAAATGCAACGAAAACCATGGACAGACAGAAAAACCAATGAACAAGTCCTTCAAGAAACAAATGAAGATCGTAATCTGATTAGAGACATTAGACGTAGACAGTGAAAATTTTCTGGGCATGTTATGAGAAGAAATGACTTGGAGAACTTGGTGACAACTGGCAAGATCGAAGGGAAGAGACCAAAAGGAAGACCGAGAAGTAAATACCTGGATTGTATGGCCACATGGCATGGTCGAGACAGGAACACGGAGCTGATCCACGACTCTGGTGATCGAGTGAGGTGGCAGAACATGACCGCCCACGCTTACCGGCATGGCACATGATGGATGGATGGATGGAAATTAATGAATAAAGTAATATCTAAACATACCCCAGAGTATCTTCAACCCTTTGATTCAATTTCATGCAATGAACAGCAAGAGCTTAAATTTATTATTAGGGGTGTTCATTTGAAACCCGTTCCAATGGCTTTAATTCAAAAGCATGAAAGAAACATTAGCAGGTGTGGTAGAATTAAACAAAGCATTCATTTTGAATGAATTATGCACCATGGGTTGGTCATAAGAAGTCGCAGTAGGCATTTAGGCAAGCATCCCATTGCGAATGCCGTCAGCAAAAATAAAAAAAAAGATTGAGGTTGCTCTTTGAACCAAGTGTTTACCGCGTTCATTACGTCTGCATCTGTGTGAATTCGTTGCCCCTTGATAGCTTTTTTTTAGAGGTCCGAACAAATGAAAATAACATGGTGACAAATCATGACTATAGGCTGGATGTTGCAGAATTTCCCACCACTTCCTTGCTAATGCTTCCTGCACAATCTTTCCGACATGCGAACAAGCATTATCGTGCAACAAAATCACACCAATGCATTCGTGCCCAGTCTATCACTGTTGTCTTCGACACACATTTTTTACCGTACGCTGCCTGCATTCTTCAATGAATGTCCACTGGTCGACACCCTTCAAATGAAAGAAACTGAATCGCCGCTCTTTGAGCTTCTTTGGGCGGATCTTGGATCAACCCGGCCATTTTCTCAACGTTAAGAAACAGAACCTACGCATCATGGGACGATAAGCATTGCTTTTTTATTCATTGGTCAGTACTTATCACATGACTATGACATGATCATGTTCAACGTACGCAATTACGTGCGGTGCGGCACGAACGGATGTCAAATGAACGCCCCTTATATATGTCCCAAAACCTAGATTGGATTTATACAAATCTTGCTTTGCGTATTCCGGTGCCCCCTTATGGAATGACCTTCCAACAGATCTGAAATCTCCAATGAATCGCTACACAGTCAACCGAAAACTCTTTCAATACTTACTCCATACCGACTATATGCCTCCATAAGTCACCTAGTGGTATCATTTTTCACTATGTGATTGAGTGTGCGTGAAAGTGTGAAAGTGAGTGAGTAAGAGAGGGTGTAAGAGAGTGAGTGAGTGAGAGAGTAAATATGAGACAAAGAGAGCGAAAGAATGTGTGTATGTGTTTGTGAGAGTGTAAGAGAGAGTGAGAGTGAGTGAGTGTGTGTGATAGAGAATGAAACAATGAGAGAGAGAGAGAGAGGGGGGGGAGTCAGTGAGTGAGTGAGTGAGAGAGAGAGAGAGAGAGAGAGAGAGAGAGAGAGAGAGAGAGAGAGAGAGAGAATGACAGAGATAGTGTAGTGTGAGCAAAAGAAATATAAAGAGATATGTGCTATTCCATATTTCTTCTGTATCCTCATCTTTCATATTATCATTTTTACTGCCACTTGATTTTAACATATATTATATGTACAGCGTATTTCATCATGATTATGTCAATTCCAGGAATTATATTCTTTATTGAACTGCATAACATTTTCTTCGTTACACAATTTATAACATATTGTTTTCATTTTTTTTTAAATCTCCATTTTGGGATGTGTGTGGCGGTGGGGGATGTGTGTGTGGGGGTGGGGGATGTGTGTGTGGGTGTGGGATGTGTGTGTGGGTGGGTAGATATGGGTGGTTGGGAAGATGTGTGGGGGGAGTGTGCGGCTGGGTGAGGATGTGCGTGTAGATGAGGGACGTGTAGGTTGGGGACTGTGTGTGTTTCGGGTGGGGACCTGTGGGTGGGGTTATGTTTATGTGGGTGTGTGGGGTGTTGGTGGGTAGTGACATTTGTGCGTGTGGGTGGGAAAGTTTGTGTGGGTGGAGGATTTGTGGGTGGTGGGGATGTGTGGATGGGGGGTGCATGTGTGGGGATGTGTGTGTGTGGGTGAGGATTTGTTGGAGTGGGTGGGGGAAGTGTAAATGGGTGAGGGATGTGTGGGTGGATGGACTGGGAATATGTGTGTAAATGGGGTTGTTGTTGTTGTTGAGCGATGCGTGGTTAGGGGATGAGTGATTGGCTTTGTGCGGGTGTTTGGGGTATGTATGGGTTGGTGAGTGTGTGTGGTCTGGGGGATGGGTAGTGATGTATATGTGGGTGGGGAGAGATGTTTGGGTGGGGAAGTGTTTGTTGGTGGGTGCGAGATGTGTGGGTGGATGGCGAGAAATTGTCTGGGTGGGGGTGTGTGGGTAGGTGAGGGATGTGTGTGTTGGCGGGGAGTGGATGTGTTTGTGTGTTGGTGCGCATTGTTTGATTGTGTGTTTATGCAAGCAGGGGGAGAGAGAGAGAGAGAGAGAGAGAGAGAGAGAGAGAGAGAGAGAGAGAGAGAGAGAGAGAGAGAGAGAGAGAGAGTTGAATTGCATCACTAAATTTTACATTACACAATGTATATGTACAATGTTTCTCAATTTTTTTACAATTTTTGAGAGAATGCTCACGACAATCGTCAGTGTATGTGTGTGTAAAGTGTGGGAGTTTGTTCATACTAGTTTCAGTGATTATGTGAAGCATCATGTAAGTGTCTAGATGTGAGGATGTGTGTGTGAGTGTATATGTGGGGGATTTGAGTGTGTGTGGGGGGTATATGTATGTCGGGGATTTGTGTGTGTGTGGGGGATATGTATATGGGGCATGTATGTGTGGAGGAGTTGTGAGTGGGGGTTGTGTGTGGGTGGATGGGAGATTTGTGGGTGGGTGAAGGGATGTGTGGTGGGTGGGGGATATTTGGGTGGATGGTTGAAAGTATGTGGATGTTAGTCGGTGGGGAGTTGTGTTGGTGGAGAATGCGTATGTGTGTGGGTGAGGGATGTGTGGGTGAATGGGTGTGTGGGGGTGTGGGGGATGTGTGTGGGTTGAGGGATGGGTTTGTGATGCGTGTGGGGGATGGGTGTGGGTATGTGAGTGTGAGTTGGGGATATGTATGTGTGGATGGAGGTTGTGTGGGTGGGTGGAGAATGTATGTGTGGATTGTGAGGGTGTTTGTATGTGGGGGATGTATGGGCGGGTGGGATATGGGTGGGGAGATGGGTGAGTATATGTGAATGAGGGATGTGTGGGTCGGGATGTGAATGGGGGATGTGTTTGGGGATGTGTATGGGCGACGTATGCGTTGATGGGGGATGTGTTTATGGGTGGGGTGTTGTGTTGGAGGGGAGATGTATGTGGTTGAAGGGTGTGTTGGAAGTGATTGGGTGTGGGATGTGCTGATGGATAAATGATGTATGTAAGGGTGGGGATGTGTGTTTGGTTGGGTGCTTGTGGTGTGTGAGTGTGGGTGGGTAGATGGGAGATGTATGTGTTGATGGTGGGTGGGGATGTGTGGATGTGAATGGTTGAGGGATGAGTACGTGGGTGGATGGACGTGAGTGGGGGATGAGTGTGTGGGTGGGGGATTGTGTGTGGGTGGGAAGATGTGTGTGGATTGGGGTTGTATGTCGGGGGTATATGTGGGTGGTGGGGTGTGTGTGGGTGGGAGGTGTGTGTTTTTGGGTGAGGGATGTGTTGTTGGGTGGGGATGTATGTGTAGGGATGTGTGTATTTGGTGGGGAGATTGTGTGTATGGGTGGGGATATGTGTGTATGGGTTAGGGTGTGTGGGTGTGGAATGTGTGGTTAAGGGATGTGTGGTTAAGGGATTTTTGATTGGGGGATGAGTGACTGGGTATGGGTGGGTGAAGGATGTGTGGGTGGGCGAGTGTGTATAGGTTCGGGTATGGGTGGGGATATGTGTGTGTGTGTGTGTGTGTAAGTTGGAAAAATGTGGGTGCTTGCGGGTTTTAAGTGTGTGGGTAGGTGCGTGATGTATGGGTTATCAGGGATATATGTGGGTGGAGGATGTGTTGTTCGTGGATGTGTGTTTGGCTGGGTGGTTTGGAGTGTGTGGGTGCGTGGTGGAGGATATGTGGGTGGGTGAGTGAATGTTCGTGGGTGGAGGATGTGTGTTTGGGTGAACAGATGTTTGTAGGTGGGGAGGAGATGTGTGGGTGGGTTTTGGGTGGGTGGGTACATATATGTGTGCCTGGATTTGTGTGGGTGGGTGGGGGTGGGGTATGTGTGGTGAGTGGGAGATGTGTGTGTGTGTGGATGGGGAGATGTGTAGGTGTCTCTGTGTGTGGGTGTGGTATGTGGGATATGGGTGGGGGAATTAATGTGTTCCTGGGGGGGGGGGGATGTTGTGTGTGTGTGTGTGGTTGGGTGGTGGTTGTGTGTGTGTGGGGAGATGTGTGGGTGGATGGAGGAATGGATGAGTCTCATAACATGGTAATATGCATTGTTTATGTTTACAACATTCTTTTTTATTCAGACAATGTTTTTTTTTCTATGTGGATGTATTATGCACTATTGATGAACGAAAGATGAGTGATTGGAAGGTCCGAATGTAAGACGGGCCTGCGTGCCCAATTTGTTATTCTTTGAAAATAAAGTCCGTTCGTTCGTTTCTTCGTTCATATCTAACATATGTTATTATTATCGAAAAGAAAGATGAAATTACTAAAGGACAGCCATAGTTACTATGGGGCTACCAACGCAATCCAATAAATTGACCCTTAATTCATTTATACCTGGCAGCAAAGTCTGAACATACCTACAGCTAACTTCATATTCAATCTTGATTCATGTTGAGTTACTCCCCTTGTTAGACGACAGAGGTAAGGGGCATGCCTTTTGTTTTTGAAGTGTAGTTCCATTATATGATTAGTTACCTCCCGTTGATACTGAATGCCTTGTCGTGCATTATGGTTGCAGGTGCCATGAACACAGACTACCGCAGCCAGTTCAACATCACCTCATTTGTCCCTGACAACTACGCCGTCACCGGAATGGCCAACAGCACCATTGCCAACAGAGTGTCCTACATCTATGACCTGCGGGGGTCATCTGTCACCATAGATACCGCTTGTTCTTCCTCTCTTGTTGCCATAGACATGGGACTTCACTACCTACGGGCAGGTAACTGGGGTGTCAGGTTATTGACACTGCAAGATGTGTCTGTCCTTGTAGCGTTCAGGTTGTCTTATTAGTAGCTTGTTTGTGTTTTATCCATCGCTGTCCAAGAGACCCATCCTCTCATCTCTCAGTCCTAGACGGGGCATGGCGGTGCCGATTACACCAATCCGACCCCAGAAATGACTGTTACATCAAACGCAAGGAAATGTTTACTGAGGGCCACGATTGTATAGTTGGCCACCGTGTTTTCTGAAGGAAAATACAATATCACGAGGGCCGCCATTGCTCCCCAAGACAATAAGTTGTGCGAGTGTTAGGTCGCCCAGGTAAGTTCTTAAGCTTCCCATCATATTCGAACACGTGACCACCACTAGCGTCTCCGCTACCTCGGGCTCCATAGAGTCAGAAAGTGATCCAGAGAAGGCTGTACCCCCACAATGCTGGCTGGACTCTCTGTGTCTATATTGTTCTTGGTAGGACTTCAGTCAAGTCCTTCCTAAGACTTTGCCTCACTCTGTCCATGAATATATTTATATCTTGTTATTTCTACGGCCCAGTCCTTCCTCAAACTTGGCTTCACTCTTTCCATGAATATGTTTATATCTTGCCTGGAGGCTAGCATGGTCTATACGATAAGTGCTTTCGCTCTTTACTTTTGGTGCTATAAAGGCGCAGTAGCGAGCTCAAACCCTAAACTGATCTCTTGGACTAAAATGTTGTGTTCTCATCATTGACGAGGGGACGTCAATTAAAAGTACCTCAGAAGTCGGAGTGGGCTCGCCTGATGGTGAGGGACACTGGTAAAATGGAAAGATAATCCACACCCAAAAATCAGTCCAATGCACTTCCCTTCAGTAGCAACTACTATCAGCAATTGCGCGTGTACTACGCTGGAGTTAAACGTGAGCAAATGCAAATATATATGTAGATCTTACTTCAAGGGGACCATCTCCCGTGTATATGTCACTAACAACGAGCATGGTGTCTGTCTGACAGGGGCCTGTGACATGGTGGTCTGTGGTGGGGTCAACTCTATCCTCACCGCCGAAGTGTTCATCCACCTCAGCAAGGCCCGGTTGGTTTCTGCCAAAGGTCAATGTTTCACCTTCTCCGACCAGGTCGACGGCTACACGCGAGGCGAGGGGTGCGGGGTGGTCATCCTAAAGCGGCTTCATGATGTAGGTACTCTGTTCTAGCATCATCATCGTTGTCATTATCACCACCACCACCACCACCACCACCACCATCATCATCATCATCATCACCATAATCATCATCATCGTCATATCATCATCATCATCATCATCATCATCATCATCATCATCATCATCATCATCATCATATACCGTATTTTACGGTCTATAAGACGCTATGGACTATAAGACGCACTTTAATTTTTAAGCAATTTTAAGAAAAAATAACATTATATTATTATATTAATTTCGAGTATAAGACGCACCTGAATTTTGGAGGCAATTTTTTGAAGAAAAAAGTTCGTCTTATACTCCGTAAATACGGTATATGGAAATGTATGGAAGATCTCACGTTGAATGACAGACATAAACCAGTATATAGAAGATCTTACATAGAATGACAGACATAAATCAGTACATATGTCAGAGATGACTTCTGTTTGTATATTGCTGACGTGCCGTCCAGTATCAGAAGTAACTGTTTCTCACACTCGTGTTTCTTTTTGGGTGCCGGATCTGATCCTTTACATTCTAAATCTCCGGAAGAAACTCAGGACAAGTCTTTTCTAGGCTGCCTAGGCTGCCCAAAGACCGAGTCGCTGGATACTCAAGATTATAGCTGAAAATGGCTCGTTATAAGGTATAAGCAGCTGGTCTTGGTATCCCCAAAGAGTAGGAAGGAGAGGGTTAGATGCCAAGATTTATGTCAGTTACTGGACTACTAGGCAATGCAGGTACCCCCCCCCCCCCCGACAAAATCCTTTCTTTGTTTACAATTAATCCGCCACCACGTCACGTACAAAACATGTACACTGGGGGGAAAAATAAGATAAAACTATGGGTTAAAACAAATTAAAAATGATTTTATTTTTATCAACAATTTATAAAATGGTGTTTAGTGGCACGATGATATATACTGGTGATAGGATTTAAACCCTGCACCTATACTATGTAGTGAGGTGATATGATAGTCGCGTGACTGATGTCAACATTTATATTATTGTATGTCAACAATAATTACGTAACTTTTGTGACGAGGTATCAGGAATCCAGGTTTTTCATACTGGTGATATCCGCCTCAAATCAAATGGAATCAGCTGAGTCTGTTTTCTGGGCTATTGCAAGTCCTGGTTCCACCTGCTATCTATTCGTTGTCACTTAACGGGATCTATAGGGAACCTGTCGCTCTTTTTGAGAGCTTGAAAATAGTTTTTAAAATGTTTAGGGTGTAATAGTTACACATATACAATCCTACATAATATATGTAAACATTCACGTCCACCATTTTGGTGTTTATGTCTTTCATCCAGTTTTACCACTTCTACTCTTCGCTCTCTCTCTCTCTCTCTTTCTTTCCTAATCTCTCTCTCTCTCTCTTTCTCTCTCTCTCTCTCTCTCTCTCTCTCTCTCTCTCTCTCTCTCTCTCTGTAAATTTGGGAGGACTTCTGAGTAGTTGAACATGTCCTGTAGCTGCCTTCCCCTATGCTGTCATATCATGAGGATTGGAATATGTGATGTGCATGTCACTCATTAAGACACACGGTTTCTTCTCAGCCGATCCGTGGTTACAAGCTGTTTCAACAGATCAAGTGTTCCGTGGTGGTGAAACAAAAGTGTCTGATCGTTGGCGATCAGTTTTTGCGTCAAGCCTCATATGAGTTAAGATGAACGCTCGTTCATCACGCACTTGTAATGGCTAAGTACACCATATAGCCATGACCTAGTTCGGGTAACGTATACACCACTACACCCCTGCTTCAACTCCATTCCATTGGCACCTTGCCGTCTTGACAGACGATAGTTTGTAAGGGATGGAGTTATTGCCTCTCCATAGCACAAAGCCTGGGCTATAATATAGAGATCATGTGTTGCCCATGGAGCATGATCCCTCTCTCGGCCTGCCTAGTTCACTCCAGAGGAAAGGTAACACCCCTACATCTGGAAAAAGACAAGCTGCAGAAGCTGCCGGATCAGCAAAGCAATGCTCTAATTGTCCACCTGTCGGAGCTTCGATCCTAGACCAGCCGCCAACCAAGGCTTAGGGCCTGGTCTGCCCTGCCATGACACTTTGTCTTTAGGTTGCATTTCCTCGCACCAGGGTAAGGCTTGTACCCTCCCAATTGCGCTCTTCCGCCCGAAGCCGTTGGCACAGTGTGGGGTATCGGGTTTGGTAAGCGCCGCCCAACGTTCGGCGCTAACAGAAAGCAGGTAGTACCGTCTACTGTTATACGGTAGCTCAGTCATATCTGACTAAGACCTGACACAAACTTCAACTATAACCATGATAATATCATATAACATTCACAGAGCCTACTACAAGAACGAATGAACGAACAATCTTTATTTTCAAAGAGTTAAGAGTTTGGCAGGCAGGCACGTCTGACATTCTGCCTTTCTTCTCTAATTCCTCTCATACATTATTTCATTCGACATCACTTATAAAGCTAATCTTAGACAACAACAGAACAATAAAGCATTAATCCGCATGAAAAATAATCAATAATACATGATTCTCTGAGGCAATGTTTACCATATGATAAGATAAAAACCTAAGGAAGGTGTAACGTGCCATACATATGGGAATGTTTATTAACTAGTTGTCGTTTGAGATAATTTACCATTATTATTTTTAGGGGGGAATGTATCTGTACTGAGATAGTGTTCAAACAGGTTGCGACTGTATGTATAATAGACAATACGTTCTCAGTAAGATAGCATGAATCGGACAGACGAAATGTAATTCTGCCCGACTCTGTAGTTATTAGACCATAACATTCATAGAACCTTCTGGACGGCCCAAGAATCAAGACTTAAAGATAAAAATGAAATATACATTTAAATCGCTTCTTTACCTGATTCCTCGAATAGACAATTCTAATTTGTGAAAGTCTATGCTCGAGATTTTATACAGATTCTTAGCTGTTGGTTACCCTTGATCTTATGATATTTCGGTGGGGTAATGGCAGGTGTTTTTCTGTACTAGCCGTGGGGTCCGTCAATTCACACATTTATTCGTCCTGGGGGAAAGTTCCACTGGTCCTGGCGTGGTAATTTCACACATTTACACATTAATGTGGTTGATTATCTCCAACCCGCTGTAAATTCTTCCTGATCGTAACCTATTCACACTTTTGATCGGCTGGACACACATTTGATCCGCGAGAAGGCCCCAGGCAGACTATCGTATCACCCGACGCTGTATGCGAATTCACACATTGTCGTCTCATCTCTAGGTTGTGGAACATCAAAAGTGATACATTTGAGATTATACTCTCGTTGAAGATATTTAGTCTGAGGTCGCTTTGCGAGTCGGCATTCTTACTTGGCTTGGTAGACATGTGGCCTCGTATAATGGCGCAATTTGGCGTCTTAGATTCTTTTAAACGCAGGGCGTAAAGTTTAAGATGTCTATCTTCTCATTCCTTTTATTTTTGTGGAATGTGAGATTCATTCTGGTGGTATCGCGGCGTGCTATGACAACATGGAGGATCTGACATAGCAGGAAAGATATAAATCAGTATATGAGAGATCTCACATAGTAGGATAGACATAAATCAGTATATGGAAGATCTCGCATAGTAGGACAGACATAAATGAGTAAATGGAAGATCTCGCATAGTAGGACAGACATAAATCAGTAAATGGAAGATCTTTCATAGTAGGACAGACATAAATCAGTATAAGGAAGATCTCGCATAGTAGGACAGACATAAATCAGTAAATGGAAGATCTCGCATAGAATGACAGACATACAACAGCATGTATCAGCCTGTAGCTATTATTTAGTGCACAATTTTATTGTTAAATGAACCACATATAGAACACATACAATGCCAGCTATGTTCCTCTATTATGTTAAATGAACCACATATAGAACACATACAATGCCAGTTATCTTCCTCGGTTATGTTAAATGAACCACATATAGAGCATATAGAAAGCAAGAAATGTTGTTCTGTTATGCTGCATGAACCACGTATAGAGCACATACAAAGCCAGATATATTCCTCTTTAATTAGGCTAAAAGGGACAAAAACAAAATCTGGGCTACAATTGAAACCGGTTGTAACCAGGACGGAGGAACTGTCGCGCCCATTTCAAAACCTTCTGAGGAGCAACAGAGGAAACTTCTGCAGGCGGTCTGGGATCGATCCAGGCTTGACCCAGGCGACCTGGTCTATATTGAAGCTCACGGTATGTCCTGTCTACTGGGGCTGTGTATCTGTATGTTCTGTCACCTGGGTTTGCTTATCTGTATGTTCTGTCACCTGGGTTTGCTTATCTGTATGTCCTGTCAACTGGGTTCTACTTATCTGTATGTTCTGTCAACTGGGTCTGTTTATCTGAATGTCCTGTCAACTGGGCCTGTTTATCGGTATGTCCTTCTACTGGGTCTGTCTGTCTGTATGTGAACATGTCCTGTCAACTATATCTGTTTAACTGTATCTCTTGTGCCAGGGTCTGACTGGGGCCTGCCAATGAGTGACTGATGTATATCGTGGCCTTACCAATTACTGCCGGCTTTCGTAATACTTCTTTCTTGCTGCCAGTGTTCAAAAGGGGCTGCCCTCTTCTAGGGGTATGAATTATTACTTCATCTTCCTCCAGTCGGCACCGTGGTCGTTTCTCAGCACTATAACTTTGCTGGTGGTTAGACTAATATTCTACACCCGTTACACCAACTTACTACGAACACCACTCAACGCAACTGTAATATGTGTAACTCGAAGGCCGGTTGTAGTTTTGTTCGTATATTGTTCTATACAGGCTAAGACAGACACCGTCAATGTATAACCATATATTTAACAATAAATGTACACCATGTATACTAAAACATCGACTACATTAAAAGAGTGGCACAATCTTGGCCATGACTCTGTTCACAGCGTGGTCCGCATTGGACGAAACCACGGCGTAGAATGTCCTTGTCAGGATTTGCTTCATGCCGACCGCGAAGCAAGTCCCAGCGTTTTCACGCTGCCTGAAAACTTTTCACGTTCCAGGTGTCCATTTTCTGAACACTGCCACAACCTCTGACCTAGTATAATTTAGGTTATGGTACGAGGTTAAATGGGTCTGTTTATCTGTATGTGGACATGTCCAGATCAGGGACCCTATTACTGACAATGAGATGCCTCGGGTATATGGTACTAGCCTCACAATCTCCAGCACTCCACAGGATTACGGATCAACATCACGCCCGCCGCCTTGACTTCCAGCATATATAGGGTGCCCATGTTAGAGTGAGCCGACCCATGAGCCTGGGTCTATGTGGACATGAACACATGACGGCCGGACATCCGTGCTAGCCACTGCACCACCTTGTTTGTATGAGCGGCCTCCACATGAAGAGGTAAGGACACGGAGACACGCAGATAGGAAGACATGAAATTATACAGGTATGAAGACATGTAGATATCAAGACATAAAGACGTGAATACATGAAGACGTGAAGCTATGAAGCCATAAAGACATGAAGGTGTGAAGATATGAAGACATGAAGTCATAAAGATATGAAGATATTAAGACATGAAGACATGAAGAAATGAAAACATGAAGATATGTAGACGTGAAGACATGAAGACGCGAATATATGAAGACATGAATATTGTGACATTGTTTGTCCAGCCTCTGAAAATCCCGAAACACAGCAAAGATATATATAGAAAATACTCCAGTGTTAATGGATGTCCGATCTAGGAACACCTGTGGATTTTAATTTTAACATTGGTCCATTTCTCCTTTGTTCCTTCTGATAAAATGGAAACTGCTGGAGTTGTAAACAACATCCAAATATAGCGGTGAAATTCAACATCGGGCGTTTGATCATGGGGAAAAGAAAAGGGGCGACCACTGGGAAGGTTAGTTCTCTTGTTTCAGACTGTTCCCCTTGGTGATACAAGGCCTGAGCTGTCAATAGCACATCAGCTAAACCCCGAGCCAGATTATCCCCCTTTTCATCATTGGAGACAACTGCAAGGTACCTTCGCCTTGACTCTGCTAATGTTAGATTGTCAACAACATGGCCCACGTAGGAGTGACATCCTGTTCGCGCGGAATTATAACGTTACCATCGGATCGGAATGGTTACTTTCTATTAACATAATCTATGATAATGAGAGAGCTAATAAAATTGTCGACAGAAATTGTCTGTTGAGGTGCAGTCTACAGAAATGCCCTGACATGACACGGTGTGTTGGCCAGTTCGGCTATTGATAATGTGGTGTGGTGTATTTTAAAATTCATGATGTTTGTTTTGACCGTTGCATTATTCATGGGGCATACCTGGTCTTTGTTTGAATGAAGATTGGGACATTTTATAAATGATGATGAACGGCAACGGGAGGGTCATATTCCTCAAGGCAGAAGGAGGAGAATGCTTTTTCAGTGAGGGAAGAATGATTCACCATTAAGCAGTTTTTTTCATGTGTGTTCACATTGATAAGATTAGTCCAGGGATAACACTACTATGGACATGAATGTGGGCTGAAACATCACACGGACCCTCGGTTTATAAAGAGTGAGTGCTATCCTTTCGAAGGTTCGGTAAATCTCCAGTGCAATATTGGCCTCTGTTAGGAAACATCACTTTATAATTAATCTATACCACTAGAAAGTCTTATTGAGCGACTTTACGTGTTTTATACAGAAGGCTATACAGGTTTGAAGATGAGTTTCCTTATATCTTCACCCACCACCCCACAAAGATATCAAGAAATAAAGACGTGAATACATGAAGACATGAACCTTTGAAGACATGAAGATATGAAGACATAAAGACATGAATACATGAAAGCATGAAGCTATGATGACATGACGATATGAAGACATGAAGATATGAAGACGTGAAGATTTGAAGACATGAAGATATGAAGACATGAAGATATGAAGACATGAGAACATGCCAGAAAGCAATCAGGCAGACACGGCATCTTCACGCCAACACAAGAATACAGTTGAACCTACGCTTAACGTTTTCAACTGTACCCAATACAATGTCTTCAACTTTGGAATTTGAATAGTGAAGACACAAACAATAGATTGAACGATTTTTTGAACATATTTCGCTGCATTTCGTTACGTGCAGACTACAGACATAATGGCAACATTTATTAAAGAAACGCAATGAATCCTTTTAACTGAAATCTACAAATAGCACATTGCCATATAATTCACTGTCATGTCGGAAGTTGTTCTGATTCTATTATGTTATATTGCTCACATAATTGTGGTTTATCCATGTGTATAGCAGACATCTCTGCATATCACAATAATTTTTGGTTGTGCAGTGAACAGAACATCGAGGTAATCTTTGTCTAGCACATGCTTACATTATAATAAGTAGCACACTATGGATGATGTACATTACTTTTCGGTGGTAGGATTAGTCTTAATATGTAAATTTGGGTCACAACATAGAAAGACAGGGCATAAGGAATACAGAGAATCACAACATAAGAAGACAGGACATAAATAATAGAGAGGATCGCAACATAGACAAAACAGGACAGAAAGAATAGAGAAAATCACAACATGAGAAGACTGAGCAGAATGAATGTAGAAAATCCCACAACATAGACAAAACAGGGCAGAACAAATAGAGAGAATCCCACGACATAGACAAAACGGGACAGAAAGTAATCAGAAAATGATAACATGGACAGTGACATGTTGTTGATTACATCTTTCTCCAATATTCTCACCCACTTTTGTTTTGAACATTTTACATCACTCTAAAGATGCATATCATCTTCATTATAATCATCATCATGACAATTAGATGTTGTCATGTTATCACCAACGTTTCGACCTGTTTTGCCACTCAATCATCTTTCCTGCCTTCTTTTCATCCAACTATAGGAACAGGGACTCCCGTTGGTGACGTCGTAGAAGTCAACGCCCTAGGGAAATTTCTTCAAGGCACACACACGGGTAATACCCGTTATATTGGCTCTGTGAAGACAAACATCGGACATTTGGAGTCCGCTGCTGGAGTGTCGGGTCTCATCAAGGTTCTCCTGATGATGAAACATTCCAAGATTGTACCTTCTCTTCACTTCCAGAGACCAAATCCAAACATCGATTTCGATGGATTTCACCTGAAAGTTGCCACAGAAGTAATTAGCTGGCCAGAGCTACACAAAGTTGCCAGTGTCACTTCTTGTGGATTTGGAGGTACGAACTGTTATGCCATCATCGAAAGTCAAGGACAACCTGGAAGAGCCAAACCTGACATGACGTCAGAAAATATTGTCTGCTTCTCTGCCATGAATTTGGAGTCACTTAAGGGCAGCATGAAAGACTTTGTGAACTACCCAGATGTGTTTTCCATGAATATTGAAGACCTGGCGTTGACGTCCACCATACATCGTGATCACTTCCCTGTCCGCCAGGCGTTTGTGGCCAACACCACAGAAAGTTTACTGAGCCAGGTTGTGAAACAAATGGCGATAATCAAGTATGATTCCAGTGATGTCAAGAATCCAAAGATCGTGTTTGTGTTCAGTGGAATGGGAACAGCCTGGCCTAGCATGGCCAGGGCTTATATGTCCACTAGCCAGGTTTTCAGAGACAAGATCAGGGACATTGACACTTGTCTACGAGAGCATGTTCCTTGGTCGGTAGAAGACCGCCTTGGTACAGAGCTTGACACGCGTGACGAGATGTTCTGGCCAATAGCAATATTTGCTTGTCAGATAGCCACAGCTCACCTGTGGGTCAGCCTGGGTGTCACCCCAGATTGCGTCGTTGGTTACTCTATGGGCGAGGTGGCCGCTGCCCATGTTGCCGGACGCCTGTCATTGTCCGAGGCTGTCAAAGTCATCTATCACAGAACGACAATGTTGGCACGACTGGCTGGGGTCGGCAGGATGATTCTGTTCAAAGACGTGGACATCGAGACAGTGGAGAAGATTGTAAACAACTGGCAAGGAAAGGCAAATGTTTCCACTAAGATAAGCCCAAAGGCCTGTGCGGTTAGTGGTGAGACAGACGTCATTTCTGAAATAGAGAAACAAGTAAATGACATGGCAAAGAGTCAAAACATGACCATTCAAACGATTGACCTGAAACTGCGTGTAGCCTACCATAGTCATTGTGTGGACGGATGTAAGGAGGAGCTCCGGCAGGTGCTCAATGGCACGGGGCTATGTCAACTGGACACTCTTACCGAGATGATCTCAACGGTGACCGGTGACGTTGTGGACAGCCCCTTGACTGCCGAGCATTGGGTGAATAATGTGCGCGAGCCAGTGCTCTTCTTGGATGCTGTTAGGAAATCATTCGCAGAAGATGCCAACACGGTGTACATAGAAGTGGGGACCAAACCGGTGATGGCAGCCCACAAGGACGACATATTCCCTGGGAAGAATGCCAAGGTTGTTGTTTCCATGCGCGCCAAAGCTGACTGGAAAACATTTCTGGAAGCTTTAGGACAAGCCTACAGACACGGATGCAGTGTCAACTGGAAGAATCTGCCCCAGACTGGACAGGTCATCACAGCAGTTCCTCGCTACAGCTTCACTCCCAGGAGACTACTGCGGAGTTCAGAAACAACGTCTATGGCAATGGCTGGCATCGACTTCATAAGGCGGCAGCATCCGTTTGTGTGTAAAATCGAGTCCACAGACATGTTCAGGGTCTTCCTGTCAGCGGCGTCCTTCAAGTCAGTCTTTGACCACAGGGTCTCAGGTAATCTCATTATTCCCGGGGCCCTGTATGCCGAGATTGCATTTGCTATAGGCAAACTGATGCAGTTAAAACAAGCTGCTCTGTACTCAGTCTCTGCAACCTTTGAGCAGCCATGTCGCTTCTCAGATAAACAACCTGTGATATTTAACTTAGATATAAGTAAGCCACAAGTTGGCCCTTCAGGAAGTCATCTCAAGAGCTACACTGTAGCTGTGATGCAGCACGAGACCCTGTACGCAACATTGCACCTACATCCCTTCACTGCTCCACGGGACCACACAGTCATCAACATCACACAAGTCAAACTGAGATGTCCGCAAACCTTGGACAGTCAAGACATCTACAAGAAACTGGCCAACTTTGGCTTCAACTATGGCCCACATTACATGCTTTTACAAAATGCAAGTCGAAATACCGATGAATGCATTGCGTATATGACAGTTCCCAGTACACTATTCCATGAAATGCCTGGAACTACAGTGCACCCATCTATCCTTGATGCTATGATCCAAACATACGTGATACTAACGGAGGATGACAGCGACAAGAAAGAGGTACTCCCCATCTCCATTGGAAAGTTGACTTCTTTCAGGGCTCTGGAAAAAGAAATGTGTGTCTACACAATAGTCAAGGATAGCTATGGGAAAAGTGTCATATTTGACAGCACATTGACGACGAAGGACGGAGAGATCATTGTGGAAATGGAAGATCTCACTCTGAAATTTCTTTCTGCAGAGACTAGGACGAATGAAGACAACACAGAGCACATCTACAGGTGCCACTGGGTCATGAAAGTACCAGACTACCCATACATTAAGCAAATTGATCATCAGATTCTGTACATGAGCAACGAATTAACACCGCCTGATGTAACTAGCATTGAATACAGCATTGATGTAGACTGCAGTGACACAATTAAACAACAGCTGGACATTCTAAAGAGAAACAACGTTCTAGAGACGTTTCGCTGCATTGTTTTCAACATAAGCTTCGTGTTTGCTGACTCTATGGGAGCCTCGATCCTCCAATCCAAGATTGTCAACCTAATCATGGTCCTGAAAAGTGTCTTCTGCTTTACCCTAAAAATACCTGTCTATGTCTTCACAAGGTGGGCAGTCCCGGCTGAATGGTCATCCTCAAACAAGGACAACATCAACCCTTTGATGACCGCTGTCTGGGGAATGGTCAGAAGTGCTCTCCAGGAGCAGATTGCGGACATCTGCTTGCTGGACCTGCATCTAGCACAGGAAGAGTGTTCCCTGGATCGCCTCACTTCCTTGGCCAACTTTGTCCACAAGAATAATGATCTGAAACGCTTCCCAGAGTGGATGATCACAGAGAACAAGATGTTCGTGAACGAGATTATTCCCCTCGCCAACAACATAGTCCCCGCCTTTAGGCACATCTCTGCAGACAGGCACCATCACGTACTCCAGGTCTCTAACGGACCGCTGGGTTCCACTGATACATTCTGTGTCTACGACGAAAGCCACAAACAGGTTGAAAGGACAGATCACTTGCAGATCAGTGTCACTAAGTCAATTGTGTTTCACCCACAACTGTTTAGCCGGTCTGTACCATACAGCACCATGGTACCACACAAATGTCACCTGGGCAGTGGCAACGTCGTCTTCGCTCTAGAGACAACAGGGACACAAGCCCACACAAGTGTGCAGGGATGTCAGCGGGAGGTCATCGCATGTTATCCATCTCCCATAGGATCCCAGATCTCAGTGCCAGCTGGGGCCACTCTACCAAAGGACCTGTTCGACTGCTACTCACACGGTGACGTCACGAGACTGTCTGTGCTAATGGCTCTGTCTAGTTACATTCAGGGCAGCTCCATCACCATCTTGACGTCTGCATCTACTAAAGGACGACTCGACCAGATACTCTCTGAGATGCTGGCTGCTAAGGTCGGCTCGTCGCCTACAAGAAACATTACATGCATGTCCCCGGAAGAATTACAGAATGGTCAGCGCTTAAACCGGACGGTGGTGTCTCTGGTCCTGTTAGACAGCAGTCTGATCTCTGTGCTGATGAACCACTGGCCCCAGGCTGAGTGTCTTGTCACGGTGGCACCTCTCGTCAGTTCACGTGTTAAGTCTCTAGTGAACTTTCACTTGCCCAGTGTGGAGCTTATCGTCATGGACCCATCTGAGGCTTTACAGCCTATGAAGCTCCTAGGGCTAGTTCATGAAGTGAAAGAGTTTTCATCCTCTCACAGATGCCTGGTGTCTAAATGTCTAGCTGGACAGAACACACTGGCTGAGAGATTCTCCGAAGTAACGGCAGATCTCAGCGACCTTCTGAAAATACAAACTGTCAAAGTTAATAGGTCAAGGGTCAGAGTTGACCACCATTTACTTTTTAAAAAAGATGCTGTGTACGTCGTTGTGGGTGGACTGACGGGATTGGGCTGGATCACTGTCAGATTCCTCTCCTCACAAGGGGCGGGCAATATCGCCATTTTAAACAGAAGAGAACCCGGGGTAGACAGAACAAGGCAGATAAACGAGTTGAGTCAGTCAACAACATGCGACATTCAATGGTTCGGCTGTGATGTGTGCGACAAAGATTCCTTCTCAAACTTTCTGAATGTTACAGCGGCCACTGCATTTCCCAACAAGCCTCTGAAGGGAATCTTCTTTGGAGCAGCTGTTGAAGGCGATGCAATTCTGAGCAAAGTAACTAGAGAACATCTGCAGCATGTGATGTCTCCCAAAGTCTTGGGTGCATGGAACGCGCACATATTGACTGAAGACCGAGATCTGGACTACTTTGTCTTGCAGTCTTCGGTGACCTCAGTGATTGGCAACTTTGGACAGACCAGCTATGGAGCTGCAAATGCATTTCTGGATGGCCTAGCCTGCTACCGAAGACACAGGAATCTGCCAGGTCAGAGCATCATCTGGGGCCCTTTAACTGTTGGCATGATGGCAGACAATGAAAAGGCCAAACAGGGTTTGTCCCAGAAAGGAATGCAGCTGCTCACAGAGGCAGAGATCCACGCAGTCATGAATCCTATTCTTCTTTTGGACTTTGGTCAGGTAATCGCGTGTAATTTTGACAGGGAGAAGTGGCGAAAGAATCCGTTAATTACTATGCACGGGTCCATTTCCTTCGAGATTCCATTGACTGAAAACCTACGACGAGCCCTGCAAACAGCCCCCCACCAACCACGGGAGGAGAGAATTCAAGTCTACGTGGAACTGCTGGTTGTGCTGACATCCCAGATCATTGGCATTGATAGATCGTTGTTGCAGCCCGACTCCGCTTTGCTGGCTCTGGGCATGGACTCCCTCTTGGCCATGACGGTCAGGAACGAGGTGTTCAAGGTCACACAGTGCCGTCTGCCAGCTGTTGTTCTGGTCAGTGGTGACGTCACAGCAAGAATCTTAGCGGAAACTCTCGATGCCGAGATACAACGGGAGGTTCAAGGTCGGTTAATGTAAACATGAGGTCATTTGCTGGCAGCGAGAAATGTGGACAAGTCCTCGAGGTCGACTGTCTGTTGCATTCTGATGGAGGAGAACCAAGTCTGTACGTCTAATATTTCCCAACAATGTTGTCCTATAATATACAGGTGTGTTGGTCTAGGGACTGACCCAGGTAAATTGAACAGATAATCATTGCTCCTTAAACCCTTAAACCTATCCATTACGTTCAGCTCTGGAGCATAGCATATTTATGTAACCACCACCACCACCACCACCAAAAACAACAACAACAACAACAACACCACCCACAACAACAACAACAACACCAACAACAACAACGACAACAACATTGTGCCAACACATCAAGACTAGCTCAGGAACAGAAAATGTTTATGTCAACAATAACAATATTCTACCAACAGATCAAATCACGAAAGCTAGAATTCGAGATTATCGATACGTTATTTCACTATCACATCGTGTCACATAACTTTAAACCATGAGTCAGAAGAAAAAAAAAATGTTTATATCCATCTTATAATTAAACAAAGTTTACTCAAGCTTACCCTCGTGCACCCTCGGGCCTGCTTGCAGAGTCCAATCAATGACCCGACCACACACGGTACTTTGCACGTGATTCACGTGTATCATGTGACCCGACCTGCACACACTTCTCACATATTACAGCCCACTGCAGTCAGGACGGTAAACCTCTCACATCTTCCAGCCCACTCTAGTCAGGATGGTAAACCTCTCACATCTTCGAGCCCACTCCAGCGACGACGGCAAACCTCTCACATCTTCCAGCCCACTCCAGTCAGGACGGTAAACCTCTCACATCTTCCAGCCCACTCTAGTCAGGACGGTAAACCTCTCACATCTTTCTGCCCACTCCAGCCACGACTGTAAACCTCTCACATCTTCCACCCCACTCCAGTCAGAACGGTAAACCTCTCAGATCTTCCAGCCCACTCCAATCAGGATAGTAGACCTCTCACATCTTTCAGCCCACTCCAGCCACAACGGTAAACCTCTCACATCTTTCAGCCCACTCTATTCAGGACGGCAGACCCCTCACAGTTTCTGAGTCGTGGCAGTTCCTCGGCTGCATTTTAAGTGACACCAAGGGGTCCAATAACCACTAGAAGTCTGTGATAATAACCACTTGATGGCAGTGACAATAACCACTTGATGTCAGTGACAAAAACCTCTGGATGTCAGTGCCAGTAATTACTTGATGTCAGCGAAAATAACCATTCGGCGTCAGTGGCAATAGTCACTTGATGTCAGTGACAACAACCACTTGATGTCATTAATAATAACTATTTGATATCAGTAACAATAATCTGCACTCGTCAATGACAATAAGCTCTTTATGTCAGTGAAAATAACCACTTGATGTCAGTGACAATAAGCTCTTGATGCCTGTGATAATAAGGTATTGATGTCAGTGACAATAATCACTTTATGTCCGTATCAATAACCGTGATGAAATAATAATTAACATTATCTTTCTGACATGTATTACTGTGTTCTTGTCGTGACAGTACAGACTAGGTTGGGGAGTGTTGGTTGTCTTTACAACCAACTCATGCATGTGGATTATATCTCCTCTAGGCAGCTAACTTCACGGACGGAAGACACTTCCAATGTTCATAACATCAGTCATTGATGTCTTTTAACCAATAACAACTCGACATAAAAACAATACAACAATAATAACTCGACGCAAACAAATACAACAGCACAATAACAACTCCACAAACAAACATGACAGCACGATAACATCGCGACACAGACAAAACAGACAATAACAACTCTACACAAACACAACAGCACAATGACAACGCTACACAAACACAACAGCACGGTAACAACTAGACACAAAAACGCACAACAGCATATAAGATAATTTGTCACGAAGGGCTTAATTAGTCTACATCATCGTCATACTGCTGTTGTTGTAATTTATCTTGTATAAATGTGTGATGTATATTAATGTTTCATGAGCTACATAATCTCAGTTTGTATTAATGTTCCTACAATGTCCAACAATTGTTGTAGGGTTGTTGTATTATCCGCCACTGTATCATTTGCATAGCGTATATTGTGGAAGGCAAGGCATCACATTATCTTCCCAAGTTTTCATGACTAAACACACTTCAATGTCAGTAAACGACATCAACGACTGTCTTAGGCCATCCTCGTCCGGTCGTGACAGTTAAGTGCCATGGGTACCACCAAACCGTCATCCAGAGACTGGAGACAGCATCTTAATTAAAACATATAAGTTTAAGATAGGTACATTCCAGTGTTAGAACGTTAAATGAGCTTGGAAAGTTACACAATGTTATAAGGGAAATGGAAAGTATGAAATTGAATATCCTAGGCATAAGTGAGATGAGATGGAAGAGATCAGGGAAAATTATAAACAAAAAACACAACAATAATTTATTCTGGAGGGGATATACACGAATAAAGGAGTAAGGCTAATATTTGACAAACAAACAGTCAAATCGATTAACGGTTATTGGTGTATTTCAGAAAGAGTTATTATGGTCATATTGAAAGGCAAGACAATAGATATAAAATTGTACAAGTATACGCACCGACAACATGCAGTAGTGATGATGAAATACAACATTTTTACGATGAAGTAGACATGGCAATGTTTCAAATTAACTCACAAGATATAAAAATAATACTAGGTGATTTCAATGCAAAAGTAGAAAAAGGAAAAATATAGTGGGGAATTATGATTTAGTTGCAAAAAATGAACGAGAAGAACAACCAAAAAGAATTGGCAACTATCAATGAGATGATAGTTGGAAATACCTGGTTTAAACACCACAAAAGACTACTTTACACACGGAAAAGCCCTGATAAGAAAATACTCAACCAAATTGACTACATACTTATTAATAAAAGGTTTCGAAATGCGTTAATTAATGTAAAGACAATTCCGGTTTCTGACTGTAATAGTGGTCACGTACCACTATGTGGAATAATAAAACTAAGACTGAAGAGAAGGGCAAAAAAGTGGTTTACGACACTTAAAAAAGAGGTTTTGAAGGTAGATACATAACTTCAAGAACAATACAGAGTGATTCTGAAACATAGGCTCAGAATATAAAAGAACAATCGGAAATGTTCAGGGACTAAATTCATCAAACGAGCAAAGAAATATTACCGGAGAGAAGCCAAAGGGCTAAGAAAATAAATGGGTGACTGAAGAAATATGAAAACTGATGGCCAAAAGAAACAGAGTAAAAGTGATAAATATGAATATAATGAGATAAATAAAGAAATTAGAAATAAGTGTGTGAAGGCAAAAGAAAATTGGTTATGAGAACATTGCGAGAAAATTGAATTAAATTCTGTTAAAGAAAAAAAAAATACATATGCACCAACAAATCAGTGAGCTCACATGAAGCAAAATAAGAATAAATACAGGGTGTTTAAAATCAAAAACAGAAAAGATATTATTGGAGGAAGATGATATAATAAAGAGGTGGAATGAGTATATAAAAGACTTATATGATGGAGAAAGGGCAGAATTAACAGATGAAAGTAACTTAGAAGGTCCACCTGTATTGTTCTTGAATTTCTTTATCTACTTTCAGAACCTCTATATTAAGTCTCAAGTTCTTATCCATTTTCCCCCCTCTCTTTAATCTTACTTTCATTTGTCCATATAGTGGTACATCATCCCTATTACAGTCAGCGCCAGGCATCGTCTTTACATTAATTAATCAATCAATCAAGCAATCATGTGCCATGCCGGAAAGCGTGGGCGGTCATGACTCGCCATTTCACTCGATCACCAGTGTCGTGGATCATCATCTCAGTGTTCTTGTCTCGTCCATGCCATGTGGCCAAGCCATCCAGGTATTTTCCTCTCGGTCTTCCTCTTGGTCTGTTCCCTTCGATCTTGCCAGTTGTCACTAAGTTCTCCAATCCATTTCTTCTCATAACATGTCCAAAACATTTTGACTGTCTTACGTCTAATTTCTCTAATCAGTCTACGATGTTCATTCGTCTCATGTAGTACTTGGTCATTGTTTTTTTTTTTGTCTGTCCATGGTATTCTTTGCATTTTCCCCAGAAACCACATTTCTGCAGCCATCAGATGCTTTTCAGCTTGGCTGCTCATTGTCCAAGTTTCACATCCATACAAAAGAACAGGCTCTATGTATCCCCTCAACACTCTTTTTCTCGTTTCAATTGACATCTTTTTATTGGTCAGAATATTTTTAATCTTGCTAAAGGCTACTTTCGCCATGGCGATTCTTGTTCTAATCTCTTCAAGGCATCTCCCATTAGATGTTATGACTGTTCCAAGATAATTATACCGATTCACTTGTTGAAGAATATTTCCATTTACTTGTATATTACATTGTGGTACTTCTTTCTTCCTAGTGACGACCATAACCTGAGTCTTTTTACAATTTAATTCTAACCCCAGTTGCTAACTGTGTACAACAACCGCATCTACTAATTGTTGCAGGTCCTGCGCATTGTCTGCAATTAATACTGTATCATCTGCATATCTAATGTTATTGATGTTTCGTCCTCCAATGCTGATTCCATTTATATCCTCTACATTTCTGAAAATATTTTCACTGTATAGGGGGAAAAGATCTGGAGATATCACACATCCCTGGCTAACACCTCTCTTAATTGGCTGATACTGTCCCACTTCATTATCAATCCTTATTGCAGCTTGTTGATTCCAATATATGTTTTTTATAAGTCTAATGTCTTTCCCATCAATTTGTTTATCTGCAAGCATATCCACCATGCTGACATGTCTAACTCTATTAAAATCATGTGTATAGTCAATAAAGCAAAGATGTATATCCTTGTTTACTTCTATAGCACGTTCAATAACTGTTCGCAGCATATACACAGCATTTACTGTACCCTTTCCTTCTACAAACCGGCATTTTTCTTCCCCTATTTCAGGTTGTATCTTCTTCCTCACTCTTTGCATGATAATTCTTAGCAAAATCTTTGTGATGTGACTCATTATACTAATTGTTCTATGTTGATCACATTCCAAGGTTCCTGATTTCTTTGGGATTGCAATAAATACAGAGTTACATAATTCAGGAGGTAGGCCCTATATCTCCAGTATCATATAATGTGTTCAGCAGTCTGGTGACTTGCTCTAGTCCAAATTCTTCTAAAGCTTTAATCATTTCTGTTGTGATGTTATCTGCACCGGGGGCCTTGCCAGCTTTCATATGCTTAAGAACATTTCGAACCTCCATCTCCAAAATTGGAGGTCCTTCATGATTAAATCTAATCTCATACTGTTCGTCTCTGTTATCATCATAAAGGTGTTTCACATAATCTGTCCATACATGTAGAATCTGGTCTTTGTCTATTATGATGTTGCCATCTTCAGTTTTTAGACACCCTGTTGATGTAATTGTTCTTTTATTAGTAAGTTCCTGAATTCTTTTGTGCACTAATTTGGTATTTTGACTGTTGTGTTGGTTTTCAATTTCTAAGCACTTTTCCTCAAGCCATGTTTCTTTTGCCTCCTTACATAATATTCTGACATGTCTGTGAATTTCTTCATATTTGACAGAATTATTTTAGTTGAGTCTTCTTATTTCCATGAGGTGTAAAATTTCTTCAGTCATCCATTTCTTACGACCCACCTTCTTTAATTTTGGAATAGTTGTTTCTGCAGCCACATTGATTGAATTCTTCAACGTTTTCCCATTGATCATCCACATCCTGGAATAGGACTCTAGATCAGACACAATTTCAAATCTGTTCTGTACTTCTATGTTGAATTTGTTTTGTATTTCTTTGTCATTACTCAATGTACACAAATCATATTAAGTGTTTCCTGTTATATACTTGACTTTCTTCAACTTTATCCTCAATGTTCCTTTGAGTAATCTGTGGTCACTATAACAATCAGCACTGGGAACTGTTTTTGCTATTGTTAATGCGTTTCTAACTACTACTACTACTCGACTATTTTATCTCTATCTTAAATACACCAGTATCCATTACTTGATTTGGCCTTTTTTCATTAAATATTATTCCTACACCTTTTTCATGTGTATCCCCTCCAGAATAAATTATTGTGTGTTTGTCAGTTATAATTTTGCCAGATCCCTTCCATCTCATCGCACTTATGCCTAGTATATTCATTTCCATGCTTCCTATTTCTCTTAGAACTATGTTCAACATTCTCAGCTCATTTAATGTCCTTACATTCCATGTTCCTACTCTTAATTTATTTAGTTTAGTTATGGTTTTTCCATCAGTAACTGGACGACAGTCTGGTGCCACCTGTGGCTCATGACTGTCCCTACCGGACGAGGATGTCATAAGACAGCCCATTAACGTCGTTCATTATCTATGAAATTTGTTTTACCATGAAAACTCGGGAAGATAATGTGGTGTTATCCCCTTGCCTTCCACATCCACGTGATAGTATTTTACCTCTGCCTTTGACAGCCATTTCCGACTGTCAGGACAAGTGAGTGCCCTGCTCTGCTCACCTGCAGAGTTGTCCACTTATTCCGGTGGATACTCGGTCCCCAATGCTGCGTTAGCCACTCCGTGGTGTGTTTCCCGTCCACTAAAATTTAGAGGTGCAGTTACGATTTTCCAGTCATAAAGTTATGATCTATGACCACATCTCTCCAGTACCTTTAGAGGACTCTCCTTGAATATCAAGAAAACCGTAACAATTGTGATATCAAAGGAAATCAATCAATCATGTGCCATGCCGGAAAGCGTTGGCGGTCATGACTCGCCATTTCACTAGATCACCAGCATCGTGGATCAGCTCAGTGTTCCTGTCTCGGCCATGCCATGTGGCCAAGCCATCCAGGTATTTTCCTCTCGGCCTTCCTCTTGGTCTGTTCCCTTAGATCTTGCCAGTTGTCACTAAGTTCTCCAATCCATTTCTTCTCATAACATGTCCAAAAAATGTTGACTGTCTACGTCTAATTTCTCTAATCAATTTACGATTTTCATTTGTCTCCTGTAGTACTTGGTCGTTGGTTTTTCTGTCTGTCCATAGTATTCTTTGCATTTTCCTCAGGAACCACATTTCTGCAGCCATCAGATGCTTTTCAGCTTGGCTGCTCATTGTCCAAGTTTCACATCCATACAAAAGAACAGGCTCTATGTATCCCCTCAACACTCTTTTTCTCGTTTCAATTGACATCTTTTTATTCTTCTTCTTCTTCAGCGTTCCGAGCCATTGAGGTTCTTTGCTGCAAATACAATCCGTCTCCATTCGTCTCTCTGGTGGACCTTCTCTTGCCAGTCGTTGATTCCAAGTGCTTGTAGGTCTGTACATGTATTATCTCTCCACCGCCTTCTTGGTCTACCTCGGGGTCTACGGTCATTTATTTCCTGAGTGTAAGCGAGTTTTGTTTCCCTATTATCTTCCATTCTTTCTATATGCCCCAGCCATTGTAGTCTATTAGCCTTCATGATACCAGTGATTAGCGAGGACTTAAACAGATCATAAATGTCTTTGTTACTTCTTCTTTTCCACTCTCCACTTTGTGTATCCCTAATGGGTCCAAAGATGCGTCTTAAAATTTTGTTCTCAAAGGTTTGTAACAAGGCTTCGTCTCCTTTCGTTGTACTCCAGGTTTCAGAGCCATACAGCACAACTGGTCTGATCAGTGTTTTGTATATTGTGATTTTGGTGTTACGAGATAGCGCCTTTGATTTTAGTAGATGTTGTAGTGCATAGTATATCTTATTTCCAGAGTTGATTCTAGTTTGTATTTCTTCCCTTATGATGTTGGAGCAGTTGAAGATCGTACCCAGGTATTTGTATGTTTCCGTTCTTTTAATGGTCATATTATCTATTTGTATGTGGCCAGAGTTTCTAGCCATTCCGTCTCTTGAAATTACCATATATTCTGTCTTATCTTGGTTGATAACCAGCCCCATCTGTTGGGCTTTTTCCTTTAAGTGAGTCAATATTTCCAATGTCTTTTGTTCACTTTGCCCTATAATATCTATATCATCTGCATAACCAAGCAGCTTGGATGTTCCTCCAATATCACATTCCTCCTTTACCTTCCTTACAACTTTCTCTAGAGCCAGATTGAAGAGTAGCGGCGATAGTGCATCACCCTGTTTCAAGCCAGATGTTATTTGGAAGGGGTCTGATTTCCTGCCTTTATATGTTACTATATTATAAGTATCTTCCATGCATAGTCTGGTCATGTTGATTAACTTCCTTGGTATTCCAAATTCCTGCATAGCATTCCATAGACTATTCCTATGGACACTATCATAAGCCTTTTTAAAATCCACAAAAATGTTATGGAGATCTCTTTTATATTCCCAATGTTTCTCGGCTATTTGTCGTAAGATAAATATCTGATCTATTGTTGATCTGTTTTGTCTAAAACCCGCCTGGTAGTCACCTAATATGTCTTCTGAATATGGTTTTAGTCTATTTAGTAATACTGCGGATAGTATCTTATAGCTTGTGGACAGTAGTGATATTCCTCTATAATTTCCACATTGGAACTTGTCTCCTTTCTTAAAGATAGGTATCAATAATGACTCTTTCCAGTCATGGGGTAATTCTTCTGTCCTCCAGATTTTTATTATTAGTTCGTATAGCTTTAGATGTAATGCATGGCCACCTGCCTTTATAAATTCAGCAGCAATTCCATCAGTCCCAGTTGCCTTATTGTTTTTAAGTCGTGTGATTACATATAGGATTTCTTCAAATGTAGGTTCTTCAATTTGTGGTTCGCATGTTAGAACCTCTTCTTGTGAGAAAATGTTACTTGGAGCTTCACAATTTAGTAATTCAATAAAATATTCTTTCCATGTGTTGCACATTTCCTCATTGGTATTTATCATATTCCCATTTTTGTCTTTTAAACCATATGTGTTTTGTTGGTGCCCTCGTTTCATTGACTTCAGTTCTTTAAAAAATTTTCTGGATTCATTTTTCTGGTGATTAGTTTCCATATCTTTGATTATATTACTCATATATTCTCGCTTCTGCTGTCTGACTATTTTTGTAGCCTCTTTACATTCATTTCTATAATGCTCTTCCTTTTGGATGTTATTGATGTCATTTAACCATACATGTCTGGCATTCTTCTTCCTAATGACTGCTTTTTCACATTTTTGATTGAACCATCTGTTCTTTCTATGCGTGGTTAACACACCGAGACATTCTTCTGCGGTAGACTGAATTGTATTCTTGATGTTCAACCAAGTTTGGTCAATGCTTTCCTCCAAAGGGTTTTGCAGAGTTTCAAGTTTACATTTTATTTCATCTGTAAATTTCTCTTTGACTGTAATGTCTTGCAGTTTTTCTCTGTTATATGTTGGGTGTAATCTTTGTAATTTAGTATAGAAAGCTCTCTTAAGTTTTATTTTAAATTTTGCTCCAACGAGGAAGTGGTCACTGTGGCACTCAGCTCCTCTATAACTTCTGACTTGCTGTATGTTTGATGCATTTCTGTTGTTAATTAAAATGTGATCTATTTGATTATAGGTTCTCCTGTCACATGATTTCCAAGTTTGTTTGTGTATATCCTTTCTTTGTAGTCTGGTACTGCTAACCTGCAGTCCTTTGGCTTCTGCCAGGTTGATGACTCTCCATCCATTATCATTTGAAGTTGTATGTAGGCTTTCCATACCGGCCACTTTTTTATTAGTTTGCTCTCTACCTATTTTTGCATTGAAGTCTCCCAGCACAATCAGGATGTCCTGTTTGGGGGTTTCTTCTATGATATCTTCCAGATCATTATAAAAGTCTTCTTTAATATCATCTTCTTTCTCTTCAGTAGGTGCATGTACATTAATCATCGTTATATTTTTCCATTTACCTTTTATTCGTAATTTACTAATCCTGTCATTAAAAGCTTTAAAGTTTAAAACGTTCCCCCATAACTCTTTTTTGATGACAAATCCTGTTCCTAATTCATGTTTATTTTGGGTGTTTCCTCCATATATTATAATCATTCCATTTTTTTCTAAAGTACCCTCTCCTGGCCACCTTATTTCTTGAATTGCTGTTATATCCATTTGATATTCAATCAGCTCCCGGGTTAGTTCTTCAGCCGCTCCAGCTCGATATAGTGTCCGTACATTCCATGTTCCAAATCTCAAAAGTCCTTTAACGTTCCAAGGTCGTTGTCCAGATAAGTCAGTCCGATATCGAGGCTCATGTATTTGTTTCGTAACAAAGAAAGGTTTTTACAAAGGTGGGGATGTTAACCCCACGCTTCAACCCCCAACCTGGAGGACCAGGGTGTTTCTCTTTGTCTGTTCTCTACCCTTTGACCTGTCCGGCTTGGGAGGCCCTGCTGGTAGCTACGCTACCGCCGGCATAGCTCTCAGGGTCATTGAGAAACTCAAGCTCCCCCACCACGACAAGGTGGAAACACCATCGGGGGAGGACATCTTTTTATTGGTCAGAATATTTTTAATCTTGCTAAAGGCTACTTTCGCCATGGCGATTCTTGTTCTAATCTCTTCAAGGCATCTCCCATTAGATGCTATGACTGTTCCGAGATAATTGTACCGATTCACTTGTTGAAGAATATTCCCATTTACTTGTATATTACATTGTGGTACTTCATTCTTCCTAGTGACGACCATAACATGTGTCTTCTTACAATTTAATTCCAACCCCAGCTGCTCACTGTGTACCAAAATTGCGTCTACTAATTGTTGTAGATCTTGTGCATTGTCTGCAATCAATACTGTATCATCTGCATATCTAATGTTATTGATGTTTCGTCCTCCAATGCTGATTCCATTTATATCTTCTACATTCCTGAAAATATTTTCACTGTAGAGGGAAAGAAGATCTGGAGACATTACACATTCTTGCCTAACACCTCTCTTAATAGGTTGATATTGTCCCACTTCATTATCAATCCTTATGGCAGCTTGTTGTTTCCAATATATGTTTTTTATAAGTCTAATGTCTTTCCCATCAATTTGTAGATCTGCAAGATCAAAGGAAATGGTGATACAAAAATGTGACATAGAAATAGAAGGGAAAATTCTTAACTAAGTGTATAATTTTAAATACCTAGGGGCAATAATTCCCTGGCCTAGGAGTTAGCGACTTTCTCAGTAAACCAGTATACTCTCATGAGTAATGTGACGACGGCGAGAATCGGTAGCGGTTCTCTCCGCTTCGGAAACTTACGGGATATGTGAGCCGGTCGCTCAGAAAGCAATAGCAAACTATTGAGCGTAATCTTGCCAAGAAATCAACAATCAGCTGAAAGATGCTGATGTTGACAGCGATGTCCTGTAAAGGATATGCAAACATTTTATTAGGGGCATTTATAACATCAGATGGAAGATGTACAACAGAGATCAAGAGCAGAATAGGTCAGGCAAAAGCCGCATTTCAGAAAATGAAGAGTATCTTATGCAGTAAGTCACTATCAATGAATGTAAGAAAGAGAGTGCTGAAATGCTTGCTATACAGAATCAGTTTTGCTGTATGACGGTAAATCTTGGAATCTTCTTCTTCTTCTTCAGCGTTCCGAGCCAATGAGGTTCTTTGCTGCAGATACAATCCGTCTCCATTCATCTCTCTGGTGGACCTTCTCTTGCCAGTCGTTGATTCCAAGTGCTTGTAGGTCTGTATATGTATTATCTCTCCACCGCCTTCTTGGTCTACCTCGGGGTCTACGGTCGTTTATTTCCTGAGTGTAAGCGAGTTTTGTTTCCCTATTATCTTCCATTCTTTCTATATGCCCCAGCCATTGTAGTCTATTAGCCTTCATGATACCAGTGATTAGCGGGGACTTAAACAGATCATAAATGTCTTTGTTACTTCTTCTTTTCCACTCTCCACTTTGTGTATCCCTAATGGGTCCAAAGATGCGTCTTAAAATTTTGTTCTCAAAGGTTTGTAACAAGGCTTCGTCTCCTTTCGTTGTACTCCATGCTTCAGAGCCATACAGTACAACTGGTCTGATCAGTGTTTTGTATATTGTGATTTTGGTGTTACGAGATAGCGCCTTTGATTTTAGCAGATGTTGTAGTGTATAGTATATCTTATTTCCAGAGTTGATTCTAGTTTGTATTTCTTCCCTTATTATGTTGGAGCAGTTGAAGATTGTACCCAGGTATTTGTATGTTTCCGTTCTTTTAATGGTCATATTATCTTGGAATATAAATGAAAAAATTAGGAAGAACTTAGAAGCAACAGAGATGTGGTCCTTGAGACGAATGTTGCGAATTCCTTGGACTGCCAAAGTAACTAACAACGATTGCCTGAAAGAGCTAGTGCAACTAGAACACTATATACAGCAATAATAAAGGGACAAACAGCTTTTTTGTGTATGTGATGAAAAGAGAAACACCGGAGAACATCGTAACAACCGGAAAGATCGAGGTGAAGAGAGGCAGAGGCAGACCAAGAGAAACGATGCTGGACTGACTGAGATGGTGGCATTAAGGAATATCATTTGCAGAATTGATCCAGAATACCAAAGACCGAGATTTGTGGAGAGCCATGAACGCCTACGCCAGCTGGTAGGACACTTGATGATGATGATGATGATGATGATGATGATGATGATGATGATGATGATGATGATGATGATGATGATGATGATGATGATGATGATGATGATTAAAGTTTCCTGAGCTACATAATTAGTATAACTTTACGATGTATATTAATGTTTCCTGAGCTACATAACTAGTATAACTTCACGATATATATTAATGTTTCCTGAGCTACATAATTTGTATAACATCACGACATATATTAATGTTTCTTGAGCTACATAATTTGTATAACATCACGATATATATTAATGTTTCCTGAGCTACATAATTTGTATAACATCACGACATATATTAATGTTTCTTGAGCTACATAATTTGTATAACATCACGATATATATTAATGTTTCCTGAGCTACATAATTAGTATAACTTTACGATGTATATTAATGTTTCCTGAGCTACATAACTAGTATAACTTCACGACATATATTAATGTTTCTTGAGCTACATAATTTGTATAACATCACGATATATATTAATGTTTCCTGAGCTACATAACTAGTATAACTTCACGATATATGTTAATGTTTCCTGAGCTACATAATTTGTATAACATCACGATATATATTAATGTTTCCTGAGCTACATAATTTGTACACCATAACGATATATATTAATGTTTCCTGGGCTACATAATTTGTATAACATCACGATATATATTAATGTTTGCTGAGCTACATAATTTGTACACTATAACGATATATATTAATGTTTCCTGAGCTACATAACTAGTATAACTTCACGATTTATATTAATGTTTCTTCAGCTAAATAATTTGTATATAAATAAATTAATTAAGTTGCTGATGTATATTAATGTTTGTGTGTTAATGTGTATTAGTGTCCTTAACAGGACGTAGCAGTCAACCCCAGCATTTTCGCTGTTCGTAATTCCTGGGCAAATTTTAACCGCTGTGTTTCGAACCCGGGTAAACGGGCTCTCAAACAGCGTTCGCAAGCTCTTAGCCACAGAGACCGATGATAATGTGTATAACTTCACGATATATATTAATGTTTCCTGGGCTACATAACTAGTATAACTTCACGATATATATTAATGTTTCCTGAGCTACATAACTAGTATAACTTAACGATATATATTAATGTTTCCTGAGCTACATAACTAGTATAACCTCTCGATATATATTAATGTTTCCTGGGCTACATAACTAGTATAACTTCACGATGTATATTAATGTTTCTTGAGCTACATAACTAGTATAACTTCACTACGCATATTAATGTTTCCTGGGCTACATAACTAGTATAACTTCACGATGTATATTAATGTTTCCTGAGCTACATAATTTGTATAACTTCACGATGTATATTAATGTTTCTTGAGCTACATAACTAGTATAACTTCACGATGTATATTAATGTTTCCTGGGCTACATAACTAGTATAACTTCACTACGCATATTAATGTTTCCTGGGCTACATAACTAGTATAACTTCACGATGTATATTAATGTTTCTTGAGCTACATAACTAGTATAACTTCACGATGTATATTAATGTTTCTTGAGCTACATAACTAGTATAACTTCACTACGCATATTAATGTTTCCTGGGCTACATAACTAGTATAACTTCACGATGTATATTAATGTTTCTTGAGCTACATAATTTGTATAACTTCACGATATATATTACTGTTTACTGAGCTACATAATATCAGAGTTTCTATTAATTTTTCAGTGGTTCGGACCGTGTAATGATTTTCCATCTCACTGATTTGCATAAGGTATTAGCTATAGTATCCATCAGTTATATTGTATTCATTGTTTACATCCGATTTATTCATTAAATGAACGTCTCGCCAGATCTCCGTGATTTGTGTACATTTCTGTACTTATTTTACGTATCAATGATACGCACAATGAGATGATAGTCATAATACATACATATCCGTGATCTATATGGTGTGAAATACTGGGTGTTTGTAAAGTCTCACTACACTTTGTATGTAATAAAAGTGTGAAACATGAAGTACAAGTTGTGCACAAAAAGTGTGCTCCACAGTCCATTGTGAAGCAATATGCAGCAAATGGTTGCATCCACGACTTTCTTCTTGTTTTAATCTGCTGCCCTTTACCTTTTTAATTTCACTATGGAGTAGATGCTGTGTGTTTGCGTTGACTCTGAGGTAGGCACGTACTCGACAAATTTGTATTCTGTTCCACATGGTTGGAAAATCAAAAAGGTAGCGCATCGCCTTGCATGCTATATCTCTTGTACATCCAAGAACAGAGGTTCCGAAACCACGGCCCGCGGGCCACTTGTGACAAGCGAACTAGAATCAACTCTGGAAATAAGATATACTATGCACTACAACATCTACTAAAATCAAAGGCACTATCTCGTAACACCAAAATCACAATATTCAAAACACTGATCAGACCAGTTGTGCTGTATGGCTCTGAAACCTGGAGTACAACGAAAGGAGACGAAGCCTTGTTACAAACCTTTGAGAACAAAATTTTAAGACGCATCTTTGGACCCATTAGGGATACACAAAGTGGAGAGTGGAAAAGAAGAAGTAACAAAGACATTTATGATCTGTTTAAGTCCCCGCTAATCACTGGTATCATGAAGGCTAATAGACTACAATGGCTGGGGCATATAGAAAGAATGAAAGATAATAGGGAAACAAAACTCGCTTACACTCAGGAAATAAATGACCGAAGACACCGAGGTAGACCAAGAAGACGGTGGAGAGATAATACATGTACAGACCTACAAGCACTTGGAATCAACGACTGGCAAGAGAAGGTCCACCAGAGAGAGGAATGGAGACGGATTGTATTTGCAGCATAGAACCTCAATGGCTCGGAAAGCTGAAGAAGAAGAAGAAGAAGAAGAAGAAGAAGAAGAAGAAGAAGAAGAAGAAGAAGAAGAAGAAGAAGAAGATCCTTTACAGGACATCACTGTCAACATCAACATCTTTCAGCTTGATTATTGATTTCTTGGCAATATTACGCTCAGCAGTTTACCATTGCTTTCTGAGCGACCGGCTCACATACCCCGTAAGTTACCGACGCGGAGAGAACCGCTACCAATTCTCGCGCACGTCACGTTACTCACGCGAGTATACGGGATTACGAAGAAAGTCGTGTAACTCCTCGACCAGGGAGACCGGCCCTCGTTATTTACTATAATATATTTTAATAATTTCAAAAATGCACTCGGAGCGCCCCGTCAGCGTGCGATAATTTACTCTGCTCGTGGTTGTTATGCTCAGGTATTATATTACAGAATGCGCCTGTTCAGTTCACAATGAAACGTTATGAAGTTTCAATATCCCAGCCTTGTCGACCAATCAGAGTGTGGAACTACATGGGGAGCCAATGGGAAAATACTTAGCATAGTTCATCAACACAGCAAACGACCACACCTGGAATACGGGTCAACTGCGTTCAGCATAAAAAACCACACTACAAGAGCTGGACAAGGTGCAAAATCACGCACTTAGAGTCACCACAGTAGGGATGAGATCAACCCCTACAGTGGAGATGGAGATGATGAGGGCGGGGGATGTGAAAACCTACCTACGGGGCGGTTGAAAAGAAGTAGTTTTATTCACCAGGTCAAACAACTCTGCAGAGAAACCACCGATCTGCCAACAGTTGGTATTCCACTGACAACTATTCCAGAGCGACCTCCATGGAAAGATGAACATAGACTATCACTACAAGTCCAGACAAAAGTGAGAGGAATATTTAACAAGGAAGATCAGAACAGTGTACAGCGCAGAAGAGCCACTCTCAGCTTCCTTGATGAAGAATACCCACAGGAACTATGGATCCGAGTCTACACAGATGGGTCAGCACAAAATGCTGTTCGAAATGGAGGAGCGGGAGTGTATATAGTATACCTAAATAATACTAGGGACACGGTCAGAGTACCAACAGGAAAGTACTGCCATAACTATGATGCTGAAATTGAGGCAATCAAGATAGCAACAGAGAAATGACTAAATACCAGCCATGGTACTCAACCTGTGGTGCTATTGACAGATGCAAAATCAGTACTCGAGGCGCTCCTGTCTGGGGAAATTGCCATTACTTCATTGGCACCTTGCCGTCTTGACAGACGATAGTTTGTGCTTCAAAAAGGCATAATAACTTTTACCAATGGCGGTAGCGAATGTGACTGGTAAGGCAAATTCGCGCTGTAAATGTTCGTTCACAGTGGATGCATGTGAACACGTGGTAATTTCCACTGACACAAACTCTTTTTGTACCAAACGAAGATTGGTCGTTGTCTAGATCTTAATGCTCCTTCTATATTACTGCAGGGTGGAAGCTGAGCTAGCCACCTGTCTCACAACACAAATCACCACTGCAGCACACATCCACCAGTCAGTGAACAAGATTGAGTTTGCGCACATATTATTCCTTTAATGCTGAAATAACACGGAAACACACAACATAAAAATCCAGGAACAATAATTCTCTCAGAATATATCTCCATCACAATCGTACACTCGAATAACACTGCAATCTCAAGGCTTAGGCTACTTAATCTCATCCACCAGAGGCGTTAACCAGCAACTCTCCCCGACCCGAATTCACTCGATTCCAACCCACACTAGGTCTAAACTTCAACTAACTCTCACTGAAAACACAGGGCGCGCTATCCTTCCATTTTCCAAACCGCCGACCTCACTGTCGGGTCCCAAAATCTCAACTGTCCCCAGTCAATGTTTTTCACTGTCTTTTTAACCCTTCTTTGCAGCCCTCTGCCCCACAATCTTCCCCGTTTATCTTCTTAGTTTTTTTTTCTTCCGGGGAATTCCTTTTCATCCCGTGAACTTGTTTATATTGTCGCATTGCTGTCCAGGACACTCACCTTAATGTTTGTGAACCCAGGCATGTATTATTACCCCCTCCTCAAAAGAAAACATCGTTTTCAAATAATGGGAGAGCAATGCTTATCAAATATGTGACCCAGAATATTTCCTGGGTAGCCATAAGTATGTCTCCATCTTACTCCAGCTGCCACACTAAATAATACATCGACTAATCATAGTAAACTCCCATATTACCCACACATCAATACAACCAACTTTCCATCTTGTGTACCAATGCGTGAGCTAATACATCGCATAATAATCAACATATCCTAGAAAACATTATATTTGTGTACCCGCAGGTCTATTAATATCCTCAAAATCACACAAACTATGTAACTTTGCTAATAACTGTCCCTGAATACATGTCGAGGCGCTGCATTGCCTTTGTCTTCCCTTGCCCAATATATTGCATTACTAACCCACCCTAATAACACACACCAGATAGGATATCGAACCACCTGTTAATTGTTTATGTGGCATCATGCCCTTGGTAATTCCTTGACAGCAGGTCTGCCATGGTGTATTCAAATGCGTATTCGTGCAACAATATGCTTGTCGTGTCCTCCTTTAAAGTGTCGTCCCTGGAGTGAGGAGAGTCAACACCCACATTATAATATATTTTTTCCTTATCAATATCTTGGAGAATCCACCAGCTTCCGTCCAACACACTCCATCAGCCTATGGACACCTTTCCCTATCACTCTCTCACTGTCGTACTATGCCCCTCTCTCATACTTCCCCAACGCAACATATTCAACAACTCTTGCTTCTAAACATTAATAAAGATTAATTTATTAAAAGAAAAATGTGTAATGTACGTAAGGCGTGTATGCGAAGAAAATGTGTGATGTGTTCTATAATGTGTGTATGATCGGACTTTCAGATAATAGCATAGTTTCTTCATTGCAAGGGCACACCTCAACACATTAAATCATAACCAGTGCACCTCACCTAGTGTCGAAACCCTCTTGCCGGATACTGACTGTCATCGGTAGCCACCTGGTAATCCATCTTCATGATCATCCGAAATAGATACTGTTTGTAAGTACAGATTGATTACGGACTGGTTGCAAACTAACTTTGTAAGTTCCTATCGGTCCTAAAGAATGCACAAATCCTTTGTAGTGTATTTAGGTTTTACTGTTAATGTTTCTACACTTGATCCTAACTAGTGTTCATATAGGTTCAAGTATATGTCATATGTAATATTACACTGGAATCTAGCACACGATGTGACTTATCCGTTAATGTTCTCGTTCCTTAAACAATGTTTGTCTGATGTGTGATATATCAACAATCATCACCCATCCTATGTGAACCATACCACGCAGGAGTCGTTATATTGGCTGGCTCTTCTGGGCCATGCCATGGTGGACCCTTCTGAGTATGAGTCCCGCGTAAACATATACCATCTTTCTTCTCGGACGTTATTCCTTTTCCGTAAGAATCATTTTAGAGTCCAACTGGTGGTCGTCCAATTGGAGTGCACTTCTTCAAAACCAGTGTTGAGTTTCCTAGTAACTGGTGGGGAACCTGTGGGAAAATCAACACATCATGTGAGAGCACTAGTCACTGATCCTACCGGCTGGGTGTAAGCTTATTACCCTGCTCTGTTATTTTACAGCTAACTACTCTGTCAGAGAGCCTTATAGCTTCTCACCTACGTCAGAATCAGGCTATGATAAGGAAAGACCAATAAACAGAGGGCAACCTCAGTATTCTATTCACCCTAGCAGAGCCAATATCACTTCACTACTCTAACTTTCACCATGCTACCGCCTAAATTAATTAGGACTAATTACATAGTATACTACCTTAGGCAACACTGCAGTCTAACAAATCACATCTACAAATTGCCATGACATGCACGTGAAGCATTAAATCCACTAATAAGCACACGGTAGACATCATTCCAATAGAACCGCAGTGCCGAAGCACGTCCGCTAAAATCCAAGGTTTAGAGTTCAACTGTCCTCTCCAATCATGGTTTTCTGGCAAACCCCTAAAATTGGTCACGTGACATGGTTGACGTCCTGCAGGTGTTATTTGGGCATATCATCCATTATCAGGAATCTATTTTCCCTGGCTCCATCAATGTCAGAGTTGTCATCAGTTGTTTAGATTCCCAAAACAAGCCAGCGAGTTCCTGTATACTCCCAACAACAGTTGCCGATAACCAGCCCTCAGTCTTCTGTCGACTGGTGACAATCACCGCTGCCATTTCTGTTTGATGTCGGGAAACTCTAATTGACATATGGACTGTTACCTGCCCCTAACTGCCAATTCCGGTTGTCTCTGACTGTTGATAAACTGTCAAAGCGATGTATGCATTCATCTCACTTCCGAATGTTCCTATTTTTGCTGACCAGATGTACAAGTACAGCTGTTATTTATGCCCGACCTGTTTGTGAACACGTGCAGCCACAACCATGAATGTTTTCTCTGTATTAGTTGAAACAATTGTCGCTTAGCAGATAGTCCTTTTAATCAGAAATCCTCTTATAGTAATCAGCTGGTCAAACGCGGTGTTTTATTTTGTGACAATGCTCCAGGGTTGAACCCGTGCGTTCTTCATCGCTGCCGTATTGAAGAATTTAAGTGGTCTGTGGTCAGTTTGTAGAATGAATTGTCTTCCCAACAAATACCTGGAGAGTTTGTGTACCGACCATACAATCGCCAGGGCCTCACGTTCTAGTGTTGAGTATTGTTCCTCTGGTGGCGGAAGTTTTCTGCTGACGTATAGTATTGGATGCATGAGGTGATTCTTTTCTTGCTTCAAACATCCTCCGATTCCTGTCGATGATGCGTCTACCCGGAGGGTAAATTGTCGATCAAGATTAGGGAGTATTAAAATGGGATAACTGGAAAATACCTGCTTAATATTTCTAAGTGCATAATCACACTGCTGCGTCCATACAATTGTGTTAGGTTTGCCCTTTTTAGTCAACTCGGACAACACTGACGTGATGGCAGAAATGCTTTTTATAAACTTATTATAGAAGTTTGCTAACCCGAGTAAGCTCCTAACTTGCTTCTTCAGTTTGGGTATTTGGATATCCAGAATCTTTTTCACATTTGTATCTTCTGGTTTCAATACCCCGCTGCCAATGACATGTCCAAGGAAACTTATTTCCTCATATCCAATTTGGACTTTGGACGGCTTCACAGTCAAGTTTTGTTGTCTCAAACTCTCAAACAAGGATTCTAATCCTGTCACGTTATCTTCCATGGTTTTCCTGAACAGGCAAATGTCATCTATATAATTGATAACATCCCTACGTCCCTGTAACAGTGTCCTCATCATCCTCACGAACGTTGCTGGTGAGTTAACTAGCCAAAACGGCATGTAATTCCACTGAAATAACCCCTGTGGGGTGGCAAACGCTGTTAGCGGTTTGGCTGTCTCACTCATGGGTATTTGTCAGCAACCTTTTGCCAAATCAAACTTGCTAAAATACTTTGCAGAAGATATTTTCTTCAGTAAATCATCAGTACTGACCATGGGCTCCGGATCTACAATAATGATACTGTTCAATCTCCTGCAATCTATACACAATCGTAAGTTATTGTCCTTCTTCCTAATGACTACCATGGGGAACGAGTATGGGGAGGCTGATCTGGAAATTATCCCCCTTTTCAGTAACTCTGTTATCTCACTGTCTACCGCTGCTCTGTAATGATGTGGGATAGGGTAGGGTTTCACTCTAATTGGTTGGTCCTCTGTTAGCTTGATGTCATGTGTCATCAAATCTGTCTTTCCTGGTATATCCGTCAGAACATCAGAGTATTTCTGTAATATCTTGACTAGCCTTGCTTTGTCACTAAGTTCCAGGCTGTCATTAATGGACACATCTTTCCATGTTTCTGTCTGTCTCAGTGTCACGATTGGTAAGTGCATCTGCACGTCATTGTCGCTTGATGCTTCTTCGCCAATGACAACAGAACACGCTGTCTGACTTGCCTCCTCGTCAATAATTGCCTCTGTGACGGGCTGTAAGGCTTCTGGTCGTGGAACGAATTATCTTAGCATGTTAACATGATACACTTTGTGTTTCCCTTTCACCTCCACCCTGTAGTCCACATCTGACATTTTACTGACAATTCTGAATGGGCCTTGCCAGGTCATTAACAACTTATTAGATATTTCTGGTAGCAGAAGTAACACCTCCATATTATCTTGGAAAGAGATCAGCTTTGACTTTCTATTAGCATACTGTCTATACCTAACCCCCGACATTTCCAGGGCATCACGTGCATTCTGGTATGCGTTAATAATTCGGTCTCTAATATTCACGACTAAGTCATACGACGAAATCGTATTACTATCGTTACTATTCCCTGTTATTAACTCTTTCAATATGGTTATGGGGCCCCTTGGGTTTGCCCCATACAACAACTCAAATGGTTATAATACAGTGCTTTCTTGTGGTACTTCTCTATATGCGAACAGGATAGCTGGTAAGTACTTATCCCAATCACTTGGTTGCTCTGCAGTGACGTTAGCTAACATCTGATTAAGGGACCCGTTCATTTTTTTCACAGATTCCGTTGCTCATTGGGTGATAAACTGATGTGAAAACTTGTGTAATGTTCAACAGTCTGTTCACTTCTTTCATCATCTGAGAGGTAAATTGTCGACCATTGTCTGATAACATTTCGTTAGCGCAACCTAACCTTGAAAATAACGTTAGCAATGCTTCAGCTACGGCTTCTGTCGTAATGTGTTTTAAGGGAACTGCCTCTGGCCACCTGGTGCAAAAATCAATTATGGTCAAGATATACCTATGACCCCTGTTGGACATCACTGCTAAAGGCCCAATGATGTCGATGGCCACTTTTTGAAACGGTCTGACTTTCAGGTTTGTAGCTTGTACCGGTGCTTTTGCCGTCTTTCCTTTTGGATACATTTTCTGACACGTTGTACAGGATCTACAATATATGTTTATATCTTTGCTAAACCCTGGCCAATAAAAGTGGGATAGGATGTGCCCTGCGAATGAAATGTCATGCGCCGTTCTCATAATCATCTCTCTATATGCTAAGGGTATTACTACTTGCCTACGTGTAGTTTTGTCATCTGAAAACCGGCGAGTGAGAATATTGTTCTTCATTTCGAAGCACCATCTACCCTTCTTTGATTGCCTATGTTCTACTTTACATTTTTCCAGAGTAGTATCTTGTCTCTGGGAGTCACTAAAGCTCTGTTTGAAATCCGTTCTCACCTGCTCAGTTGTACTATCCTTGACCTCAGTCTCGGTGTCTACTTCAGGTGTCATCTATTTCTCAGCTATAGTATCTAATCTTGTTTGTCTCCTAGTAACTACCGCGTTGCTACTCACCTCATATTTTTTATACCAGTCCTCGATTTCTTCTTCCTTACATTCTTTCACTGTTGGTATATTTCCAATGATCAGATCTGCCAGGACACTCACCTTAATGTTGGTGAACCCAGTCATGTCTGAAGCTGTAGAATCATTTGATGTCTTGAGAGATTAGAATAACAATCGCCATGGTAAAGCAAAATGAAAAACAGAGCAACAAAAAGGATGCCCATTGCAACTAGAGTGTTGAAGTACTACATAGAAGGTAAAATAATATCATGACCAGACAGAAAAAAAGTGAAGTAAAACTGTTTAGAGAAATTAACCACTCACAAGAAGAAATAAACTTGAAACATAACAACGACACGGTACATCACAACACTGAGCTCATCTGAGCCTTTAGTCAGTGTTGAATGAATCCTCACAGCAGTGCATGGCTATTTATACAACTTGTATGCCGTGTCAGCAGTTTGCTGGTAAAATTTGCAGACAAAATCACAATAACCTTGACAAGGTTGTTACAGAAAACAACCCAGAGAACACTCAGTGATAATTCCCCCTGATAAGTCAAAATTTCACGCGCCAAACATGCTGAATTTTCACTTACCCTTGACAATATTAAGTTAAAACAAGATGTATTCCACAAAGTGTTGCGCAAAATAACCTGTCTTGTTACTTATACAAAGATTATGTATCATGCACTGGAAAGTATCTGAACATGCCTGTCAGACCATGAGGTAGCACCGTCAAGACGCATCACCACTGATATAAAACACCGCTATCTCGCCCTGAAACGTGTCTGACCATGTAACATGAAACAGGTTGCGAAAAGGTCCAACCGGTGTATGACGTAGCTAGGTTTCAACTGCGTCACTACTTTTATCACACGCTAAGCTTGTTACATGTGACAGATTGTGGCAAGGTCGTGCCGGCCTGCACGTCGTGATCAATATAGCGTGACAGGTTAGGGGATTCCTAAACTCGGTGGGGTCGCCACCCACTCATCGCGTGCACGTGCACGCTCCAGTGAGAATTTTTAATGGATTAAATATTGCCAAAAACCAGTCGATTGGTTATTCATGAGATATATCCCTGGAAATTCGATGTCACATAGAGCTATATACGGAAATATTCGGGATCTGGATATCGAAATCGGGGGGAGGGAGAACCCTCTTACGTACTAATCTCATACTATTGTATGAAAACCAACGTAAGGTGGTCTGCTGTCAAATCTCGAGCTGCTGTGTTTCGAAACTGAGCCGCGAATGTTCAAAAACTTAGCTTAAAATTGCCTAGAAAATCCACTCAGGATTGAAGGGAACGTCCTGGACAGGACAGGCAACATATTGCACTCAGCACTGAATATCTTATGTGATCAATATCACGCTGCCAGACTTTACCTCCCAGCATTTATCCTGCTACCAAGTTCAGTTGTGCTGAAATGGCAGCTCGAGTTACGTTACAAATATTCCTGTCTGGAGTAGGATGGTCCTCTAAAAGTACTGGAGAGTTTTGGTCAGAGACCATAACTTTATGAAGGGAAAATCCCAACTGCACCTCCCCGCGGTAGAGGATGGAAACACACTACGGTGTTGCTAGCACAGCTCTGGGGACCGAGTATCCACCGGAATAAGTGGACAACTCTGCACCTGAGCAGGGCAGGGCACTCACTTGTCCTTACAGTCGGAAATGGCTGTCAAAGGCAGAGGTAAAAGACCACCATGTGGATGTGGAAGGCAAGGGGAAACCACCACATTATCTTCCCAAGACTTCATGGCAAAACATATATCAAAGTTAGTGAAGGACGTTAATGGCTGTCTTAGGGCATCCTCGTCCGGTAGGGACAGTCATGAGCCACAGGTGACACCAGACCGTCATCCAGCTACTGATGGCAAAATCTTAACTAAAATAAATAAATTTAGAGTAGGAACATGGAATGTTAGGACATTAAATGAGCTAGGAAAGTTGACCAATGTTCTAAGAGAGATGGATAGCATGAAAATGAATATACTAGGCGTTAGTGAGATGAGATGGATGGGATCGGGCAAAATTATAGCTGACAATCACACAATAATTTATTCTGGAGGGGATACACATGAAAAAGTTGTAGGAATAATATTAGACGAAAAAACAGCCAAGTCAATTAATGGATACTGGTGTATTTCAGATAGAGTTATTATGGTAAAAATCAAAGGCAAACTAATAGACATAAATATTATACAAGTATATGCACCAACAGCAAGCAGTAGTGATGAAGAAATACAACACTTTTACGACGAAATAGAAATGGCGATGGCTCAAATTTGATCACAAGAAATAAAAATAATACTTGGTGATTTTAATGCAAAAGTAGGAAAGGGAAAAATGGAGGATGTAGTGGGGAATTATGGTTTAGGTACAAGAAATGAAAGAGGGGAAAAGCTAATAGAATGGGCAAATATCAATGAGATGATAATTGGAAACACATGGTTTAAACACCATAAAAAAACGACTGTACACATGGATAAGCCCTGATAAGAAAATACGCAACCAAATTGACTACATACTAATTAATAAAAGATTTAGAAATGCTTTAATTAATGTAAAGACAATGCCTGGTGCTGACTGTAATAGTGATCATGTGGACAAATAAACGTAAGATTAAAGAGAGGGAAAAAATGGTTAAGAACATGAGACTTAATAAAGAGATTCTGAAAATAGATAAAGAAATGCAAGAACAATACAGAGTGACTGTGAAAAATAGGTACAATGCAATAACTAAAATAAGAGTATAGATGAACAATGGGAAATGTTAAGGGACTCCATTCATCAAACTAGCAAAGAAGTATTACCGGAGAGAGGCAAAATAGCTAAGAAAAAATGGATGAATGAAGATATCTTAAAACTGATGGACAAAAGAAAACAGAGTAAAAATGACAAACAAGAATACGCTAAGATAAATAAAGAAATAAAAGATAAATGTGGGAAGGCTAAAGAAAGTTGGTTAAACGAGCAATGCAAAAAAATTGAATTAAATTCCATTAAAGATACAAAAAATATGCACAGACAAATCAGTGAGCTTACAGGAAGAAAAATAAGAATAAATACAGGGTGTTTGAAATCAAAAACAGGAAAGATAATATTAGAGGAAGATGCTATAATGAAGAGGTGGAATGAGTATATAAGAGAATTATATGAAGGAGAAAGGGGAGAATTAACAGAAGATAGTAACTTAGAAGGTCCACCTATTCTGAAAGAAGAAGTCGCTGACGCTATGAAACGTATAAAGAAAGGAAAAACAGCTGGGCCAGATGAAATCACAATAGAAGAATTAGAAGTATTGGGAGAATTTGGAGTAGATATATTAACCAAAATGTTGAATGATATTTACAGCAGTGGATATTTACCCAGTGATATGCTGAAATATTTATTTATAGCTATACCAAAAAGACCAGGAGCAATTGATTGTGAAGATTTTCGTACAATTAACCTTATAAACCATATCACTAAGCTTATACTCAGAATCATAATGAGAAGAATCAAAAAGAAAATAAAAATGGAAATTAGTGAAGAACAGTATGGATTTGTGGAAGGAAAGGGCACAAACAATGCAATCTATACATTACGGACACTAATAGAAAGGTCAATAGAGAAACAGAGAGACATATATTTGTGCTTCATAGATTATACTAAGGCATTTGATAAAGTAAAACATGATGAACTGATTAAAATGTTGGAAGATATCAACATTGATGGAAAAGATTTAAGAATAATAAAGAATGTTTACTGGAACCAAGTAGCAGCAATTAAAATGGGAAATAAAGAGGGTAGTTACGAACAGATAAAGCTAGGAGTGCGACAAGGGTGTGTCTTGTCACGAGATCTTTTCTCCCTGTATAGCTAAGTAATAATGAGAGAGATCAAAGAGATGCCAGGAATACTAGTTGGAGGTTATAATATAAATAATATACGCTATGCAGATGACACAGTATTGGTGGCGGATAATTCAACAGACCTACAACAATTATTAGACGTTGTAGTAACAGAGAGTGCAAGGAAAGGACTCTCCTTGAATATCAAGAAAACAGTAACAATGGTAATATCAAAGAAAATGGTGACACCAAAATGTGACATAGAAATAGAAGGGAAAATCCTTAACCAAGTTGATAATTTTAGATACCTAGGGGCATTTATAGCATCAGATGGAAGATGTACAACAGAGATTAGGAGTAGAATAGGGCAGGCAAAAGCCGCTTTTCAGAAAATGAAGAGTATCTTATGCAATAAGTCACTATCACTGAATGTAAGAAAGAGAGTGCTGAAATGCTATGTAGAACCAGTTTTGCTGTATGGCAGTGAATCTTGGAACGTAAATGAACAAATTAAGAAGAAATTAGAAGCAACAGAGATGTGGTTCCTGAGACGAATGTTGCGAATTCCTTGGACTGCCAGAGTAATTAACGACGACTGCCTGAAACAGGCTAATGAAACTAGAACATTATATACAACAATAAGACAGAGACAAACATCTTTCTTCGGTCACGTGATGAGAAGAGAGGCATTGGAGAACATCATAACAACTGGAAAGATCGAGGGGAAGAGAGGCAGAGGTAGACCAAGAGAAGTGATGCTGGATGGATTGAGACGGTGGCATGGAGGAATATCAGCACCAGAGTTGATCCAGAAAACCAAAGACCGAGATCTATGGAGAGCCATGAACGCCTACGCCAGCCGGCACGGCACTTGATGATGATGATGATGGACTAGGATGCAAACACACTCACCCAACCGGCTGGGCAAGCGTCCTAGCCACCTGGACAATGCCCCCTCCACTATTAATAGAACATACTGTAATGTCTGCTCTATCTGAAGCCACGAGAATGACAACCGAGAAACCTCAAGCTGAATCCACGTCAAAGACAATTGAGAAACCTCAAGCTGAAGCCACGTCAAAGTCCATTGAGAAACCTCTAGCCGAAGCCACAAGATAGACAATGAATAAACCTCAAGTTCAAGCCACGACAAATAAAATTATAAAACTTCAGGCTGAAGAAAATTGCAGACAACTGATTAACCTTAAGCTGAAACCACAAGAACGACAACAGAGAAACCTCAAGCTGAAGCCACAAGAAAGACAACTGAAAACCCTCATGCTGAAGCCACAAGACAGACAACTCAGAAACTTCAGTCTGAAACCACAAGACAGACAACTGAGAAACTTCACGCTGAAGCAACAAGAAAGACAATTTAGAAACTTCAAGCTGAAACCACGCCAAAGACTACCGAGAAACCTCGAGCTTAAGCCACATCAAAGACAATTGGGAAACCTCAAGCTTGAGTCGCGACAAAGACAACTGAGAAACATCAAGTTGACGACACAAGAAAACAACTGAGTAACATCAAGCTGACGCCACAAGACGGACAAGTGAGATAGTACAAACTGAAGCCACAAGAAAGACAAGTGTGTAGTCTCAAGCTGAGGCCACAGGACAGACAACTGGGTAACTTCAAGCTGAGGCCACAAGAAAGACAACTGAATAACTTCAGGCTGAAGCCTCAAGAAAGACAACGGAGTAACTCCAAGCTGAAGCCACTTCAAAGACGACAGAGAGACCTCAAGCTGAAACCAAAAGAAAGACAACTGAGAAACCCCATGTTGAAGCCACGTCAAAGACAACTGAGAAGCCTCAAGCTGAAGCCACAAGTAAGACAACTGAGGCACTCCAAGCTGAAGACACAAGAAAGACAACTGAGAAGCTTCAAGCTGAAGCCACAAGACAGACAACTGAGGAACCTCAAGCTGTAGCCACATCAAAGAAAGCTGAGAAACCTCAAGCTGAAGCCATCAATCCATTCACAATGTCCATTCAATGGGAAACCAGTTTTAACCCGGAAAGCTGACTAAAGCTCAGACAGTCTAGAGGAGACAACAGACACATTTATGGAAGATAAAAAGAGGTGGTCAAACGGTCCGACAAATTCTGCAAACTACGGGCAGGCCCCGGTTAACTTCGGAGTTACGTTCTTGGAAAACACGACTTTAAGTGAAACGACGTATAGCGAAACACTATTTCCCATAGAATTAAATGAAATAAGTGCATTATCTCATGTTTATTTTGGTGGTTGTTGATGGTTGTTGATATTTATTAGCTAAATAGAGGTGGGCGAGTAGTAGAATTATTGGGTCGTAGAGGCATTAAATTCTGCCTCTTCATCTGAGGATGAAATTGTTACTTCTTCCTGCCTCTTTCCTGGCTCTTCTTTCCTTGAACAAAAAATGTGTCCAAAGTCTGCTGCACAGCCTGTTTGCTTTTCTCTAAGTAAAGCTCCTTGCAACAGTTAATCGCGCTTGTTACTGCTTTCGACACTTTGGAGCTCCGTTCTCTGTTTGGGTCATACTCATTTATTATGTCCATTTTCACATCAATCAATTGAAAGAATTGTGACAAACGTTCAGCTGTCAACATTCGAGGTGTGGGTGGTGGGAGAGGGGGGGGGGGTGTTGCAACAGGTAGTTCCTCTTCTTGCTGAGCTCTCTGCAAGTCGAGTTGCATTGGGTCCTCATTAGACAACACTTTTCCATGTGATGCAAGCAGCTCACCAATCTCAGCTTCCCCCATCCCTTCAAAGCCAGCTTTAATGGCTAAGTGATCGATCTGTCGTCGTGTAGCATGAACGTCGTCAAATTCATAAAAGTCGTGCACACATTCTGACAACATTTTTCGCCACACATCATTCATGCATGCTGACCTTACCTCACTCCATGAAACCGCAATGTTGTCAATGGCCTTGAGGATGTAATCTCCACAGAATCCTTTAATGGTATGCTTACCTTTACCGCCCATAGCCTTGATGAGCTGTGAGAAGGTGCGACACAAATAATAACTTTTGAAAGTTGCAATTACACCTTGGTCCATTGGCTGGATCAATGTACAAAGCAGGAATAGCATAAACCGTTACCCATTCCTGGAATAACGTTCATGTTATCCAAGCCTTTTTGTTGGCACGCCATGTAACGCGTAAGTGTTCCTTTGAATAGCCCTTCAGAGCCCTTGGTGTCTCTGAGTGGTACACCAGTAAGGGCTTGAACTTGAAATCTTCTTCACCGTTGCCACCTAGAAGAAGAGTAAGCCTATCTTTGGCAGCTTTAAAGCCAGGCGCAGTCTTCTCATCTTTTGAAATATAAGTCCTTGGTGGCAGTCTACCAATAAAGCCCTGTCTCGTCAACGTTGATGACTGGCTTGGGAGAGTAACCACCATCCTCAATAAAGGCCTTTAACTCTGCAGGGAAGCGCTGTGCAGCTGCAGTATCAGCACTATCCGCTTCACTTGTTGTCTGAATGTTGTGCAGGTGTGTATGCTTCTTACAGCGCCCAAACCAACCACGACTCGCTCCAAAACGACGTTATGGTGCAGCTTAGCGACGTAAAATGAAGTCATGTCCCCTATGTGACAACTACGTTATAGCGAAACGACGTAAACCGAAGCGACGTATAACGGGGCCTCCCTGTATTCGAAGAGGAGGCAGATGTGCGGGTGGCTACGATCCTCATTGTTCAGGCACAGAAAAAATTCATAACAGGAAATAAAGCAACTAAACCAAAGGATGAATCCCTAGAAAGACGAGCTAGAAGCCATCACTAACAAAAGTAGAAAGAAACAGACACACAGGAAAACCCACCGGTCAAACTCCCAGCTGACGTCACAGGCATAAACTCTGCTGCATCGAAAAGTCGGCTGAGACTGACACAGAGGGAAACATAAACTAAACACGCACCATCAACATCCACAATTAAATAAAGTCGCTTAAAAGTCGACAGGGTCGACTTCATTGCACCGGGTTTTATCCCATATGACTCAATCTCCTTCCGCAGCGCGGAAAGCGTCGCACAAAGCACGAACTCCGTAGCTCTAGCGACGACCCACAGTAGTCTCCGAAAAGTTTAACTCGTGAACCGAAGGACGCGGCCCAGAATCGAACCAACAACCTTCGAAGCCCGAGTCAAACGGCTTGACCACTTCGCCACGAAGCCTCCCGATCCACAATTATAACCAAGGCAGTCAAAGATGGTCGAACGAGGTGGAAAATGTTGGTTTATTTCTACATATCGGATCGGATCGGATGTCCGCTGTCTGGGCAACTGCCATATCATTAACAATGCTAACTTGATATCCTCTTCCTCCCTGTCTCCCTCTCCTCCTTGTCTAGAAAGCTGAGCAGACAACTTCATTCTCAAACAGTGAAACGTTGGTTTCTGTATGCCTGAGGGAATGCATGTTGCCCCGAGACCTTGGCCCCCTCATGATGTACATTGTATGACTGTTGTCTCGTTTGACATTTTGACAAGGTCAAGTAGCAAAACGTGTCTTTGCCTGCTCACGCTTTTAATTGTAATAATATAAATAAATAAATGCATAAATAAACAAGTCCCGTGTCAGGAAGTTGCCGTTTGTAGGTTCAGTTGAGTTAACTTGAGATTAGCTGAGTTGATTTGAATCAAGAACCGACTTCATTGGTCCAGTTCTCCTGGTATAAATGATTATTCAGAGATTTTTCCAAATAACATCAACTTTTCCTTCTTTAACTGATTATATTCTGACAACTTTCCCAACATCTATTTCTCCTTCTATAACTGATTACATTCTGACAACTTTCCCAACACCGTCTATTTCTCCTTCAATGAGCGATTATATTCTGACAACTTTCCCAATATCTATTTCTCCTTCTATAACTGATTACATTCTGACAACTTTCCCAACATCTATTTCTCCTTCTATAACTGATTACATTCTGACAACTTTCCCAACATCTATTTCTCCTTCTATAACTGATTACATTCTGACAACTTTCCCAACACCGTCTATTTCTCCTTCTATAACTGATTACATTCTGACAACTTTCCCAACATCTATTTCTCCTTCTATAACTGATTACATTCTGACAACTTTCCCAACATCTATTTCTCCTTCTATAACTGATTACATTCTGACAACTTTCCCAACACCGTCTATTTCTCCTTCTATAACTGATTACATTCTGACAACTTTCCCAACATCTATTTCTCCTTCTATAACTGATTACATTCTGACAACTTTCCCAACATCTATTTCTCCTTCTATAACTGATTACATTCTGACAACTTTCCCAACACCGTCTATTTCTCCTTCTATAACTGATTACATTCTGACAACTTTCCCAACATCTATTTCTTCTTCTATAACTGATTACATTCTGACAACTTTCCCAACATCTATTTCTCCTTCTATAACTGATTACATTCTGACAACTTTCCCAACACCGTCTATTTCTCCATCTATAACTGATTACATTCTGACAACTTTCCCAACATCTATTTCTCCTTCTATAACTGATTACATTCTGACAACTTTCCCAACATCTATTTCTCCTTCTATAACTGATTACATTCTGACAACTTTCCCAACATCTATTTCTCCTTCTATAACTGATTACATTCTGACAACTTTCCCAACATCTATTTCTCCTTCTATAACTGATTACATTCTGACAACTTTCCCAACACCGTCTATTTCTCCTTCTATATGGGATTATATTCTGACAACTTTCCCAACATCTATTTCTCCTTCTATAACTGATTACATTCTGACAACTTTCCCAACACCGTCTATTTCTCCTTCTATAAGGGATTATATTCTGACAACTTTCCCAACATCTATTTCTCCTTCTATAACTGATTACATTCTGGCAACTTTCCCAACACCATCTATTTCTCCTTCTATAACTGATTACATTCTGACAACTTTCCCAACACCGTCTATTTCTCCTTCTATAACTGATTATATTCTAACAACTTTCCCAACACCGTCTATTTCTCCTTCTATAACTGATTACATTCTGACAACTTTCCCAACACCGTCTATTTCTCCTTCTATAACTGATTATATTCTGACAACTTTCCCAACACCGTCTATTTCTCCTTCTATAACTGATTACATTCTGACAACTTTCCCAACACCGTCTATTTCTCCTTCTATAACTGATTACATTCTGACAACTTTCCCAACACCGTCTATTTCTCCTTCTATAACTGATTACATTCTGACAACTTTCCCAACACCGTCTATTTCTCCTTCTATAACTGATTACATTCTGACAACTTTCCCAACACCGTCTATTTCTCCTTCTATAACTGATTACATTCTGACAACTTTCCCAACACCGTCTATTTCTCCTTCTATAACTGATTACATTCTGACAACTTTCCCAACACCGTCTATTTCTCCTTCTATAACTGATTACATTCTGACAACTTTCCCAACACCGTCTATTTCTCCTTCTATAACTGATTACATTCTGACAACTTTCCCAACACCGTCTATTTCTCCTTCTATAACTGATTACATTCTGACAACTTTCCCAACACCGTCTATTTCTCCTTCTATAACTGATTACATTCTGACAACTTTCCCAACAACATACAGTTCTTTGAAAATGCCCAACTGTTCTTGATTCTGGAGTTGGTAAAAAAAACAACAACTGTATAGTGGTGTAATGTAAATGTTTAGTACATTCTATTTTCTCCGACAGACTACGCGTCGACTTGACTCTAGCATCTTATAAAACATCAATAAACAACCACTACTTTAAATTAGTCATCTATATCCTATATCTGTTAACACGATAACATTCTCGGTTACCGACTTTTTCGGTGTTTTACTTTCCAGTACACTGTGCAACGAAAGTTATTTCAAGAACGAAAGTAATCGCAGCAGCCGCCAAGAAGCAGGGTGTCTTGGAAAACCTACTCATCACGGCCTTTCTGCGCACTAAGTAGTGACAATAATTGATGCCACTACTTTATATCTAGGTCTGTATGCCAACACGCCATGGGGGGGGGGGGGGGGGGGACACTTCTGGTTCTAGCTCTGTCCATCTGCATATATATTGCCGCAGGTCACGTCTGCTAGCTCATTTAGCTGGAGTTGTTGGAGGTGTGTGGTTTGTCTCTGCAAGGTAATTGTGTTTGCCATTGTATTATTGTAATATAGATACTGATGTAGTTTTTCCCGTAGTTATAGTCACAGTCAATTTTGTGGTCGTACTACTACTACTACTTAAAAAAAGCTAATTTAGTTACATATCCTTCTCACACATATGGTATCTCGTTACATGTCAATGGCGGCTAGCGGACGAAAGCTTACTATTTTAACGTTAGAAAAAAAAATATTGAGCTATTGGAAGAGGTTGAACATAGTGGGAGGAAGAAGTGAATATAGCTAGAGAATTTGGTATTCCAACATCGAAATTTTTCGGCATTTTAAAGCATAAAGACAGCTTCAGAAAATTGTTCTTCGATGCAGCCCTTTTAAAATGTTTCACTGAGATTATATCGGCAAATGTACCAGTAAATGGGCCTTTACTTATTGCGAAAGCAGAGTAATGTGCACGTCTTGGAGGTCAGACAGACTGGAATTGTGGTTGGATCGTTTCAAAAAACGACAGACGTTTTCTTTAATTAATTTGGAAATGTTCACATGAATTTAATGTCCCGTTTTCTAAAATAATTAAACATGTCTGATATTGTATTGCTATTAATTTGTTCACTTACTGTGTTTCCTAAGTGGCACAATCATTTTACTCAATGCTACTGCGTGGTATTAATGTAAATTAGAATTAGTGCAGTCTGGATAAGTAGAATTTATGATAAATAGAACAAATTCCATCGGCCCCTGTGACTCTTACTTATCCAGACACCACTGTACTACTACTACTACTACTACTACTACTACTACTACTACTACTACTACTACTACTACTACTACTACTACTACTACTACTACTACTACTACTACTACTACTACTACTACTACTACTACTACTACTAATAATAATAATAATAATAATAATAATAATAATAATACTATTACTACTACTATTATTACTACTAGTACTACTAATTCTACTACTACTACTACTACTACTACTACTACTACTACTACTACTACTACTACTACTACTACTACTACTACTACTACTACTACAACTACAACTGCTGCTGCTGCTGTTGCTACTTCTACTACTACTACTACTACTACTACTACTACTACTACTACTACTACAACTACAACTGCTGCTGCTGCTGTTGCTACTTCTACTACTACTACTACTACTACTACTACTACTACTACTACTACTACTACTACTATTACTACTACTACTACTACTACTACTACAACTACTACTACTACTACTAATACTACTACAACTACAACTACAACTGCTGCTGCTGCTGCTGCTACTACTACTACTACTACTACTACTACTACTACTACTACTACTACTAATACTACCACTACTACTACTACAAATGCTACTACTACTACTACTACTACTACTACTACTACTACTACTACTACTACTACTACTACTACTACTACTACTACTACTACTAATACTACCACTACTACTACTACAAATGCTACTACTACTACAACTACTACTACTAATACTACTACTACTGTCACTGCTGCTGCTATTCCTACTACTGCTAAACTATCACAACAATAAACAACTACAACAACTACTACTACTATTAATTCTACTACTAATATTGCTGCTGCTAGTACTACTAGTACTACTAATAATACTAATAATACCATTACTACTACTACTCCTACTGCTACTACTACTACTACTACTACTACTACTACTACTACTACTACTACTACTACTACTACTACTACTGCTACAACAACTACTACTACTACTAATACTACTACTACTACTACTACTACTACTACTACTACTACTACTACTACTACTACTACTACTACTACTCTAGAGCTACTACTACTACAACTACTACTACTATTACAACTACAATTACTGCTAGTAGTGGTAGTGATAGTAATAGTAGAAGTAATAGTTCTTGCGTTGTTATTGGTAGTAACAGCAGCAATAACAGCAGATGCAGCAGTGTTCACGATTGTGAACAATTATGATTGCAAATGTGTAGTTGTATGCTAAAACATTGTATGTAAGAGAATGTGTGCACTGTTGAATGTCTGTCAATGGACACACAGATATATGGGATTTCAACTGATACAACTGTGGACATGTGATCTCATACACCTGTGTACAGCTAATCTCCCACAGCAGTGTTTACGTGATCTCCAACAGCTGTATGTATGTTGTTGTTGGCACCTTGCAGTCTTGACAGACCAAAGTATGTGAGTTGGAATGTGGCCAATATTCCATCACAATGCCTGGGCAGAGCTTCAGAGAAACATGTGGTGCCCAAACGACACGATCCCTCTCTCGACCTAATTCTTGTGTATTCCAGAGGAATGGGTAACCAATACGTCTGGCACAAGGTAGGTTGCAGACGCTGGCGGCACAGCGTCAAATCCTCCAGGACCTCGCCACCACGAACAGGTGGCGAGTGATGGCCAGACCTTGACACCCAAGGGACCCGGCTTAGAGGCGTTCAGCCAAGTCCCACAGGTGAGGGCCTCGTACGACAATCACAAGTGTCCGGGCCTGTGTAAAGCATGCACTATCGTCAGACTCTCCACCTGACTTTAGCGGACCCCGCGACCAGCGGGAATAGGCCCGCCAGAGCTACCGCAGGAGATATTGCTTGTCTATTGCGAGCAATGTCTCCCATCCTTCCACAGTGCGGCTCTCGCGAACGGCGAGAATAGGCCCGCCGGAGATTATGCTCGTCTGCTGCGAACAAATCTCTACCGAGGCTGAATAAGTAAAGAAACGATAAAATGTGATATATAAGCCGGAGTTGGTGTCTAGTGCAACATTCTCTGGAAGGCCGGGATTGATGTATAGTGCAACATTCACTGGAAGGCCGGAGATGGTGTCTAATGCGACATTCTCTTTGAGACCGAAGTTGGTGTCTAATGCGACATTCTCGGGGTGGCAGGTGTTCTTAACTAGTGCGAAATTTTCAGTGTGGCTGGAGTTGGTGTCTAATGCGACATTCTCTGGGATGCCGAAATTGGTGATTAGTGTGACATGTTCTGAGAATCTGGTGTTTTTGCCTAGTGCAAAATTCTCAGAGCGACCTGAGTTGGTGTTTAGTGCGACATTCTTTGAGTTGTCGGAGCTGGTGTCTCGTGCTACATTCTCTGGGTGATCGGGGATGGTGTCTAGTGCGACATGCTCAGAGTGGCGGGAATTCTTGCCTTGTGCCACATTCTTTGGGACGACGGAGTTGGTGTCTAGTGCGACATTCTCTGGGAGAACGGAGTTGGTGTCTAGTATGAAATTCTTAGGAGATTTATGATGGTGTCTATTAAGGCATTCTGTGGGAGAACGGATTGTGTTCTACTGCTACATTTTCTGGGAGGCCGGAGTTCTTCTTTAGTGCAACATTCTCAGAACGGCGTGAGCCGGTGTCTAGTGCGACATTCTCAGGGGGGTGGAGTTAGTGTCTAATGCGACATTCTCAGGGAAGGTAGAGTTGGTGTCTAATGTGATGTGATAGCGCCAAACCAACGAAATTTTGGTTTGGTCTATCTCGAGTTAAAAACCTGGCCACACCGGAACTCGGCTTAACAAAGGAATCGGAAGCCAGTTTTGTTTTAGCAGTCCTTTGTGCTGATGAGAGATGCGGGCAGCATGGCCTTCAGTTCAGTGCTGTTCTGTTGTTGTCAGGTGTGGGAACAATTCCCTGAGTTGATCTGTGTCAACTAATGTTGTGACAAAACTGAGCGGCTGACTAGTTAGTGTCAGCAGGCCTGGGTTCTTGGTGGGATAGTAAATTGTGTCACAACTTGTGTTTATGTCGTGTCTTGGGGTTTATGTTGTGTAACCTATATTTTTGTAGTGCCTTATTGTCTGTGCAGTGTTGCTTGTGTCAAGGTTCTTTATTGTGTCAGTCTAACCAGCTATTGTTTGGAGCACCTGTGTTGTGGTACTTGGTGTACCCTGTTGTCTTAAGTGGTGTTGATTAGTTGGGTGTTACCCACTGTTGTTGTTTGATATATACAGTTGTCTGTTGTATCTGTAATTGAACATCCCTTATTGAGTGCTTTATTCAATGTGTTTGAACACAAATTGTCACCAGAATTTGTAGCAGTTGATAAATAAAGAGCTATTTTTGTACTGTTTTTTGATTCGTTTGTTTAGTCTCTTTTAGTTTTTACAGTCACTATTTCTACCACAGTCTAACACCTTAATCCAATGTCTGGGTCTCAAATATGACAGTCAGTCCAGAGTTGAGGCCCCTGCCTGAGATCTCGTATATCTTCTTATCTAATTACTATAATCTTTTTTTTTGTCGGTTGAGGCGGTGTGAGGTTCTCTCTCTTTTCACTATTTTTCTTCTTTGGCCGTAACGAAGTCAGAACTACTTTTTACCTCTTAGCACCGTAGTGAAGGAAGCATCAGTCTTTATGATTGTCTCCCTTTGTCTTTTACCATCGACTACAAAATGGCGACCCCGACGAGATATAGTGGCAGCCTTTGAATTGTTCTGTTAGAATTGTTTTAGTATCTAGTGATTGTTTTGTGTGGTAGGTCAGTGTTTATGTTTGTGGTGCCCATTGTCTTTGAGTTGTGACATTAGAACCCAGGTTTGCTGCTGAGATCCCCCGGGCATTCCTGCACAAGAGAGGAGTCCCCTGTATGGTGAGTTGGCTCAGATAAATTGCCTCCTAGTACACCTCCAGTGTATTTTATCCAGAGCAGGATGACCCTGTCTTCAACGTTAGGGACCGTAGTTCCCCTCCCAGTTGGCGCCCCTGGTGTCACAGGGCCCACTGGTGAAGTCAGGTACATAGTTGCACATGTGAAGATAGAAGTTCCTTGTTTTGGCCAGAAAGGTGGGCCAACTGTTGAGAAGTATGTGAGGAAGGTGAGATCTGCCTGGAGGGCTGGTGCAGTGTGCGATGAAGATAAAGTGGACATTATTTGTGAAAGTGTTGCTCCCAGTGTGTGGGCGGAACTTGAACTTAGGTCAGTTTGTAATGACCCTGAGGAGATGCTGCAGACCATTCAGCAGGTATATGGAGAGCAGCGCAGCATGGTGGAGCTGGCTGCGGCTTTCTTTCAAGTAACACAAGATGCAGAGGAATCCATCATGGATTTCTCTCACCGGGTCCACAAAGCCTTTCGTTTGGTGCTGGAAGCTCAGAGAAAGAGGGGCATGGTTGCTTGGGATCCAGTGATCCTAAGAGACTGGTTTGTTGCAAAACTACATAATGTTCTCAGCAGGAGAATGGCAGAGGAGAGGATATCGCAAGATCCTGCAGTGACTTTCCTCTGTGTTAGAGACTTGGCCATGCGATGGGCTGGTGTGTCGTTAGCTCCAGAAGTCTGTACATACCAATATGTAGAACGTCAAGATTACAGTTCAGAGAGGTGGCCTAATGCCAGTGGTCAGTGTCAAGGGGTCCAGCATGATGATGCGGTGGTGGAGGAACTTCGAGCTAAGCTAGGTCGGATGAGAGACTTAGTTGATTCGTTGATGCAGCCCAAGGTACAACGCAAGAGGTGCAATGTTTGTCGAAGCCGCACACACCTCCAGAACAGGTGTCCGAAGAGAGGGGTTAGTGTTATTCAGAATCCCTCTGGAGTCAACTGTAGCAAAGCATTTGCCAACGTAAGCCACCGAGACCAGCAGGGCCTTAAGCGACAACAGAGTCCGCCCCAGGTTGATCTTTCTAAAGGATCAGCCCCAGCAGTTCAGGTGGGTGCAGTGTCAACTTCTGATAGCCGGATGGTTATGCGTGGCAACCAGAGATATTTCTTTCGCAGGAAGAGGCGGAGGAAGAGGGGACGAGGGAAGTCTCCTGGTGTCAGTGTGGTCGACCAGTTAGGTGTTAGAAATGTGACAGGTGGACCGCGTATTGTGACTGGTGTGGGCCAAAATGTTCTGCATACCGATATGTCATCTCGTGACTTTGTGCAAAAGGGGATCGTGAAAGACCACCAGCAAGAACTTTTGCCCGTTAGACATGGTTGTGAAAGATAAAGAATGTTTTCATCTGTTTAGGAATCCCAGTCTTTTGGATTGACAGCCTTAGTGTAGTTAGTTAATTAGCAGTTATGTTTTGCTGTTGTTATATATTATGATTGCAGGTAGATGGTGTCCTGTGATGACATGTCTTTCTTTTAGAGTGCAAGAACGCCAGGCAGACCAGGTGAAAGGGGTGGTTCTGTTGTTCATGTGGTGTTGTCATTACCATCATGTCCAGTAAGAGAGTAACTTCCAGAGTGAATTCATGAGGTGGGATATTATTGAAATAACAATGTTTTGTTGGCCCGGTATATTTTCCTTTATGTTTATATTCAGGTTACAGGTGACACATGATGAAATGTTCTTTTTAGTGTAGAGATACAGGTTGATAGAAAAACAAGTCATTTAGGTACCACAGTAGCTGCAGGAAACTTATATTTGAAGAGACAAATGGTATTATTTTTTAATACATATTGTGTTGAATTTCCAGAGTTAAGGGAAGTAGTAACCAATATAAAGGTTACTTGTTTAATGTTTATGTAGCTTTTATGTTTGTTTATTTATTTTTATGTAAGAAGTGAGGGTTGTATTCATTTTGTTATGATTGGTGCCCTTATAGCAGAAGAGCTATTTTTCATCACTGATATTATTTTAGTCATTAGTACCAACAACTGAGTTAGTATAGTTTATACTTTTGTGTTCAGATTATTGGTATTTGGAACTGACTGATGCCTGGTGATGTAATCTACACTGTTTCACATTGTAAGTGATGTATGAAAAGAACAAGACTATTTTTTTTAGTGGTACTCTTCAGGGATATAACCAGCAGTTTAGGTTTTGGAGGAGGTAACATGTGACATAGATTTGTTTTGCCTTTGTCATTTTGATGGCGGTTTGTGTGTAAATTTCATTGAATCCTTGGTTCATTGATGATTGTTTTTGAGTGTGGTCACAGGTGACATTACTTTTTTTTTTTGGCATTTGTCATTTTGATGACGGTTTATGTGTAGATGTTAGTACTTGCTTGCTTGATTAGTGATTTTACTTTTTGATGTGGTTACTGAAGACCAATGATTTTATTTTGAGGTGAACTAGCTAGATGGTAACTTTTAAAGAGATAGTTGGGGTAAGGAGATACGATAGTCATTTCTTTTGTCGGGACGACAAAAAAAAGTAAGGGGTTGGATATGTGATAGCGCCAAACCAACGAAATTTTGGTTTGGTCTATCTCGAGTTAAAAACCTGGCCACACCGGAACTCGGCTTAACAAAGGAATCGGAAGCCAGTTTTGTTTTAGCAGTCCTTTGTGCTGATGAGAGATGCGGGCAGCATGGCCTTCAGTTCAGTGCTGTTCTGTTGTTGTCAGGTGTGGGAACAATTCCCTGAGTTGATCTGTGTCAACTAATGTTGTGACAAAACTGAGCGGCTGACTATTTAGTGTCAGCAGGCCTGGGTTCTTGGTGGGATAGTAAATTGTGTCACAACTTGTGTTTATGTCGTGTCTTGGGGTTTATGTTGTGTAACCTATATTTTTGTAGTGCCTTATTGTCTGTGCAGTGTTGCTTGTGTCAAGGTTCTTTATTGTGTCAGTCTAACCAGCTATTGTTTGGAGCACCTGTGTTGTGGTACTTGGTGTACCCTGTTGTCTTAAGTGGTGTTGATTAGTTGGGTGTTACCCACTGTTGTTGTTTGATATATACAGTTGTCTGTTGTATCTGTAATTGAACATCCCTTATTGAGTGCTTTATTTAATGTGTTTGAACACAAATTGTCACCAGAATTTGTAGCAGTTGATAAATAAAGAGCTATTTTTGTACTATCTTTTTTTTTGTCGGTTGAGGCGGTGTGAGGTTCTCTCTCTTTTCACTATTTTTCTTCTTTGGCCGTAACGAAGTCAGAACTACTCTTTACCTCTTAGCACCGTAGTGAAGGAAGCATCAGTCTTTATGATTGTCTCCCTTTGTCATTTACCATCGACTACAGTGATACCCTCTGGGAGGGTGGAGTTGGTGTTTAGTGCGACATTCTTGGGGAGGGTGGAGTTGGTGTCTAGTGTGACATTCTCTGGGAAGGCAGAGTTGGTGTCTATTTCGACATTCTCAGAGTTGACGGAGTTCTTGTCTAGTGCGACATTCTCGGAGTGGCCGGGCCTTGTCTAGAGCTACATTCTCAGAGTGACCGGTTTTGGTGTCTAGTGCGACATTCTCAGAGTGACCGGATTTTGTGTCTAGTGCACCATTCTCAGAGTGACCGGATTTAGTGTCTAGTGCACAATTCTCAGAGTAACCGGATTTGGTGCCTAGAGCGACATTCTCAGAGTGACCGGATTTGGTGTCTAGTGCGACATTCTCAGAGTGACCGGATTTAGTGTCTAGTGCACAATTCTCAGAGTAACCGGATTTGGTGCCTAGAGCGACATTCTCAGAGTGACCGGATTTGGTGCCTAGTGCACCATTCTCAGAGTAATCGGGTGTGGTGTCTAGTGCGACATTCTCAGAATGACCGGATTTGGTTCTTAGTGCGACATTCTCAGAATGACCGGATTTGGTGCCTAGTGCACCTTTCTCAGAGTGACGGGTTCGGTGGCTAGTGCAACAATCTCTGAGTGACCGGATTTGATGTCTAGTGCGATATTGTCGGTGTGGCTGGAGTTCGTGTCTAGTGCAAAAAAAAAAAAAAAAAAGCCAAAAAAAAAAAAATATATAGCGAAAAATCTGAACAAACAAGAATATAGTATTGAAGAAGATTTACTACGAAAGCAAATAAAAGTGAGGAAAGTGAAATATGTTTAATGTAAGATAGCATGAATGTCAGGAAAAGATAATTCTGGGAAGAAGGTGTACCAGGACAGCGAAGAAGAGGAAGACTAAACAATAGATTAATTTAACATGGGTTATGTAAATATCTCCCGACGGTAACAAGGATGGGGCATACGGCTTATGGTAGAGACGTATCTAAAGACTTATGGATTCGCGGGGGTGGGGGGATTGGAGGTGGCAGTTGTGCGTATGGCATGCAACCGGACGATGATGATTGTCAAAATTCGTGGCCGGCAATGCAACAACAAGAAAGAAGAACAAGAACAGAAAGTAGGACAGTCCCGAGGAGCAATGAGTAATGCATTCAGTATGGAGAACTGATACAAGAACGACAAACACGAAGTGAAATGGAGACAGAAACAACCATGCTAAACTTTCACGGGCGTATTGCGTTGGCGGAGAATGTTTGTCCCAGCTGTCAGTGTACTGGTACAGTAAGACTGTTAAAGACCATTCCACCGACGTTTTATGTGTCAGTATGAAACCACTGTTTTTGTCAGTCTTACAATGTTGTGAATACCACTTTGTTTGTTTCACCGCCTCTCCCCCTCCCCCTCTCTCTCTATTTCTCTCTCTTTCTCTCTCACACTCTCTTGCACGCTCTCTCTCTCTCTCTCTCTCTCTCTCTCTCTCTCTCTCTCTCTCTCTCTCTCTCTCTCTCTCTCTCTCTCTCCGTCCCTCTTTCATAGTTATTGAATACGTCAACGTTTCTCTCAAAATGTCTCATAACATGGTAATATGAATTATTTATGTTCACAACATTCATTTGGCAATGTTTTTTTTCCCCTATGTCAATGTAACATGCACAATGATGAACGAAAGATGAGTGATTGGTAAGGCCGAAGGTAAGACGGGCCAGCGTGCCAGATTTGTAACCCTTTGAAAATAAAGTTCCTTCCTTCATTCGTTCTTTCCTTCTCCTTCTCTCATAATGTTCTTCTCTACCCACCTCCTTCTCTCTCCCGCTCTCCCCCTTCTCTCTCTCTCTCTGCCCTTTTTCCCTACCCCTTACTCCCCTTGCGTGAGTGTGTGCGTGCATGCGCGCGCGCGTGTGTATGTGTGTATGTACGTATGTGTGTGCGTGCGTGCGTGTGTGGATGGATGGATGGATGGATACATGAATGCATGCATATATGCATGTATGTATGCTTGTATATATGCATGTATGTATGCTTGTATATATGCATGTATGTATGCTTGTATATATGCATGTATGTATGCTTGTATATATGCATGTATGTATGCTTGTATATATGCATGTATGTATGCTTGTATATATGCATGTATGTATGCTTGTATATATGCATGTATGTATGCTTGTATATATGCATAAGTAAACTGTTATTAGTGACTTTGTGATTGCCAGAAAGTATATGTGTATGCGAAAGTGTGTGATATCCAGTGGGTGCACTACTGTGAGAGTTTGAGTAAATGATGTAAGTATGTATGCAGGATTGTATTTATGTGTTCTGAACGTGTGTCTGCCTGCCTGCCTGCCTGCCTGTCTTCTAACATGGTAGTATGCTTTGCTTTGGTTTACAACAGTCATCTGACAATGTTTTTTCCTGTGTGAATGTAACATGCACAATGATGAACGAAAGATGAGTGATTGGAAGGGCCGAATGTAAGACGGACCTGGGTGAGTAATTTGTGACACTTTGAAAATAAAGTTTGTTCTTTCGTTCATTCGTTCTCTCCCTCTCTTTCTTCCTCCATCTCCTTCTCTCTCCACCTCCCTCTCTCTCTCCCTCGCTCCGCCCTTTCTCTCTCTCCCTCTCCCTCTTTCTTTCTCTCTCTCCCTCTCTCTCACGTGTAACACTGTCTCCGTGTGTCTCTCACAGAGTTGTTGACATCACATGTTCCCTTCTGACTGGGGTTAAAGTTGTTAACATCGCGCTGCTGACGAGCACGGCGACAAATTCAAGCGACAATGTCACAGGGAGACCGAGACCCGGTGGCCATTATCGGTGTTGGTTGCAAGTTCCCAGGGGCAGACAACTTGGAAGAGTTCTGGTCAATTCTAGAGAACGGGGAAAACCACGTGACTGAGATCCCTGAAAGCCGCTGGTTTCACGAGTCTGTTTACGACCCTGACTTTAACACTCCGGCCAAAACTCACGCCAGGAAGGCGGGGCTGCTTAAAGAGTGAGTAGTTGGCTTTGAACATTGGTTAATCTGCTTGGTTAGTTAGTTGTTAGTTACTTAGTTACTGAATTAGCTACTTTATTAGTTAGTCAATTAGTTAGTTACTTACTTATATACTTAGTTATTCAGTTAATTACTTAGTTACTTAGTTATTTACTGAGTTAGTTACTTACTTAGATAGTTACATAATTAGTTACTTACTTATCTGGATAGTTAATTACTTAATCAGTTATTTACTTAGCTGCTTTGTTGATTAGTTAACTTATTTATCTACTTGCTTGTTTATTTAGTTAGTTTCTTAGTTACTTATTTTCTTTGTTATGATCTTAGTTAACAAGTAGCTAGTTAATTAGTTGACGATCTCCCTGGCCTAGGCGTTAACGTCTTTCTCCGTAATCCTGTATATTCTCGTGAGTAACGTAACCTACGCGAGAATCGGTAGCTGTTCTCGCCGCGTTGGTAACTTACGGGGTCTGTGAGCCGGTCGCTCAGAAAGCAATGGCAAACTACTGAGCGTAATCTTGCCTAGTACATCAACAGCAGCTGAAAAATGCTGATGTTGACTGCAACGTCATGTAAAGGATATGCAAAATAAATAAATAAATAAAGTTAGTTAATTAGTTGTTTGCTTATTTAAATATTTTCTTAGCTAGGTACTTAATTAATTGTATCTCATCTCATCATGTTCCTCTTGTACCTTGCGGTGTCGAGGTGAAGTATAAACTTCGTGAGAGTGCCCGGTTATGGGCTTCGTATATCGACATTCCCATGGATTCTGTTATTCCCTCCATCCAACGTTTACGTGGTCGGCCTCTTCCTCTGTCTCCATCTGGTCTGTACATCATCGCTTGTTGTGGCATGCTGTTGACTGGTAGCCTACTTGCATGGCCAAACCATTTGACTTGCTGCTTTCTAATAAAATCTAGAGCAGCTTTAACCCCTACTTTAGTCCTGATTTCTTCATTTCTGATCTTATCTCTTCTTGATACGTTGAGTATTCTTCTCAGAAACCTCATTTCTGTTGTTGTGATTTTTCTAATTAATTGTATAAAAACAGTTAAATGTATGGACGGTCTATCTGCCCAACAGTTAAATATAATGAAACGCTATCTGCCCAATAGTTGAATATAAAGAACGGTCTATCTAAACAACAGCTATATTTATGAACTGTCTATCTACCCATTAGTTAAATATCATGAACGGTCTATCTACACAGCAGTTAAATGTATGAACCGTCCATCTACCCAACAGTTTAATATAATGAACGGGCTATCTACCCAACAGTTAAATATATGAACCGTCTACCTATCCAACAGTTAAATATTATGAACGACACATATATACAACAGTTAAATATAATAAACGGTCTATCAACCCAACAGTTAAATATAATGAACCGTCTATCTACCCAACAGTTACATATAATAAACCGCCTATCTTCCCAACTGTTGAGTATAATGATCGGTCTATCTACTCAATAGTCAAATATAATGAACGGGCTATCTACCCAACTGTTAAATATCATGAGCCATCTACATAATCATGCATCAGTTAACAGTCGTAACCGTCCTCATCATCAGTCAACTCAATGGGCCTTCACAATCACGTCTGTGCCCGCTTCTGTGCCCAGGATGCAGCGAACGAGGCTTGCAATCCCTCATACCGGGTTTCGAAGTCATGCGATTTTGAAGCAGGTCGTATTATATTAATAGTTGTCAAAGATGTAAGCGTCGGTCGCATAGAATGTAATGGCAAACTGTTGTTCGTAAACGTGCTTAATAAATTCGAAACAGCTAAATAATGCTGGGATCGATTGTGACGTCCGTACATGTGACACAGTAGATTAGGAACAGGGAGAAAGATATCCCTATTTGAAGAGACCAACTACTACTACTATAGAAAACCTGAAATGGCTCATAAGATTCTCTAGGGGTGGAGACAGGTCATAGAGTTGGGTTAATATAGATTTCAGAAATGTTTTCAAATAGAGAATTAGGAGAGCCAGTAAAGTCACTGCAGTCAACTGAGGAGGAAGGTCACTCTGGATAACTTGACCCGTGTTGTCTCACTGCCACCTTCTGCTTTTCTCTATAGTTAATGGCAAATTATGTAACAATATTACATTTAACATCACAAAACCTTACATCAATACGAAAAGAGAAGAACACTCATTGTTGTAAATTATGACAATATGATGGGATAAAATGAGGGGGAGGGCGGGGGGGGGGGAGAGGTGGGTATGAATGTTCATGTTGACATCACAGAAATTACACATCTCAAAAACAATGCATAAATAAAGGCATAATTCGACAACGAAATATTTCCTAGTATTACTAAAATAAAGTTCCAGAGTTCTTATAAAGGTTTATTAAAATATATATTGTTCAAGCTACACCGTTAATGTACCAAAAGTCCATTAGGTCACACGGACTACTAAAGTGAAAAGTTCGTTCGTTCACATGGACTATTAAAGTGAAATGTCCATTGTGTCCCACGGACTACCAGAGTTAGAACTAGGGTTGGCCATTCCATCAAAAAAGAAAGAAAAAATGGGATACTGATATTTTATTTAGCTGGTTTTCATATGCTGGGGTTGCTGTGTAATCTGAGGAGTAACTGGGGGTTAATGGAAATTCGCCCTTGAGGCAGTAACAATCCCTTCATCTTTTATAGATGACTTGGACCCTCCTGATAACAAGATACAGCATTCTGGTATATACCCCAGTATCAGTCAAAATAAATACCATCTTTCCCAATGTGGTCAAGAATAAAAACTCTACACCACATTTCCTGGACTGAACTACACGTCCTTTCCTGACGAAACATTTCGGCTAACTGCACCCAAACAGTTGAATTATCTGCCGATGTTTCCTGATTTCATCTTATCAACACAAATCATGTTAATGTAACTTCCACTCCCCGCACCAATGAAAATAGCTGCTATCCACAGTCTTCTGGGTTCAAAAGATGCCGTCATTCTGTTGGGGGTAGGTGCCTTATGTTCCAGGAATTCAGGAAGGGGGTGGAGGTAAGTTTGTAGTTGCCCCCCTCATCTTGCGCAGGTGTTCATTCTCCCTGTGTAGGCGCTGTGTCTTTTTAGCATTTGGCAATCTTAAAACGTGGGGGCGGCAATTATGTTATTATTGAAAACTAAGGAGTGTCTCGCTTTAACATGGTGAACATTTGAAGCTATTTTTCCTTCGTTATTCGAAATGGTGTTGATTGGCGTCGACATTAGAAATGATACAGTACAGGGCACGCAACTAACAATAACTTGTGAGATGCTTGATCCCCATGACAATGTAAACAGGCTTTTTTCGGAGTTCTTCTGTTGACACATCTGATGACTTAGGCTACCCAGCCAGCTGGCCTTGTAAAACACATTGAACTTGTCTCTTTGAACTTGTGGTTGATGTGTGGGTTGGTGCGTGATGTGTGGGTTGGTGGGGATGCATGTGTATGTGTAGGTGGGGATGTGTGGTTGGGGGATGTGTGTTTGACTGGGTGGTTGGGGGTCTGTGCGTGTGTGGTGGAGGATATGTGGGTGGGTGAGTGTTTATGGGTTATGCGATGAGTGGAGGATGTGTGTGTGGATGGAGAGATGTGTGTAGGTGGGATTTGTGTGGGTGAGTGATGGATGGGCGGGTGCATGTATGTATTCCTGGGAGTGTGTGTGTGGGTGGGTGGGGAATGTGTGGTGGGTGGGAGATTGTGTTTGGAGAGATGTGTGTAGGTGGGGGATGTGTGTGGTGTGGGATGTGTTGGTGGGGATGGTTGGATGGGTAGGGGATGTGCCTGGGGGTGTGTGTGTGATTGGGTGGGAAATATGTGGGTTGATGGGGGGTGGGTGGATGGTTGGGGTATGTGTCTCATAACATGGTAATATGCATTGTTTATGTTTACAACATTCATTTGACAATGTTTTTTTTCCTATGTTAATGTATTATGCATTATTGATGAACGAAAGTTGAGTTATTCGAAGGGTCGAATATAAGACGGACCTGCGTGCCCAGTTTGTTACCCTTTGAAAATAAAGTCCGTTCTTTCGTTCGTCAGACACCTGGTCTTGTAAAGCAACTTGACCTTGCCTCCCCAGCCACCTGGCCTTCGACAACAAGCTGTTCAACATCAAGGATGTGGAGGCCGACATCATGGACCCACAACAAAGGTATGTGCTGGAGTGTTGTCACCGTGCCCTGGAGGACGCCGGGCTCACCAGGGATCACCTCAGGGGCTCCAACACATCAGTGTTCATCGGTATGTATTCATTCTATATATCTAGCTAGTTAACATACAGATAGGTGGAGATATTCTGAAACAAGTTAATCAGTGCAATTATCTTGGAATAGTCATAAGATTTGATTGGATGTACCTTGAAGAGATTAGAACGCGAATCGCTACGGCAAAGGTAAGCGTTTACACGATTAAAAACATACTAGCCAATAAACGGATGTCGAAGTGGTACATAGAAGATGTAACTGTTAATGATATGAAATGTGGACAATGAGCAGACAAGCTGGAAAACATCTCATGGCTATGGCACATTTTCTGAGGAAAATGGAAAGAATACCAAGGGCAGACAGAAACACCAAAGCTGAAGACTTACAAGAACAAATGAGAAACGCAAACTAATTAGAGAAATTAGACCTAGACAGTCGATATTTTTGGGCACGGTGTGAGAATAACGGAACTAGTTACCTATCGACCTACTTACCCACCGACCTAGCTACCCAGCAACCTACGTAGCTACTTGCTATAATAGTATGCTGATGTCATACCGCTCACGGGTTGCTGTTATAAGCAGGCGTCTCCGCACCTCCTGGTGTCACTGTCATCGAGCGCTTTTCTCCCTTGTTCATTGAGTCACCGTCTGTGGGTCAGGCGTGGCATACTCCCTGGTGTCTCTGTCACCGAGAGCTTGTGTCCCCTGTTCGTTGAGGCGCCGTCTGTGAGTTAGGCGTGGCCAATTCAGCACACAGCGTTCGTAATCAACTTCAGAGGATTTAACAGCAAATCGTCTTGTGTTGCTTTTTAACAATAGTATGAGCATCAGTCGTTCATTAAGCAAAGGCAAACTACTGTAAGTAAACAATGCCTATAAAATCTCACACAGCAAATACATGTAAGGGGTTGACTGCGATGTCCTGTAAGGGACAAACATCTTACTGTTTGTTGAAGTTGACTACTTTCTGCCGTTTATGTTTTGTATGTCTGTCTGCCTGTCTGCCCGCCTGACTTAATGTCTGTCTGTCTATCTATCTACGTGCCCGCACGCCCTCCTGTTTGTCAGTCTGTCTGTACGTCCGACTACCTGTCTGTCTACCTGCCTGCATGATTGCCTATAGGTCGATCTGTCTACTTACCTACCTACCTATCTACCCACCTACCAATTTATCTACTAGCTACCTATACAATAAAGTTCGTTCGTTCGTTCTACCTATCAACTTATCTACCAATCAACGTACTACCTGCCTTCCTACCTACAGTCAACCAATCAATCTACCTACCTTTTCTTTTCCACGCACCAATCTATCTGCCAACGTACTCACCAAACTGCCTGCCTATTTACCAACCTACCCGCCTCCCTGCCTACCTACCTATATAGCTTCATGCCAACCCACCCCGTAACTACCTACCTGCCTACCTACCTATATACCATGCTACCTACCTACCTACATATCTACGTATCTATATACCTCCTTACTTTCCTACCCACCTACCTACCAACTTACCTAACACATTATATTATTATCAAAACGAAAGATGGAAGGACTAAAGTGCAGCCTTAACTGCGATGGGCTACCTACGCAATTCAATAATTTCAGCATTAATTCATTTATTATCGGAAGTAAGTCTGAAAATGTGCACAACCAACTTCACATTCCATCTTGATTCGTGTTGAGTCAGTAACCCCCCCCCCCCCCCCCCCCCCCATGGTGGACCCCAGAAGTAGACCATGCTTTGAAAGCAAAGAGAGCTGCAGTAAAGCAGCTAAGGAAAGTGCGACAGACACCCCGAAGCTCACGAGAGGAAGTGGACACAGCAGAAAATGTCAAGAAAGACAAGGTGGAGGTCTTCAAGCGCTGTGCTGCAGAGGCCAACAACGCAAAATGGGAATGTTTCATGAAGGAGATTAGAGGTGATAAAACACTGCGAACATTCTGGAAACTGCACAGACAAATGCAAAAAAAAGATCGGCCTATGACAATGGGAACAATTTATAGAGATGAAGGTGTGCGCGTGACAACAGACAAAGAGAAAGGGGGGGGGGGCGTTTCTCCAGAGATTTTTAGAGCAGACCAATCATAATGATGCGGACACCAGGGATGCAGCTAGAGAGGAATTATCTGGCACCATGAAGAATATGCAGTATGAAGACATCATATGGGTTGAAGATGTTAAACATATTTTGAAAAAGGCAAAAGACACGACACCAGGGCCGGATGAGGTTAGGTATGACCACATGAAGGCTTTGAGCGATGCAGACCTGAAGGAGATGACCGACTGCTTTAACCAGAGCATTAGGACAGCATCAGTACCGCAGGATTGGGTGCACAGCTAACTCATCCCTCTCCCAAAACCATTGAAGGATCATTCAAAGCATAGCGGCTTTAAGATCATCACCCTTCAAAATGCATTTGGGAAGGTTCTAGAGAAGATAGTCGCTGTCAAGCTGCAAGAGATTTTGGAAAGGTGGAAGCTTCTTTCAAGAGGCCTGGGGAGCTACAGACAGGAAATTACACCTGGTCAAATTCAGCCACTTTTGCCTTTGATGTTTATGAGGGGTTCCAGAGCAGACAGGAAACGATCGCGGCAGCGCTTGATCTCGAGGATGCATACAACAGAGTTCGATATGATATTTTGATGACTGCACTGATGGAGAAGGGGGTCAATCCCTGGTTGGTGAACTGGATAGCAGCCGTCTTGCATTCTCGTCGGGTTGCTCTCCGTCTGGGTGCGTGGACCTCAGAGCCATATATTTTAACCCCGGGACTGCCACCGGAATCTGCAGTCTCACCGGTGCTCTTTAACGTGTATACGAGCAAGATTGCAAACCTAGAAGCACCAGGGGTTGGAAGGATACTAATATTTGCAGATGATATCCTTGCATATAGGCAGAGGAGAGATAGGAAGCAAACAGCCCAGGAGCTACAGACGACAGTAGACAAATTGATTGACTGGTGCACCGAAATGAGTGCTGTCATCCACCCGGAAAAGGCGGCTGTTTTGTGGTGCTCTCTGGACAACAGCATTGTGAGAGCTGATATCCCAAGCCTCGCGATAGATGTTAGAAGTGTCAACAGAGAGGACAAACTGAAGTATCTGGGAATCACATTTGAAAGGAGCCTGTCCTTCAAGGACCATGTGGAGACGGTTGTGACAAGGTCTCAAAAGGGACTCAATGCACTTAAAACTATGGCTGCAATGGACACAGAGCAGAGAATGCTTTTCACTCTATACCAGCACTTAATCCTCTCAGTGATTGATTATGGACTAGGACTGCTCACTGTCTCAAAGAGTCAGCTGGAGAAATTAGAGCGCATACAGAACGAAGCTATGTGGGTCATTCTGGGATGCACCAGAGACACCCCAGTAGTTAGTTAGTTAGTTAGTTAGTCGACAGATCATCCTCGTTGCACATCGAGCCATTCAGTCCATAAGTGTTCGGATCCCCTCCTCAGCAAATCCCGCAGCGTGTAGCGGCTAACGACGCCAGTTCTGTGTTGGTTTATCAATCTTCTTTGGCTTCCTGCGTAGTGTTCTTGTTTGGCCACCCCTCTTTTAATTTGCTGCTCCTGCAGTCTGGCCATTGTTGTAGATTCACAGTCATCACTTGGTTCTCGCAAAAGTCTCACTTCTCGTAGAGCATTCAGAATGTCAGCCTGGTCCATGGCGCGTCCGCCCTCCACAGTAGCCTCACCTGCGAGCTTGTCAGCCCGCTCATTTCCTTGTACTCCCGCATGCCCTGGCACGAAGATGAAACTAATCTTTGCCAGCCGAGACCGCAACCATTCTCTTCGGATCGACCCCTCTTCTATCCTCTTGATCATGTTCATTGAGTCGCTAAGGAAACAAGCCCTAGTGAATGTCTGTGTCTCGAGCCATGTTATTGCTTTACTTACTGCCATGACTTCCATGGTCAGGCTACTTGTGGTTTCAGTGAAAGTACCAGAGTCCTCCTTCACAATTCTCTCTCCGGCCCGAGCTGTAAAGGAAAATGAGCTTCTCACATGTCGGACGACCGACCTATCTCTGTAGATGACCGCGTCACCGTCTAGCGAGTTCTCGAAAATCAACGCTTGTACTTCAGCCTCAACAGCAGCCGGATTTTCTTGTCTGCATTTTCTCTCTAGTTGGATGCAAACTGAAAAGGATGTGCAGAAGTCTGTTGGCACTTGCACCCACTCCTCGCCAGGTTCTAAGTCGTCAAGTGAACACACCTGTTGAAGAATGTCTTCGGCTTGACCCATCCACGACCGTCCTCTTTTTAACCTGCTGCCCTTCACCTTCCTAATTTCACTATGCAGTGGATGTTGTGTGTTTGCGTTAATTCTTAGGTAGGCGCGTGCCCTGCAAACTTGTATTCTCTCTTCAATGGTTGGAAAATCAAGAAGGTAGCGCATCGCCCTGCATGCTGTATCTCTTGTACATCCAAGAATAATGCGCATAGCTTCATTCTGTATCCTTTCCATCCTTTCTATCTGCTTATGGCTGAGAGTCAGGATTGCCATTGCATACTCCAAAACAGACATGACCAGCCCCTCGTACAGAAGACATAGATGGCGCTGCTCACAGTTTGCTGCCGCCATCACCCGCATCGCTGCCAAACCCCGCTTGGCCTTTGTTATCACCTGGTCTATGTGCACATTATAAGCAAGGCTTCGATCAAACCGAATCCCCAGGTAATTCATTGCCTGCGTTCTTTCCACCGTCTCTGAACACAGCATTACAGTTGGTGTTGGATTGTTGACAATATGATTATTCAACGAGAACCAAGTCACTGTTACCTTTGTTGGGTTGACCATTGCCCCAGCTTCATCACACCAAGTACTTATGCGATTGAGTTCGGTTTGTAGTTCCACAGCAACCTCCTCTCTATCCTTACCCTGACGATACACTAAAACATCATCGGCATATGACAATGTCCTGCCAGGTCCAGTGATCTGCTCACTGGTGATTCTCACTGTGTAGGCGTTGAACAATACCGGAGATAATAGTGATCCCTGTGGTAGGCCAGGATATATTGTTGTTGGTTCCGAAGTCCAACTGCCACATCTAAAAACTACTTTCCGTTGGAAGAGGGCTGCAGCGATCCAACTAAGGAGGAATGGACTTACGTTTAGTTCAAGAAGCTGAAACATTAAAAAATCCAGTGGTACTCTGTTGTATGCGTCCTCAAGATCAATCGCTGCAGCAACGGTTTCAGTGCCTGAGTTGAAACCTTCATAGACATCATGGGCAAAGACTGCTGCATTGGTCCAGGTTTCTCTTTTTGGACGGTACCCACCCAGGGTAGGTGGGAAAACACCTTGCCTCTCTAGTTGGCTTGATATTTTCCTGGCAATTACCTTCTCCAGCAGCTTGCCTATTGTATTCCCCAGTAGTGTGTATGCGGTACATCCTTGGTCTGCCGACTGTTGCTGGTAGGCTCAAGGTGATGCAGGCGAAGGCATACATCAGAGTAGCTGCATACACAGATCACCCGTTGCATGAGGCGCCGGACGTAGTTAAGGGTCAGCGACTGATAAGAGGGAAATCATGGATGGCTCAGGGGAATGATACGATCAGACAGGTGTGCTCCTTGGAGAACATTAGGCAAGGAGAGGAGTGGGTCAGAGTGCCTGCGGAGCAGTTAGACTTGTGCAAAGTTATAATCACATTGAGCCGGTAGTGCAGGGAGTGGCCAGCAGGGGCCACGGAAGTGGAAATCCAGCAATTAATTCAGGATAATGCTCGCTCGGGTGATGTGATAATCTACACAGATGGGTCGGTGTTGAGAGGTAGGAGAAGTGGGTGGGGGTTCTTAGCAAAAGCTAATGGTCGACGTTTGGTTCAGGAGAGTCTGTCATATGATATCACAACATGTAGCTTAAGAATGGAGGTGGAGGCGGTCAGTGCAGCTTTCCGCTGGATGGAGAATACGATACACACACATCGTGATTGTAACTGACTCAGAAAGCATGCTAAGGAAGGTGACGACAGGCAACTTCGGGCAGAGTGGCTTGCTTCGCTTCAGAGGTCACGGGTGGCAATCATCACCTGAATCTTTTCTCCGGGGCATGCCGGTGTGCTGGAGAATGAACAGGCGGACAGATTGGCTGGCTCTGCAGAACTTGGTGGAGTATTGAGGCATGACAAGGCAGACGTAGTTGCGGCCTTGTGGGAGCACGTGCACACCTCGGAGTAGCAAATGGATTACCATGGTCTGGCAAGAATGAGAGAGCGAGGAGTGACGAGAGGATCTGGCAGACGCTCGACGCTCAGAGGAAAGGCGAGACGGACATATAATCAGATAGCAACTGGTACTATCGGTGTTGGAACTCTTCGCTGGCTGCTGGGAATGGGGACGGAACGCTTATGGGAATGCCCCGAATGATGTGATGTCGGTTCTTAAATCAATCAATCAAACAATCAATCGTGTCGAGTTACTCCTAGTATTAGATGAAAGGGACATGACTTTTGTTTTTGAAGTGTAATTTCAATATGTGATTAGTCACCTCCCGTTTACATTAAATATCTGGTCGTGCATTATGGTTGCAGGTGCCATGAACACAGACTACCGCAGCCAGTTCAGTTCCACCTCATTTGTGACAGACAACTACGCCGTCACCGGCTTGGCCGGCAGCACCATTGCCAACAGAGTGTCCTACATATATGACCTGCGGGGGCCATCTGTCACCATAGATACCGCTTGTTTTTCCTCTCTCGTTGCCATAGACATGGGACTTCACTACATACGGGCAGGTAACTGGGGTGTCAGTTTATTGACACTGCAAGATGTGTCTGTCCTTGCAGCGTGCAGGTTGTCTTATTGTGAGCATTTGTGTGTTTTGTCTATCGCTGTCTCTAAAACCCATCCTGTCATCTGTAAGTCCATGCATGTCTTGCTAGTTCTATAAGACCAAATCCTTCCTCAATCCTGGCTTTACTCTATCCATGAATATATTTATATCTTGCTTGGGGCCCAGCTTGGCCGAAATTATAAGAACGCTCGCTATTAAACTTCCGGTACACCAATGACGTGTTATCGGGTTCAAACTCTACACCGGTCAGTTGGACTAAAATGTTGTGTTCTCGTCCTTGATTCGGGGATGTGTATTAAAATTACCGATGAAGTCAGAATGGGTTCGCCTGATGGCAGAGACACTGGTAGTAGGGAATGATAATCCACATGCAAAGATCAGACAAGTGCACTTCCGTTTAGTAACAACTATTAGTTGCAATAGCATGTGTGTGGACTACACTCGAGTTCAAAGCGAGCAAACGCTTATATATATATATATATATATATATATATATATATATATATATATATATATATATATATATATGTGTGTGTGTGGGTGGGTGGGTGGGTGGGTGGGTGGGTGGGTGGGTGTGTGTGTTTGTGTGTGTGTGTGTGTGGGTGTGGGTGGGTGGGTGTGTGTGTGTTTGTGGGTGGGTGGTTGCGTATGTGTTTGTGTGTGTTTGTGTGTGTGTGTGTGTGTGACAGAAGGAAAGACACATCAAAGGGAAGACATGGTTTCCTTTACTATGGTGCTAAAAGGAGAAGCACAACTCTGACCACGCTCGGACAACAGATAAGGAAGAATCATAAAGAAAAGAAGGGAGAAAAAGCACCGTATACATTCCTCTCGGTTAACAAGAAAAGAAGAGAGAAATAGATACGAAGGTTTACAGGATCTGGGCTGACAGGGAATCAGAATATTTCTTCTAATTCAGGGCAATCAAGTACCCCATAGGTTGTCCCTGCATTGACGGTATATTTATAGTCGTCCAACAGTAAAACAAAACAAGAATTATACCAATATCATTTTATTGATTAACTTCCAACATAAAAGTGGACGACAATAAAAGGAATATTTACTACGCATAAAAATATTTGTAGATGGGCAGAGAACCCAATTTAGTCAATTTCAAATGTATGCTAGAAACCACTCGTTGCTGTGGGCAGGAAAGGGGTTGGGGGGGGGGGGGGAAGAGCTGACACAATAAAGGCCAATCATTATTGATTGTATTAGGGTTCTTTTGAGCATTTTGTTTTTCTTGGTTCAGGGTAACAGTATCCAGTAACGGGTGGGGTTCAAACCATTGTTCATAGTGATTAACGGTATATGGCAGATGGCTTAGCTGCTGCATGTTGATGCTAGATGTTGATTTTCCTGAATCAGGTAATTGGTCATTAAAATTTCCAGTTTGTTGTTCTTAATTTGTTATGATTTGTCTGTTTTGTTTAGTTTATAGTTTGTTGTGTAAACTCATTGATCCTGTCACAGACCAACTTTGTAATTTATTGTTTGCCTCTGTACAGAATTCTCTGCCCAAATCTAATATGTTCTTGTTAACCGAGGGGAATGTATAAGGTGATCTTTCGCACTTATTTTTTTATTCGTCTTCTTTCTCTGTGGCCCGAACGTGGTTAGCATTGCGCTTCTGCTTTTAGCACCATAGTAGAAGAAACTATGTCTTCCCTTTGATGCTTTCCCCCTCTGTTGCATATATATATGCAAGGTGTCAACTAGTACAACTCATATGAATGCTCTATCTAGACCAACAAGCAGCGGTTAGAATAGATGGCGAGACATCAGATTAGTTTGACATCAAGCAAGGAGTCCGTCAGGGCTGTGTGCTTTCACCCTATTTGCTTAGCCTGTACGCCGAAAATATAATGAGAAATGTCAGAGATGATATAACCAGGGAGCAATATGATGCCCTAAATATCGGTGGTCATGAAATACCAGACATTCGATATGCGGATGATACAGTATTACTATCCACATCACAGAATGGTATAGAAAAACCTAAGAACCTCAACCCAAAGAAATAGTGAAAATCACAACTTATATCTTAACATAGCGAAAACAAAGATAATGCATACAGATAAAACTACTATGGAGAAAGAAATATATGTTAATGAGGAAAGATTGGAGGTGGTGGAACATTTTAAATAGCTTGGGTCATTGATTAACAACAACAGTGACACAATGAAAGAAACTAAACGAAGACTACCAATTGCACTCCAAAGACTAAAACACCTGAATAAATTAGGGAGTGGGATAGATAGAACTACAAACATTAAATTTTTAAGAACATGCATCTTTCCTATTGCAACAAACGCCTGTGATACTTGGACACTTACTAAATAAGCTTAACAGCGCATAAATGCCTTTGAATATAAATGTATAGACGGGTTCTAAGAATATCTTGGGTAAAGAAAAGAACAAATGCATCCATACTTTAAGAGCTGAATATTGAAGAGGGTTGGCTATTAAAGATGATAAACCATAGAAAATTGAAATATTTTAGGTCACTTGAAACGTCATGAGGGTTTGGAGAGAACAATAATTGAGGGTTATATGCCTGGGAAGAGAGGAAGAGGAGGGTCAAAGAGAAGATGGGTGCAGGATGTGGCGAAAGATCTCCAGATGGGTGTATCAGATGTGGGACATCTTGCTTATGACCAAGACGTTTTCCAGAAGATTGTTATGGGAGTGAGGTTCTGCAAATGACATGATACAGAATGAATGAATGAATGAATGAATGAATGAATGAATGAATGAATGAATGAATAATAGAGCACAAACAATGCCATATACTTTTCTCTGTTATGTTAAATTAACCACGCATAGATGCACACATAAAACCATACATGTTCCTCTGTTATGTTAAATGAGCCATATATAGATGCACATAGCCAGATATGTTTCTCTGTTTTGTTAAATGAACCATATATAGATGCACATACAATGCAAGATATGCTTCTCTGTTATGTTAAATGAACAACGCATATATGCACTTACAATGCCAGATATGTCACTCTGTTATGTAGGCCAAACGGGATAAGAACAAAATCTGGGCTACAATTGAAACCGGCTGTAACCAAGACGGAGGAACTGTGGCGCCCATTTCAAAACCTTCTGAGGAACAACAGATCAAACTTCTGCAGACGGTCTGGGGTCGATCCAGGGCTGACCCCGGCGACCTGGTCTATATTGAAGCTCACGGTATGTCCCGTTTACTGTATCTGTGTATCTGTATGTTCTGTCATCTGGGTATGTTTATCTGTATGTGAACATGTCCTGTCAACTGGGTCTGTGTATCTGTATGTCCTGTCTTCTGGGGCTGTGTATCTGTATGTCCTGTCAACTGTATTTGTTTATCTGTATGTCCTGTCAACTGTATTTGTTTATCTGTATGTTCTGTCATCTGGGTCTGTTTATCGTATGTGAACATGTCCCGTAAGCTGGGTCTGTTATCTGTATGTCCTGTCTTCTGGGTGTGTGTATCTGTATGTGAACATATCAATGTACGACACCCTCTTGCACGCCTCGAGACGCTTCTGGTACATGGTAGTAATCTCACAATCTCCAGCATTCCGTAGGTTTACGTGGTCAACATCACGCCAGAATCCTTCACTTCCCAGCATGTTTGTGACGCCCATATGCACACAGATCAATGCGGAGTTAAACACATGACTGCTGGACATTCATGCATTCGTGCTAGCCACTGCACCACCTTGGCTTGCCTTGTTTGCATGAACGACGTCCACGTGAAGATATGAAGACATGAAGTATTGAGGGCATGAAGCTATGATTGAATGATTGATTGATTGATTTAGGAACCGACATCACAGCACTCGAGGCATTCCCATAAGCATCCTCAGCAGCCAGCGAAGAGTTCCAACACCAATAGTTCCAGTAGCAATCTGATTATATGTCCGTCTCGCCTTTCTTTTAAGCGTCTATCGTCAGCCAGATCCCCTCGTCACTCCTCGCTGCCTCATTCTTGCCAGACCATGGTGATCCATTTGCTCCTCCGAGGTATTCACGTGCTCCCACAAGGCCGCAACCACGTCTACCCTGTCATGCATCAGTACTCCACCAAGTTTTGCCGAGCCAGCCAATCTGTCCGCCTGTTCATTCCCCAGCACACCTGCATGCTCAGGAGAAAAGATCCAGGTGATGATTGCCAGCCGTGACCTCCGAAGCGAAGCGAGCCACTCTGCACGAAGCCTGCCTGTCCTCACCCTCCTCGGCATGCTTTCTGAGTCAGTTACAATCACGATATGTGTATGTATCGTGTTCTCCATCCAGCGGAAAGCTGTTCTGACCGCCTCCACCTCCATTCTTAAGCTAGATGTTGTGGTATCATACGCCAGGCTCTCCTGCACCAAACGTCTACCATTAGCTTTTGCTAAGAACCCCCAGGCACTTCTGCCTCTCAACACCGAACCATCTGTGTATCACCTGGGCGAGCATTATCCTGAATTAGTTGCTGAATTTCTACTTCCGTGGCCCCTGCTGCCCATTCCCTGCACTCCCGGCTCAATGTGATTATAACTATGCTCAAGTCTGACTGCTCCGCTGGCACTCTGACCCACTGCTCTCCTCGCCTAATGTTCTCCAAGGGGCACGCCTGACTGATCGTATCCTCGCCTGAGACATCCATGATTTCCCTCTTATCAGTCGCTGACCCTTAACGGCGTCCAGCGCCTCATGCAACGGGTGATCTGTGTCTGCAGCTACTCTGCCGTATGGCTTCGCCTGCATCACCTTGTGCCTACGAGCAACAGTCGGCAGACCAAGGATGTAACGCATACACACTACTGGGGTGTCTCTGCTGCATCCCAGAATGACCCGCATAGCTTCGTTCTGTATGCGCTCTAATTTCACCAGCTGACTCTTTGAGACAGTGAGCAGTCCTAGTCCATAATCAATCACTGAGAGGATCAAGTGTTGGTATAGTGTGAAGAGCATTCTCTGCTCTGTGTCCATTGCAGCCATAGTTTTAAGAGCATTGAGTCATTTTTGAGATCTTGTTACAACCGTCTCCACGTGGTCCTTGAAGGACAGACTCCTGTCAAATGTGATTCCCAGATACTTCAGTTTGTTCTCTCTGTTGACGCTTCTACCCTCTATCGTGAGGTTTGGGACATCATCTCTCACAATCCTGTTGTCCAGAGAGCACCACAAAACAGAGGCCTTTTCCGGGTGGATAACAGCACTCATTTCAGTGCACCACTCAATCACTTTGTCTACTGTCGCGTGCAGCTCCTGGGCTGTTTGTTCCCTATCTCTCGCCTGCCTGTATGCAAGAACATCATCTGAAATGTTAGTATCCTTCCAATCCTTGGTGATTCTAGGTTTGCAATCTTGCTCGTGTACACGTTAAAGAGCACCGGTGAGATTGCAGATCCCTGTGGCAGTCCCGGGGTTAAGATATGTGGCTCTGAGGTCCATGCACCCAGACGGAGAGCAACCCGACGAGAATGCAGGACGGCTGCTATCCACTTCACCAACCAGGGATTGACAACCTTCTCTATCAGTGCGGTCATTAAAATATAGCGAACTCTGTTGTACGCAACCTCGAGATCAAGCGCTGCCGCCATCATTTCCTATCACCTCTGGAACGTCAAAGGCAAAAGTGGCTGCATTTGACCAGATATTCGACCAGATATTTTTTTCTGGCCTGTAGCTCCCCAGGCCTCTTGGAAGAAGCTTCCACCTTTCCAAAAACTCTTGCAGCTTAACAGCGACTATATTCTCTAAAACCTTCCCAAATGTATTTTGAAGGGTGATGATCGAAAAGTCGCTATGCTTTGAATGATCCTTGAATGGTTTTGGGAGAGGGATGAGATAGCTATGTAACCAATCCTGTGGTACTGATGCTGTCCTAATGCTCCGGTGAAAGCAGTCAGTCATCTCATTCATGTCTATATCGCTCAAAACCGTCATGTGGCCATACCTAACACCATCGGGCCCTGGTGCCGAGTCTTTTGCCTTTTTCAAAATATGTTTAACATTTTCAACCCGTATGATGTCTTCATACTGCATATTCTCCATTGTGCCAGATAACTCCTCTCTAACTGCATCCCTGGTGTTCGCATCATTATGATTGGTCTGCTCTAAAAATCTCTGGTGAAACGCGTCCCCTTTCTTTTTGTCTGTTGTCACACGCACACCATCCTCTCTATAAACTGTTCCCACTGTCATAGGCCGATCTTTTCTTTGCATTTGTCTGTGCAGTTTCCAGAATTTTCGCAGTGTTTTATCACCTCCAATATGAAGATATGATGAGATGAAGCATTTAGGACGTGAAGACATGAATTTATGAAGCATTGAAGACGTGAAGATATGAAAATATGAATACATGAAGATATGAAGACGTGAAAACAAGAAGATATAAAGACATAAAGACATGACAAAATGAAGGTATGAAGATATGATTACGTAAAGACATGAACATTACAACATAGAAAACAGGACAGAAAGAATACAGAGAATTGCAACATAGAAACACAGGACTGGACGAATACTGAGAAATCAATATGAGGAGACTGGACAGAAAGAATACAGAGAATCGCAACATGAGTAAACAAGACAAAAAATAATCATAAAATGAGAACAGAAAGACTAGGTAGGCAGTGACATGCTGTTGATTATATCATCTTTCTCCAGTATTCTCCACTTGTAGATTTGAGCATTATTTATGCCTTAAAGTTTCATATCATCATCATCACCATCATTATCATCACCATAATCATCATTGACTATGATATAGACAAGTTGTTAATTACATCTGCCTCCAACATCCTCCACTTTTCGAATTGAAAATTTTACATGACACTAAAATCTCATGTCATCGCCATCATCATCATCAAATTCATCATCATCATCATCATCATCATCATCATCATCATCATCATCATCATCATCATCATCATCATCATCATCATCATCATCATCATCATCATCAAATTCATCATCATCATCATCATCATCATCATCATCATCATCATCACCATCATCATCATCATCATCATTATCTGCCATGTAGACATTTTAATACCAAAGTGTCTACGTGTTTCGCTCCTCAGTAATCTTTTTTGTCTTCCTTTCATCCACCCATAGGAACAGGGACGCCCGTTGGTGACGGCGTAGAAGTCAACGCCCTAGGGACATTTCTTCAAGGCACACACACGGCGAATACCCGTTATATTGGCTCTGTGAAGACAAACATTGGACATTTGGAGTCGGCTGCTGGGGTTGCGGGCCTCATCAAGGTTCTCCTGATGATGGAACATTCCAAGATTGTGCCTTCTCTGCAATTCCAGAGACCAAATCCAAACATCGATTTCGATGGATTTCACCTGAAAGTTGCTACAGAAGTAATTAGCTGGCCAGAGCTATACAAAGTTGCCAGTGTCACTTCTTGTGGTTTTGGAGGTACGAACAGTTATGCCATCATCGAAAGTCAAGGACAGCCTGCAAGAGCCAAACCTGACATGACGTCAGAAAATATCGTGTGCTTCTCTGCCATGAACTTGGAGTCACTTAAGGGCAGCATGAAAGACTTTGTGAATTACCCAGGTGTATTATCCATGGACATTGAAGACCTGGCGTTGACGTCCACCATACATCGTGACCACTTCCCGGTCCGCCAGGCGTTTGTGGCCAACACCACAGAAAGTTTACTGAGCCAGGTCGTGGACCAAATTACCAAGGTCAAACATGATTCCAGTGATGCCAAGAAGACAAGGATCGTGTTTGTGTTCAGTGGAATGGGGACAGACTGGCCTGGCATGGGCAGGGCTTATATGTCCACTAGCCAGGTTTTCAGAGACAAGATCAAGGACATTGATACCTGTCTGCGAGAGTATGTTCCCTGGTTAGTGGAAGACCGCCTGAGCACAGTATTTAAAAGAAATGACCAGATGTTCTGGCCAATAGCAATATTTGCTTGTCAGGTAGCCACAGCTCACTTGTGGGTCAGCCTGGGTGTCACTCCAGATTGCGTCATTGGTTACTCTGTGGGTGAAGTGGCTGCAGCCCATGTTGCCGGACGCCTGTCATTGTCCGAAGCTGTCAAAGTCATCTATCACAGAACGAGACTCTTGGCACGACTGGCTGGAGTTGGCAGAATGATTCTGTTCAAAGACGTGGACATCGAGACAGTGGAGAAGATTGTGAACAACTGACAAGGGAAGGCAAATGTCTCCACCAAGATAAGCCCAAAGGCATGTGCGGTCAGCGGTGAGACAGATGCCATTTCCGAAATAGAGAAACAAGTAAATGACATGGCAAAGAGTCAAAACATGACCATTCAAGTGATTGACCTCAAACTGCCTGTAGCCTACCATAGTCATTGTGTGGACGGGTGTAAGGAGGAGCTCCGGCAGGTGCTCGATGGCACGGGGCTCTGTCCACAGGACACACAAACTGAGATGCTCTCAACGGTGACCGGTGACGTGGTGGACGGCCCCTTGACTGCCGAGTATTGGGTGAATAATGTGCGTGAGCCAGTCCTCTTCTTGGATGCTATTAGGAAATCGTTTACAGAAGATGTCAACACCGTGTACATAGAAGTGGGGACCAAACCGGTGATGGCAGCCCACAAGGACGACATATTCCCTGGGAAGAATGCCAAAGTTGTTGTTTCTACGCGCTCCAAAGCTGACTGGAAAACATTTCTGGAAGCTCTAGGTCAAGCCTACAAACATGGATGCAGTGTCAACTGGAAGAATCTGCCCCAGACTGGACAGGTCATCACAGCAGTTCCTCGCTACAGCTTCACCCCCAGGAGGGTTCTACGGAGTTCAGAAACAGAGGCTATGACAAAGGCCGGGATCGACTACTTAAGACGGCAGCATCCGTTTGTGTGTAACATCGAGTCCACTGACATGTTCAAGGTCTTCTTGTCAGCGGCTTCCTTCAAATCAGTCTTTGACCATAAGGTCTCAGGTAATCTCATTATTCCCGGGGCCTTGTATGCTGAGATTGCGTTTGCTATAGGCAAACTGATGCAATTCAAACAAGCTGCTCTGTACTCAGTCTCTACAACCTTTGAGCAGCCATGTCGCTTCTCAGATAATCAATCAATCAATCATGTGCCATGCCGGAAAGCGTGGGCGGTCATGATTCGCCATTTCACTCGATCACCAGAGTCGTGGATCAGCTCAGTGTTCCTGTCTCGTCCATGCCATATGGCCAAGCCATCCAGGTATTTTCCTCTCGGTCTTCCTCTTGGTCTGTTCCCTTCGATCTTGCCAGCTGTCACTAAGTTCTCCAGTCCATTTCTTCTCATAACATGTCCAAAACATTTTGACTGTCTACGTCTAATTTCTCTAATCAATCCACGATTTTCATTTGTCTCTTGTAGTACTTGTTCATTGGTTTTTCTGTCTGTCCATGGTATTCTTTGCATTTTCCTCAGAAACCACATTTCTGCAGCCATCAGATGTTTTTCTGCTTGACTGCACATTGTCCAAGTTTCACATATCTCAGATAAACAGCCTGTGATATTTAACTTAGACATAAGTAAGCCACTAGCTGGCCCTTCAGGAGGCCATCTCAAGAGCTACACTATAGCTGTGATGCAGCACGAGACTCTATAAGCAACACTGCAATTACATCCCTTCCTTGCTCCTCGAGATCACTCAGCCGTCAACATCGAACAAGTCAAACTCAGATGCCCCCAAACCTTCACCAGACGAGACATCTACAAGAAACTGGCCAGCTTTGGCTTCAACCATGGCCCACTTTACATGCTTTTACAAAAGGCAAGACGAAATACCGATGAATGCATTGCGTATATGATAGTTCCCGGTAAGCTATTCCATGAAATGCCTGGAATTACAGTACACCCGTCTATCCTTGATGCTATGATGCAAACATATGTGGTACTAACTGGGGGTGACGGCGAGAAGAAAGAAGTACTCCCCATCTCCATTGGAAAGTTGACTTCTTTTAGGGCTCTGGAAAAACAAATGTACGTCCACACAATAGTCAAGGATAGCTATTGGAAAATGCTCATATGTAACAGCAAACTGACGACGCTGGACGGAGAGATCATTGTGGAAATGGAAGAGTTCACACTGAAACTACTGTCTGCAGAGTCTAACACGAATGGAGACAACACAGAGCACATCTACAGGGGCCACTGGGTCATGAAAGTACCAGGCTACCCATATATTAAGCAAACAGATCCACAGATTCTGTACATGAGCAACGAACCAACTCCGCCTGATGTAACTAGCATTGAATACAGCATTAATGAAGACTGTAGTGACACAATTACACAAGAGCTGGGCATTCTAAAACGAAACCACGTTCTAGAGACATTTGGCTGCATTATTTTCAATATAAGTTTCATGTCTGATAATTATGTGGAAGCTTCGATCCTCCAGTCAAAGATTGTCAACCTGTGCATGGTTCTGAAAAGTGTGTTCTGCTTTCCTCTAAAAATACCTGTTTATGTCTTCACAAGGTGGGCAGTCCCTGCTGAATGGTCATCCTCAAACAAGGACAACATCAATCCAATCATGAGTGCTGTCTGGGGAATGGTCAGAAGTGCTCTCCAGGAGCAGATTGCGGACATCTGTGAGCTGGACCTGCATCTAGCACAGGAAAAGTGTTCCCTGGAATGCTTGACTTCCCTGGCCAACTTTGTCCACAAGAATGATGACCTGAAACGCCTCCCGGAGTGGATGGTGACAGAGAACAAGATGTTTGTGAACGAGATCATTCCCCTCACAAATAACATAGTTCCAGTCTTCAGGAACATCTCTGCAGACAGACACCAGCACGTGCTGCAAGTCTTTAACGGACCATTGGGTTCCACTGACACATTCTGTGTCTATGACAAAAGCCACAAACTGGATGACGAAACAGATCACATGCAGATCAGTGTCACTGAGTCAGTTGTGATTCAGCCACAACTGTTTAGTTGGTCTGTTCCGTACAGCACCATGGTACCACACAAAGGTTACCTGGGCAGTGGCAAAGTGGTCTTTGCTCTAGAGATAACAGGGACACAAGCCCACACAAGCGTGCAGGAATATCAGCGGGAGGTCATCGTATGTTATCCATCTCCTATAGGATCCCAGATCTCAGTGCCAGCTGGGGCCACTCTACCAAAGGACCTGTTCGACTGCTACTCACACGGTGACGTCACGAGACTTTCCGTGCTGATGGCCTTGTCTGGTTACATTCAGGGAAGCTCCATCACCATACTGACGTCTGCATCTACTAGACGACTCGGCCAGATACTCTGTGAGATGGTGGCATCTAGGGACGGCTCGTCGCCTACAAGAAATATAACATGCATCTCCCCTGTAGAGTTGCAGAATGGTCAGCGCTTAAACCGAACGGTAGTGTCTCTGGTCCTGTTAGACAGCACTCTTATCTCTGTGCTGATGAACCACTGGCCCCAGGCTGAGAGTCTGGTCACAGTAACACCTCTGGTCAGTTCACATGTAAAGTCTCTAGTGAACTTTTACTTGCCCAGTGTGGAGCTTATCGTCATGGACCCATCTGAGGCTTTACAGCCCAGGAAGCTCCTGAGTTTAGTTCCTCAAGTGAAAGAGTTTGTGTCCGCTCACAGATGTCTGGTGTCCAAATGTCTGGTTGGACAGAACACGCTGACTGACAGATTCCCCGAAGTAACGGCAGACCTCAGTGACCTTCTGAAAATTCAAACTGTCACAGTTAATAGGTCAAGGGTCAGAGTTGACCACCATTTATTGTTTAAAAAAGATGCTGTTTACGTCGTTGTGGGTGGTCTCACGGGGTTGGGCTGGATCACTGTCAGATTCCTTTCATCGCAGGGGGCAGGTAACATCGCCATTTTAAACAGAAGAGAACCCGGGGCAGACAGAACAAGGCAGATAAACGAGTTGAGTCAGTCAACAGCATGCAACATTCAATGGTTCGGCTGTGATGTGTGCGACAAAGATTCCTTCTCAAACTTTCTGAATGTTACAGCGGACACTGCATTTCCCAACAAGCCTCTGAAGGGGATCTTCTTTGGAGCAGCTGTTGAAGGCGATGCAATTCTAAGCAATGTGACTAGAGAACATCTGGAACATGTGATGTCTCCCAAAGTCTTGGGTGCATGGAACGCGCACATACTGACTGAAGACCGAGATCTAGACTACTTTGTCTTGCAGTCTTCGGTGACCTCAGTGATTGGCAACTTTGGACAGACCAGCTATGGAACTGCAAATGGGTTTCTGGATGGCCTAGCTTGCTACCGACGACATAGGAATCTACCAGGTCAGAGCATCAACTGGGGCCCTTTAACTGTTGGCATGATGGCAGACAATGAAAAGGCCAAACATGGTTTGATGCAGAAAGGAATGCAGCTGCTCACAGAGACAGAGATTCAAGCAGTCATGAATCCGATTCTTCTTTTGGACTTTGGTCAGGTAATCGCGTGTAATTTTGACAGGGAGAAGTGGCGAAAGAACCGGTTAATTACTACGCATAGATCTATTTCGTACGAGATTCCATTGACTGAAGACCTGCGACGAGCCCTGCATACAGCCCCCCAACAACCACGGGAGGAGAGAATTCAAGTCTACGTGGAACTGCTGGTTGTGCTGACATCCCAGATCATTGGCATTGATAGATCGTTGTTGCAGCCCGACTCCGCCTTGCAGGCTCTGGGCATGGACTCTCTCTTTGCCATGACGGTCAGGAACGAGGTGTTCAAGGTCACACAGTGCCGTCTGCCAGCTGTTGTTCTGGTCGGTGGTGACGTCACAGCAAGAATCTTAGCGGAAACTCTCGATGCCGAGATACAACGAGAGGTTCAAGGTCGGTTAATGTAAACATGAGGTCATGACCATTTGCTGGCAGCGAGAAATGTGGATAAGTCCTCATGGCCAACTGCCTCTTGCACCCTGATGGAGGAGAACCATGTGTGTACGTCTAATATTCCCCAACCATGTTGTCCTAGAGTAGACAGGTGTGTGGGTTTTTGAAACTGACCTATTTAAATTTATCAGATAACCATGGCTCAATCAACCCAGTCATAAATTTCGGCTCCGGAGCAGAAAATATTAATGTCAACAAAAGCAACAACAACAACATTCTAATAACTCATCACGAGTAGCTCCGGAACAGAATATGTTTATGTCAACAAAAACAACATTCTACCAACAGATCACATCACGAAGGATAGAATTCTAAATAATCGATTTGTTATGTCACTATCACATCTTGTTATATCACAACCAGAACCCCCGAGTCAGAAATGTTTACATCAATCTTATAATTAAACAAACATGTTTACTCTAGCGTACAATCCTAGTGCAGCCTCCATGTAACGGCAGACTGGACGTCGCCCTCGGGCCTGTTTGCAGAGTTCAGTCAATGACCCGATCCTACACGGTACTTGGCACGCGATTCACGTGTTTAACGTGACCCGACCTGCCTATACGTCTCACATCTTCCAGCCCACTCCAGTCAGGAGGGTAAACCTCTCACATCTTCCAGCCCACTCCAATCAGGACGGTAAACCTCTCACATCTTCCAGCCCACTCCAGTCAGGGCGGTAAAACTCTCACATCTCCCAGCCCACTCTAGTCAGGACGGTAAACCTCTCACATCTCCCAGCCCACTCCAGTCAGAACGGTAAACCTCTCACATCTAGGGCATCCTCAGATCACGTCAGTAACCTATGACCATTTGCATCCAGTGATCTCGCGCAAGCCATGGTTGCTATCCGCTGTCCATGACCCACTTTCCCTTGGGGTCTACTCGGTGTCTAAACAATTGTCCGGAGAACATCAGAGAATAAGATCATTCACGTGAGGGCAAGACTGGCTACCATATCTCTGGCCCATCATCTTCACCGAAGGACCCAGCCATCCTTGGGATGTTCTGCTAGCAGCTTCCCACCATTGATGTTGTTAAAGTGTCTCTTATAAATCTATTATTGTTAACAAACCTTGCATATATTCATATTCCTTGTTGATGTTGTTAATGTATCTCTTACAATCAATTAGTGCTAAGAAACCTTGCATATATTGATTTCTTTTAAAAGAAGAATGGCATTTTATTATGGCAATCATATAAGCACTTATGTATTATAACGCCCCACGTCCCATTTGTATATATAACGCCCCACATCTCATGTTTATGTATAACGCCCCAAAACCCATGTTTACGTATACAGTTTCACATATCCTGGGTATCAAGGATGCTACCGGTGTTTTCAGCGATGGCACACTTCGTTGGCAACTGAAATAGAAGACGGACAACGCATGGGAATGTTCTCATGCAGCGATGTTACTTCATACCTTGACATTCACATGCATATGTACACACGTGTCTTTTTTCGTGATGGTTATGTCCTCGTTAATGTCACCACGAAATGTATAACAGTCCCCCAGCAGACATTGCCGTGTGAGGTGTATAGTGTTACAGGAGTCCCCCAGCAGACATTGCCGTGTGAGGTGTATAGTGTTACAGGAGTCCCCCAGCAGACATTGCCGTGTGTAGTAGTCGGTGTTACAGGAGTCCCCCAGCAGACACTGCCGTGTGAGGTGTGTAGTGTTACAGGAGTCCCCCAGCAGACACTATTGTGTAAGGTGTGCAGTGTTACAGGAGTCCGCCAGCAGACACTGCCGTGTAAGGTGTATAGTGTTACAGGAGTCCCCCAGCAGACACTGCCGTGTAAGGTGTATAGTGTTACAGGAGTCCCCCAGCAGACAGTATTGTGTGAGGTGTGCAGTGTTACAGGAGTCCCCCAGCAGACATTGCCGTAGCAAGTGTGCAGTTTTAGACTACATTTCTACACGGCCACGGATTATGAGATGGACTGACCAGTGTACATCCTCCTCGCCTTTCATTTCCAAGTCGCTGGAGCTACGGAGTTCGTGCTTTGTGCGACGCTTTCCGCGCTGCGTAAAGAGACTGAGCCATATGGGATCGAACCCGGAGCAGAGCAATGAAGTCAACCCTGTCGACTTTTAAGAAACTTTTGTTTTTCATTTCCAGATAATTCACAATTTTGGAAATTGTTTCGTGCCTGTATTTATAAATCTGGGTCGTACTGGTCTGACCAAATAATGATAGCTCAACATGCCCCCCCCCCATACACACACACACAAACACACACTCACTCTCTCTCTCACACGCACACACTCACACACACACTCTCTCTCATACACACTCACACTCTCTTTCATACACACTCGCACTCTCTCACACACTCTCACACACACTCTCACACACACACTCTCTCTCTCTCTCTCTCTCTCTCTCTCTCTCTCTCTCTCTCTCTCACACAGACAATATGTACCATATATATATATATATAAAGACACGAGAAAACGATAGTCATCATTGCCATATCTTCATCATCTTCCTGTTTGCCGTCAAGCAACGTGGGGAGGAATAGTTGACGCTCCAGCGCCTTCTAGGTGGCACGGGATAGTGACATTCCATGTTATTGTACAATATCTGTGATGTCGTCAATCAACTTTTTTCTCAGGAGTCGTCTAACTCTCGTAGCTGATCTTCTTTGATGTAGGGTCGGTGCTGATGGTTGATGGTGTTCCATTCTAACGAGATGGCCGAACAATTTGATCTTCTGTTTTCAAATATATGTAGCAAAAGGTGTTTATCCCACTGTTAATCTAGTGACATTATTTCTTATACGGTATCGGATAGTTACGTTGGCAGCTCTCCTCAATCATCTCATCTCACAGGTGTTGATTTTCCGTTAGTAAAATTGCGTTAATAACAATTACATTTTCGTATTAGTTATACATTTTCTTGGAAATTCCACAGCGTTTATAGTTCTGGTATTCTAAAACTATATTTACATTTCGCATAATATCCAACAATATTTATAAGTCTGCTGTTCTGAAACTATATTTACTATTATCATAATATCTAACTGTATTCATATGTCTGGAATTCTCAAACTATATTTGCATTTTTCATAATATCCAACACTATTAATATTTCTGATAGTCTGGAGCAATATTTACATTTCGGAAAGTCAACAACAGAGATATAACGGATAATCTCAGTTAATATTACTATTGATGATAGTTGATAATACTGATATTTCTGATAACCTCCAACAATACTGATATCTCTGATAGCCTCCATCGATATTGATATTTCTGATAACCTTCAACAATAATGCTATTTCTATTAACTTCCAATAATATTGATATTTCTGATAGCCTCCAACAATATTTATATTTCTGACAACATGTAACATTTTCTAATAACCCCCAACAATATTGATATTCCTGACAACCCCCAACAAATTTGATATTTCTGATAACCTCCAAAAATATTGATATTTCAGATACGTTCAACACTATTTATTATAATATTTACAGTTTAGAGTGATCTGCCGTGTACATATTGTCGACGTGGTTTGTCATGTGTACATTATTGACGTGGTTTGTCATGTGTACATTGTTGATTTTTATGTCATGTGTACATTGTAGACGTGGTATGTCATGTGTACATTGTAGACATGGTATGTCATGTGTACATTGTAGACGTGGTATGTCATGTGTACATTGTAGACGTGGTTCGTCATGTGTACATTGTAGACGTGGTTTGTCATGTGTACATTGTAGACGTGGTTTGTCATGTGTACATTGTAGATGTGGTGTGTCATGTGTACATTGTAGACGTGGTTGGTCATGTGTACATTGTAGACGTGGTATGTCATGTGTACATTGTAGACATGGTTCGTCATGTGTACATTGTAGACGTGGTTTGTCATGTGTACATTGTAGACGTGGTTTGTCATGTGTACATTGTAGATGTGGTGTGTCATGTGTACATTGTAGACGTGGTTGGTCATGTGTACATTGTAGACGTGGTGTGTCATGTGTACATTGTTGATGTTTTATGTCATGTCTACATTGTCGACGTGGTTTATCAAGTGTACATTGTCCTCGTTGTATACATTGTCGTCTGTCGTCTTGATGGGTCGTGTACATATTGTAAGCTTTGTTGTCCATGTAAAGGGGAACAGAGGACTGGGCTGTCTCTGTGGTCAGGCATCAAGTTGTCTGGCTCGCACAACAGCACAATAACAACGCGACACCAACAAACCCAAAAGCACATTAACAACGCGACACATACAAACATAACAGTACAAAAACAACGCTACACAAACAAACACATTAGCACAGTAGCAACTTGACATAAACAAACACAACAGCACATTAACAACTCAACACAAACAAACACAACAGCACCAAAACAACGCTACACAAACATACCCAGCAGCACAATAACAACTTGACATAACCACAACAGCACATTAACAACTCAACACAAACAAACACAACAGCTCAGTAAAAAATCGAAACTAACACAACAATTGCAATAACAAATCGAAACAAACAAACACAACAGCACAATAACAACTCGACATAAACAAACACAACAGCGCAATAACAACTTGACATAAACACAACAGCACATTAACAACTCAACACAAACAAACACAACAGCACAATAACAAATCAACGCTAACACAACAATTTCAATAACAAATCGACACTAACACAACAATTTCAATAACAAATTGAAACAAACAAACACAACAGCAGATCAGATAAATTTGTTTCGAAGGGCTTAATTAGTATACATAATTATCATTCTGCTATTGTTTGTTTAATCTGACATACCATCATGATGTATATTAATGTTTCCAGAGCTACATAACTTGTTCACCTTCATGATGTATATTAATGTTTCCTGGGCTACATAACTTGTTCACCTTCATGATGTATATTAATGTTTCCTGAGCTACATAACTTGTTCACCTTCATGATGTATATTAATGTTTCCTGAGCTACATAACTTGTTCACCTTCATGATGTATATTAATGTTTCCTGGGCTACATAACTTGTTCACCTTCATGATGTATATTAATGTTTCCTGAGCTACATAAATTGTTCACCTTCATGATGTATATTAATGTTTCCTGAGCTACATAAATTGTTCACCTTCATGATGTATATTAATGTTTCCAGAGCTACATAACTTTTATACCTTCATGATGTATATTAATGTTTCCTGAGCTACATAACTTGTTCACCTTCATGATGTATATTAATGTTTCCTGGGCTACATAACTTGATCACCTTCATGATGTATGTTAATGTATCCTGAGCTACATAATTTCACTTTCTATTAATTTTTCAGTGGTTCTTCGAACTGAGGATTGATTTATCTATCTCATTGTTTTGCATGAAGTATTAGCTCTCGTATCCGTCAGCAATATTGTATCCATTGTTTATATCCAATTTATTCATTATATAATCCACATCTCGCCAGCTGTCCATGATCTGCGTAATGTCTGTACTTATTTTACATATCAATGATACACACACTGAGGCGATATTCATCATCCATAGCTATCAATGATCAATTTGTTGTGAAATACCGGGTATTTGTAAAATTTCACTACACTTTGTACGATGGGACGTCAATAAGTAAGTCACAAATGGCTGTAGAAAAACAACTAAATATGATAACTTGAAACCAGTTTATTTTTATACATACATTGTCCGTTTATTTCTCAACATAATTTCCACCAACATTGATGCGCTTTTCCCATCGTTTTATCAGTCCTCCCAAACCGCTGCGTGTTCTGTTTCTGTTGCAATCTCACCAGGACGACCAGTTAGGATTTCATCAACAATTTTAGAGCGTCATTGAGAAAATTCTTCTGCCCAGCTATGCACCGCTTCTCGGGACAAACATTTGTTAGCATAAACATGAAGCATTTCGTTATGAATCTCCTTTGCAGGCAGTCGTGTTGCCCACCCACCCACACACACACACACACACACACAAACGCACAACAGCACGTTGCTGTTTGGTTGTACACTCCGTAAGTACAGTCGCCATTTTGTTTATGCGCTGCTCATGCTCATGAGACACCTACCGCCACCTGACGAACGGGAATATAAAGTTCGATGTTGTTGTCACCTAATGACACCTGTAGAAAACACCAACTACATTTACAGAACTGTGTGACTTTCTTATTGACTCGTATGTAGAACAAATGTGAAAAAATGAAGTACATGATGTGAGCAAAACATGTGCTCCACAGTAAATCCATAAGCGATATGCAACACATGGCTGTCGTCTGCTGGAGTAATTCTTTGCACTTCAATCATAATGGTGTTATCAACATGAGAAAGAATTTTTCATAAATTTACTACATAAAAACTTTACAAACACTCTGTGTGTGTGTGTGTGTGTGTGTGTGTGTGTGTGTGTGTGTGTGTGTGTGTGTGTGTGCGAGTGCGTGCCGCGTGTGTGTGTACAGATATAAGTCACCTTGCAATATCTTAATTATACGTCTTTCCTTTTATGTTGTTGTATTACGTACATAACAGGTTTTTAAGCTAACTAACTATGTCAATTGGATCCGCGGGAGTGAGAACAACATCTGTACAAAATTTCATCTCAATCGAATGGACCGATCGGTAACGCATCATGGACAAACAAACAAACAAACATTCTCTTTTGTATATATACTAGATGACCCTGCCCAGCTTCGCCCAGCTCCTGGCGGGGAGCGTCTCACAATTCATATAAGTAGTCATTATACCTTCAAATACATTTCACCAAGCGCACAAAGTAGGCGCTCGGCCCCTGCTCCCGTTCCTGTTCCCGTTGCTCGTCTGTTTCTGATGCTCCCGTTCCCGTTGCTCGTCTGTTTCTGAAGCTCGTAATGCCTTTTACTTTCGTGCTTGAGGAAAAATTGTTCATTTTAAACTAACTAATTATTTAAGTTGGATCCGCGGTAGTGAGAACAACATCTGTACAAAATTTCATCTCAGACCGTTCAGGAACGCATAAAGGACACACACACACACACAAACATTCTCTTCTACTATATATAGTAGAAAATATGGGAATATGGCCAAAAGATTGGAAGACAACTATCTTTACTCCAATAACTAAAAAGGGCAACCTGAAACTACTGAACGTAAACTTGCCAAGATATCACGAACACCCAATAAATGATGGGTTGACTGCGGCGTACTTCAAAGGATATGCAACTAACTTTCTCTCCAAAAAAGAAAATTACATTATTCAGTATAAATGCCGAAGAGAAATAAAAAGATGAGTTAACAATTTGCATGTATCTAAAATAGATGCATTATGTTTATGAAAACTTCGAAGATGCCTTAAAGTTTTCATCACTTTGTTTACAACGCATATGACTGTAGATAACGTCTTTAAACAGTTTATAAAACTTTAAAACAAAATACAATTATTTAAATTACATAATATAGCAATGCTACTAAAAGTAATGTCCCTTGATATAACTTTTCTTAAATTAAGTCCCCTTGCAATATTTTAATTAATGTTGTTTTATTACGATCAAAGCTGCTTAAACGAAATAACTATTTCAGTTGGATCTACGGGAGTGAGAACAACATCTGTAGAAAATTACATCTCAATCGGATGGACCGTTCGGGAACGCATAAAGGACAAACAAACAAACAAACATTCTCTTATATATATATATATATATATATATATATATATATATATATATATACTACAATGGCTGGGGCATATAGGAAGAATGGAAGATAATAGGGAAGCAAAACTCGCTTACACTCAGGAAATAAATGACCGTAGACCCCGAGGTAGACCAAGAAGGCGGTGGAGAGATAATACATATACAGACCTACAAGCACTTGGAATCAACGACTGGCAAGAGAAGGTCCACCAGAGAGACGAATGGAGACGGATTGTATTTGCAGCAAAGAACCTCAATGGCTCGGAAAGCTGAAGAAGAATATATATATATATATATATATATATATATATATATATATATATATATATATATATATATATATATATATATATATATATATATATATTATATATATATATATATATATATATATATATATATTATATATATATATATATATATATATATATATATATATATATATATATATATATATATATATAAGGCATATCCTGGCGCTACCTTAAATGATGGATAGGCATCGGGTCCTTCAGGCTAATGGTACCTGAGAGTTGCTGCAGACAGGTATCACCCGCTGCATGCGGCAATAGATATGGTCAAGGGTCATAGACTAAGACGAAGCAGGTCTTGGATGGCACAGGCAGAACTTTCTCTACGTCAGGTGTGTGATCTATACCGTCAATCATGAAAGAGAGAGGGTTGAAGTTCCGGAAGACATGACGGACTGGCACAATGTAATACTAACATTGGATCGTGAGTGCAAAGAATGGGCAGCGGGCCGCACTGAGTTTGAAGTGCAACAGCTGATCCAGAGCAACACACATCAAGGTGACATAGTCATCTACACCCATGGGTCAGTGATGAGAAGCAGACGCAGTGGCTGGGGCTTTATTGCAAAGGCTAATGGGCGAGTCTTGAAAAAGGGGAGTATGGCATATGAGACTACGACCTCCAGGATGATAATGGAGGTGGAGGTAGTAACAGAATACTGCAACACACGTTGTATTCATTACGGATTCAAAGAGTATGCTTAGTAAGGTGGAGAAAGGAATGTTTAGTGAGGAATGGCTCTCGTCTCTTCAGGGGTCACAAATTGTGAGAACTGTATGGATATTTTGCCCTGGCCATGCTGGGATACGGGGGAATGAACAGACTGATAGGCTATAGTATGTTCCGATTTGAATGCCTTCATTCACGATCAATTATTTTGAAAACTGTCTGTTGCATCGTTATGAAATTTTTCCAGCCGTCTTATATTTACCCCCACCCAAGGAATATGTCTTTGATAGGTCCATAAACAACTTAAATCATCAAAAGCGGCGACATTCCTTTGATGATTTGCTGAACAACTAGTGATTTCTCGCTAACAAAGTTAAGTTTACAGTAATTGGAGACCTGCCAATTCAGAAGACACACAAAGGCGTATCCGGATTCGTATGGGAGTGGGTGCAATGGAAGAAGTAGCTTAAATTCGACAGGGTCGGCTGCATTGCACCGGGTTTTTATCCCATATGGCTCAGTTTCTTTCCGCAGCGCGGAAAGCGTCGCACAAAGCACGAACTCCGTAGCTCAAGCGACGACCCTCGGGAGTCTCCGAAAAAATGCACTCGTGAAATGAAGGATGCGGCCCGGAATCGAACATACAACCTTCGGAGCCCGAGTCAGACGGTTTGACCACTTCACCACGGAGAATCCTGAGAGGGGTGCAATGTGTAATATTAGTAAAGACAGAGAATTTACAGAGGCACGTGGTAAATAATTTGTAAATTAACAGGAAAGTAGAAGGACTATATTTCTTACCTTATTTTTCATTTCCTTCATGTTTCTTCAGCTGATGCTGATGCTGTAATTGTTTAGGGCCTGCAATTCGTCTGAATAGTTGAAGCAAAATATCCCAGTAAGTGTGTACGTAGATTAAGGTCTGCGATCTGCTCAGACCTTAATCTGTGTCGGACGATTCCAGTAGGTTGATGATTGCTCTCGGTTGCATAAAATTCAATCCATCCTTTCTCCAATAGTCCTCTTCCTCTTTCAACACATGGTCCTCACATTTTTTCCTGTAACTTTTATCAATATTTAATAGCGTGTACAGACAGACAGACAGACAGACAGACAGACAGACAGACAGACAGACAGACAGACAGACAGACAGGTAGGTAGGTAGGTAGGTAGGTAGGTAGGCAGAAAGGTAGGCTGGTAGGTAGGAAGAAAGGTAGGTGGGTGGGTCGGTGGGTCGGTCGGTCGGTCGGTCGGGCAGGCAGGCAGGAAGGCAGGAGATAGGTAGGTAGGTAGGTAGGTAGATTAGATAGATAGATAGATAGATAGATAGATAGATAGATAGATAGATAGATAGATAGATAGATAGATAGATAGATAGATAGATAGATAGATAGATAGATAGATAGATAGATAGATAGATAGATAGATAGATAGATAGATAGATAGATAGATAGATAGATAGATAGATAGATAGATAGATAGATAGATAGATAGATTAGATAGATAGATAGATTAGATAGATAGATAGATAGATAGATAGATAGATAGATAGATAGATAGATAGATAGATAGATAGATAGATAGATAGATAGATAGATAGATAGATAGATAGATAGATAGATAGATAGATAGATAGATAGATAGATAGATAGATAGATAGATAGATAGATAGATAGATAGATAGATAGATAGATAGATAGATAGATAGATAGATCCCCGCCAGAAGCCGGGCCTTGTCAGCTAGTTTATTTATATAATCACGTTTCATGAAAGAACCCCCATTTGGAGACACCTCTGAACAATCCCATTTAACTTCGCGCTGTTTGTTTCAAAACGAAAATCACGTTAAAATTTTTAAAAATGCCGGGACGTGTCTTGGTGAAGCTGTAATACTGTTAAAATGATGGACGTAATATCTAAGTCGTAATTTATATACCGCATATAAACAAACTTTGAAATCTGCTTTAAAATCTCCAGAACAAAAATTTTTTTGTTGGGTGGACATAATGATAAGGTTATATACTAAATCTCATCATTTTCCCTCAGTTGGTTACTGAGATATTGAATTTTATATTGAGGCAACAAAAAAAAAAAAAATACTATAGCAGGGAATGCACCTCTTGGTAGTAGTTTGCCTATAGACAAGGGGGAGGTAGTCGTGCGCTTGTGGGACCAGGTGGAGAATGCGGAGGAACAGATTGAGAACCCATATGTGGAAAGAATGACATTGCGGGGGATCGGCAGGGGTTCTGGAAGAATCTTAAAATTGAGAGGAAGACCAGGAGAACGTTTAATCAGATAGCCGTGAGAACGATTAGTAGTATGACTCTTCGCTGGCTGTTGAACGAGGGGACGGAGCACGTATGGGAATGTCATGAGTGCAGTGATGTTGGTTCTCAACTCAACTCAACTCAACACACACACAAACACACACACACACACACACACACACACACACATATATATATATATATATATATATATATATATATCATGTGCCATGCCGGAAAGCGTGGGCGGTCATGACTCGCCATTTCACTCGATCACCAGTGTCGTGGATCAGCTCAGTGTTCCTGTCTCGTCCATGCCATGTGGCCAAGCCATCCAGGTATTTTCCTCTCGGTCTTCCTCTTGGTCTGTTCCCCTCGACCTTGCCAGTTGACACCAAGTTCTCCAATCCATTTCTTCTCATAACAAGTCCAAACAATTTTGACTGTTTACGTCTAATTTCTCTAATCAGTTTACGATGTTCATTTGTCTCCTGTAGTACTTGGTCATTGGTTTTTCTGTCTGTCCATGGTATTCTTTGCATTTTCCTCAGAAACCACATTTCTGCAGCCATCAGATGCTTTTCAGCTTGACTGCTCATTGTCCAAGTTTCACATCCATACAAAAGAACAGGCTCTATGTATCCCCTCAACATTCTTTTTCTCGTTTCAACTGACATCTTTTTATTGGTCAGAATGTTTTTCATCTTGCTAATGGCTACTTTCGCCACTGCGATTCTTGTTCTAATCTCTTCAAGGTATCTCCCATCAGATGTTATGACTGTTCCAAGATAATTGTACCGATTCACTTGTTGAAGAATATTTCCATTTACTTGTATATTACATTGTGGCACTTCTTCCTTCCTAGTGACGACCATAACCTGAGTCTTTTTCACTGTGTACAACAACCGCATCTACTAATTGTTGCAGCTCCTGCGCATTGTCTGCAATTAATACTGTATCATCTGCATATCTAATGTTATTGATGTTTCGTCCTCCAATGCTGATTCCATTTATATCCTCTACATTTCTGAACATATTGTCACTGTATAGTGAAAAAAGATCTGGAGACATCACACATCCCTGCCTAACACCTCTCTTAATTGGCTGATACTGTCCCACTTCATTATCAATCCTTATTGCAGCTTGTTGTTTCCAATATATGTTTTTTATAAGTCTAATGTCTTTCCCATCAATTTGTAGATCTGCAAGCATATTCACCATGTTGACATGTCTAACTCTATCAAAAGCCTTTGTATAGTCAATAAAGCAAAGATGTATATCCTTGTTTACTTCTATAGCACGTTCAATAACTGTTCGCAGCATATACACAGCATTTACTGTACCCTTTCCTTCTACAAACCCGCATTGTTCTTTCCCTATTTCAGGTTGTATCTTCTTCCTCACTCTTTGCATGATAATTCTTAGCAAAATCTTTGTGATGTGACTCATTATACTAATTGTTCTATGTTGATCACATTCCAAGGTTCCTGATTTCTTTGGGATTGCAATAAATATAGAGTTACATAATTCAGGAGGTATATCTCCAGTATCATATAATGTGTTCAGCAGTCTGATGACTTGATCTAGTCCAAATTCTTCTAAAGCTTTAATCATTTCTGTTGTGATGTTATCTGCACCGGGGGCCTTGCCAGCTTTCATTTGCTTAAGAACATTTCGAACCTCCATCTCCAAAATTGGCGGTCCTTCATTATTAAATCTAATATCATACTGGTCATCTCTGTTATCATAATAAAGGTGTTTCACATAATCTGTCCATACCTGTAGAATCTGGTCTTTTTCTATTATGATTTTGCCATCTCTAGTTTTTAGACACCCTGTAGATGTACTTGTTCTTTTATTAGTATATATATATATATATATATATATATATATATATATATAATATATATATATATATATATATATATATATATATATATATATATATATTGACAAGTTGACAATATGATTGTTCAAAGAGAACCATGTCAGTGCTACGTTCGTTGGATTAACCAATGCACCAGCTTCACCACACCAATTGCTTATACGATTGAGTTATGTTTGTAGTTCCACAGCAACCTGATCTCTATCATGACCCTGACAATACACTAACACGTCGTCGGCATACGATTCTGGCCTCAGCGTCATGTGATCTGCTCACCGGTGATTAACACAGCGTAGTTTAGTTAGTTAGTTAGTTATCAGTTGGGGTATCTTCGTTGCACTCCGGACATGTCCATAGGTGCTCAGATCCTCCCCCCAGCATATGCATCAGCGTCCGGTGGCTAATAGTGCCAGTTCTGTGTTGGTTGACGAGGCGCTTTGTTTTCCCGATGTACCTCTCGCGTCTGGCTGTGCCGATTCTTACAACAGCGTAGGTGTTGAACAGCACTGGAGATAATGGAAATCCCAGTGGCAGGCCAGGATATATTGTTGTTGGTTCAGAAGTCCAACTGCCACATCTAAGAAACTATTTTACGTCGGAAGAGGGCTGTCGAGATATAATTAAGGAGGAATGGACTTATCTTGAGTTATGAGAGGAATTAGAGAAGAAGGGCAGAATGTCATACGGGCCTGCGTGCCCAATTCTTAACCCTTTGAAAATAAAGATTGTTCTTTCGTTCGTTCGTTCGAAGATGAACAATTAAGACATCCAACGGTACTTTGTGTTGTACGCATCCTCAAGATCAATTGCACACGTTTCATTGCTTGAGTTGAAATCTTCATACACATCAGCAACTGCTGTCCAGGTTTCTCTGTTTTACGGTACCCGCCAATGGTATGTGGGAAAAGACATTGCTTCTCTAGTCAGCTGGGTATTTTTCTGGCAAACAAAGTCTCCAGCAGCTTGCCTAATGTATTTTGCATAGTGACTACCAGAAATCCCTGAATTTGTGTGTATTCTTTGCCAGGCTTCGGTAAGGGAATCATTTAGCTGTGTAACCACTCCTCATTGGTGCTAGCACTCGCTATACTCTTGTATATTTCCGCTAGTTCCTCCAACTCGTTGCTGGTACACATATTAATGTCCATCATACCTTATACCAGATGGTACTTGTGCGCTGTTTTTTGCTCGTCGTACGATAGACTTGATTTCTTTCATTGTCACTGTGTCTTCTTCTGAAAATTTCTGGGACTTCATCTATTTGAGGTGACCGTCTTGGCAAAAGTTCGTCCTCTCATGTATGTCTGGTAGCCTGCTCTAGAAAATGGTCTAAGAAGGCCTTGCCCTTATTCTCATCAGTCCTCTGCCAGGTGAGATCAGCACCCTGGAAGTCAGGAATACTCTTATTCTCGAGTGTACCATTCATACTTATATGTAGTCACCAGAACAATCCTAGTGGCTTGCCGTTGCTTATTCTTTGACACAATTCTACCCACTTCTTACTTTTTACCACTTAAACCAGTTCCATGTCTCTGTCCAAGTGCAAGATAAGATCAGGATAGGCAATTCTGTTCCTTTTGGCGTTTTGTCATTTTTTTTTAACAGCACGACGCTTATCCACCCAAGCATTTTCCATCTCATAATTCCACCAACGGGGTTGTTCTCTGATATATTTTTTTCTTGTAATGTTGATTTCTCCGCTTGCCACGCCTTATTCTACCCAACACATCTTGCCCTGTACTGTCATACTTGGAAGTCTTGACCTCTGACTTTTGCTGCTTGGTTCTGACTTTCTCCACCAATATGCTGCAAAGGTTGTGATCGCTGCCATGGTACCCATGGTACACACTGTAGTGAGTGAAGCAGAAACCAACGCCAGGTCAGTAACACTGTTCTAATCACTTAGCATATCACAGCCCCACACACAAACACAAGTCACACAGCTCAGCTATTCAATAGCTCTGAAGTACTAAGTAGAGTCTATCCTGTCACACTCTCAGACACGCATCCTCTCTCTGTCAAGTCCAAAGCCCGTCTGGCTTCCCTTCGACTGCCCAGTGGTCACGAGGTACTTGCTCCTCGTGCAACCTGTGGGAAGTCAGATGTCTCGCATACGCCGGGTTGAGACCAGGCCTACTGCGTCGTTCACTTCATAATGACCTGTCCTTCACGGGTACAGTCCGGTCTTTCAGCATCTAGATTCTTCTCATTCCCTCTTACTCACCCCATGTCCCTATCTCTAGCATCTGTCCTTTCTTATGTCCCCTATAGGACCTTGACACGTGGGTAGATGGTTTTCAGGTGTCTAGTTGGTCATGTGTCGAAGTACATTTGTTCCCGCAGCGAGACGCCATCGTTATTTGGAGGTGACAGTTTCGAATCCCGATCGGTAACTGCATTGTACATGCAGCCGATTCATAATGGTTCCCGGTTCAAGGACACTAACTATGATGACCGCTGTGGGCTATAACAACAAGGAGAGTGAGACCTACACTGCGGCGCCGTGCGTAGGTTATAAATATTCGTATGGACATACCACTGTGTCCGAATTATAACTTTATTGGGTGGATTGAATAACATTTGCCCACCATTAGTATAAACACAAGAAGATCTCCATTCTCTCATGCCCTTGTCTATGTCAGTTCTGGTGGTCTTATGATCGCCCAGAAACAACAGACTGAATGAGTGAACACCTTCGACATCAACGCACTAGAGTTTAAAGCGCTCTCCATATCACCACGCACAGTTCCAATTTAGCGTTCTACATCTTAGCGTGGAGCTAGTCAACTGACAACAAATTATCAGCGAGGAGGAATGTCCCAGTCAACATAAAATCCTTAACGACAGATAATAAAACGTTAGCTCGTATGAGGTCATAAATTAGATCACTACGAGATATAACGTATCCATATTTCACACAAAACTAAAGACAACATATCTAAGTGTGAGATTTGCGTGACACGTTTGGACTTTGCACGCGATTGCACAAGTCAGTTTTAGCAAGAATAAGCATGGACATCTAACAGAATAAGTTCGTATAGGTTTGACAGCGGGAAGTGAGCCTGATAGAGTGATAGTGTAGTGTCCGACATGTTTGTAAGAATATTCCCATTTATTTGTATATTATATTGTGATATATTATATTACCTTTTTCATAGTGACGACCATAAACTGTATCTTCTTCATTCAAGTTAATTATATCTCTAATTGTTTACTGTCTCAATCACTTGTACTTTGACGGCAATAACCAGGTAAGCGTGAATATCTAACGTTTTCTTAAACCAAACATGAAACTCGTCTTATAGCCGTCTCTGTGTGTCTTGAATAAACAATATCATCATAATTCTACTAAAAACACATCAATTGTTCATTATAATTACATTGAACCAAGTAGGTTTTAGCGAGACCTAGCATGGACGTCGGTAAGAATAAGTTTGTTTCGATTGATCAGAGAAGAGAGCCTGGGAGAGTGATGGTGTAATGAGTAGTTATATAAGTCTACCCACATAATTTCACTCGTCCAGGACGAGACAGGACGAGGCAGGTAATTTTTGGCATGGTTGAAGTGTGTGAAAATCTGGAAGTTGTGGAAGTGTGGGAAAATCTGGAAGTTATATTTTTTGGTTGGGGAATCTCGGGGGCGGGGTGTGACGGAACGGGGTGTATTCGTGTGAATGGTCGGTACCTGTCAAATGTGTGAGGGGGGATGTGTTTAGTGGAATGTAATGTTAGACAACTACGGGTGCTGAGGCAGTGGTGGTTGTATAGAGTAGTGAAAACGTGTTGGATAAACGAGAGTTCCAATGGCGGTGTGTGACGGAACGGGGTGTATGGTCTCTGCCAGTGAAATAAGACAGTAGTTGTAGAATACGACGAAGCATGGATATTGATAAGAGGTGTTATGTAGAGGGTCACTATCAGCTGAAAAAGTAAAGATGGCCGTAGGAGTCTGGTGGACTGGGCCTACTAATATATTGAGGGGATCGTAGTTCTGAGTGGATGGGGTGATGTCCGCCGTAGCATCAGGGGTGACGGTGGGGTTGTCGGTGTCTGCGGGGTCGGAGACCACGCCACCTGAACTTTGATTGTCAATACACTTGACAGATGGGCATACACAACCTCAAAGCCAAACTTGTACACATGTACACACATACAGAAGTACAAACACATGTACACACATACAGACGTACAAACATACACACATGTACAGAGACATCACACGTACACACATTCAAGTACAGACACAGACGTACAAACACACAGACATGTACAGAGACATCACACGTACACACATACAGACACACGTACAAACACACAACTACAGTCAAACACAAGCGCGCGCGCACACACACACAACCACACAATCGGAGGCGTACGATTGCGTGAGAAAACATCACACACAAGAGGGGTGGGAAAAAAGTCATTAAGTAACGTGTTGTAAAAACGTTGGTGCGTGGTGTGTTAAAATATTTTGAACTGTTCACATTGGCGGTGTACATTAGTAGGAATAGAAGGAATAGTTGCTGTTGCGATAGTAGTGGGTATGGCTTAGTGAAATTAGTTGATAAGGGGTGGTTATTAGTGCTATGTATATGGTCGTAGTGGCTTATTCACTAGCAGCACACGTGTTACAAATGAAACCTTAAAAAGTAAAGTAGTTGATTGTAATGGATATGGTGTAGGGTCATTCAGTGTTAAGGAGTGGGTAGCAGGTAATAGTGGTCAAGAGGTGGTCAAGCAGGGGTCAAGTAGTGGTCAAGTGGTCGAGTGATCACTTAAATTGTCGGGGAAAGTATGTGTAGTGAAACGGAAGTGGATAAAGTGGTAGATGACGTGGTCAAATAGTGGTCAAACAATGGTCAAGTAGGGGTCAAGTGGTCGAGAGACCACTTAAATTGTCGGGGAAAGTATGTGTAGTGAAACGGTAGTGGATAAAGTGAACGATGGCATGGTCAAGAGGTGGTCAAATAGTGGTCAAGCGGTGGTCAAGTGGTCGAGTGATCACTTAAATTGTCGCGGAAAGTATGTGTAGTGAAACGGTAGTGGATAAAGTGATCGATGACATGGTCAAGAGGTGGTCAAGCAGTGGTCAAGTGGTGGTCAAGTGGTTGGGTAACCACTTAAATTGTCAGGGAAAGTTTGTGTAGTCAAACGGTAGTGGATAAAGTGGTCAATGACGTGATCAAGAGGTGGTCAAGCAGGGGTCAAGTAGTGGTCAAGTCGTCGACTGAACACTTAAAATGTAGAGGAAAGTACTGTAGTGAAACGGTGATGGTAAAATAAGTAATGACATGTTCAAATAGTGATCAAGTAGTGGTCAAGCAGTGGTCAAGTGGTTGAATGACCACTTAAATTGTAGGGCATGGTACGTGTAGTGAAAAGGTGTTGGTTAAAGTGATCGATGAGGTGGTCAAGTAGTGGCCAAGTAGCGGTCAAGTACTGGTCAAATGGTCGAGTGACCACTTAAATTATAGTGTAAGGTACGTGTAGTGACATGGTGATGGTTAAAGTGATCGATGACGTGGTCAAGTAGTGGTCAAGTACCGGTCAAGTAGTGGTCATATAGTCGAGTGACCGCTTAAATTGTCGGGGAAAGTTGGTATAGTGACATGGTGATGATAAAGAGATGGTCAAGTGGTGGTGAAGTAGTTGTCACGTAGTGGTCAAGTAGTGGTCAACTGGTCGAGTGACCGCTTAAATTATCATGGAATGTATGTTTAGTGAAACGGTAGTGGATGAAGTGATCGATGACGTGGTCAAGAGGTGGTCAAGCAGTGGTCAATTAGTGGTCAAGTAGTCTAGTGACCACTTAAAATCTAGAGGAAAGTACGTGTAGTGAAACGGTGATGGTAAAATAAGTAATGACTTGGTCAACGGTGGTTAAGGGGTGGTCAAGTAGTGATCAAATGGTCGAGTGACCACTTAAATTTTTGGGGAAAGTACTATTAGTGAGATGGTAGTGGGTAAATGGTAGTGAAACAACAGTAGTAATACTAGTAACAATAGAGGTAGTTGTAGCGACAGCAATAGTAGCGGTTGCATTGGTAGAGATACAAGTCTCTTTATCGGCATGTGTAAAACTCACACACACACAAGAACAAAGAAACAAGTACGGCCGATCACAAGAATAGACAAACGTATACACACAGAAACATTCAGACAAGTACAGAGACATCACAATAACAATGACACATACACACTCACAAGAATAGACGAATAAATACACACGCGAAAACAAAGGTACAGAGATTGCGAACAACACATCTTTCCCCGTGTTTTGTAAACGGGTGCGGGTGTCCGAGAAAACTTCCTACCATTACTACTACTACTACTACCACCACCACTACAACCATACTATTATCCTAGGTTGGCGGGTCCCTGCCGTACGTCATCGACGCCATATGCAAAAGTCATTAAGTGGCCGGATGGTTGCTGGGAGATGTGATTCATTGGTCGCACGGGGGTAGGTTCATAACTATTAACACACTCACACGGTTCGTCAGCGGGTGCTTACGAAAAAGTCATTGTTATGTGTCTATATACGAGGCGTTGCATCTTTCCCCAGAAACATATTTCCATTGTTTTACAACTTGTCTGCTCATTGGCATGTTTCACACCCAGACAAAAGTACAGGTTCTATGTATCATTTCAACATTCAAATAAGAAAATATGTTAGGCAAATTATTAAAATGTTGGCCAAAACAAGAAACATCTTAACAATACTTATGAAAAGTAGGAAACTTTTATAACCATATGTGAAAAATATCGGTCAAACTTATAAATGTCTCGTCCAAATTTATAAAAAAAAGAAAATAGGAAAATTTGTTAGCCATATGGTGAAAATATTGCTCAAACTAAGAAACATGTCGACCGAAGTAGGAAATTACGTGAACCAAAGTAATAAAATTGTTGGCCAAATAGGAAAAAGTATCGGTTAAACTTATAGATGTCTCAATTAAACTTATAACATGTATGAAAATTTGTTACGCAAAGGTGAAAATTATTGGCCAAGTAATGAAATATCGCATCCGAACTTATAACAAGTAAGAAAACATGCTAGTAACATCAAGAAATATGTCGACCGAAGTAATGCAATAGGCAAAACGATGGACAAACTTATAAATATGTCGACCGTTATTAGAAAAATGTTACCTATATTAGGACAAATATTGGCCAACGTATAAAATATCTCAACAAACTTACAAAGAGTAGGAAAACATGTCGACCAAAGTAAGAAAATTGGTTAGCCAAAGATTAAAAATAGTGGCCCAGTAAAGAAATATCGCATCCACGTTTTATAAAATGTATGAAACTGTTAGCCAACGGTGAAAACTATTGACCAAGTAAAGACATTTCTTGTCCAAACTCATAAAAAGTAGGCAAGTTTGTTAACTAAATGTGAAAATTATCGGTCAAACTTATAAATATCTCCACCAAACTTATAAAAAAGTAGGACAATTTGTTAGCCAAATGTGAAAAATTTTGACCAAGTAAAGAAATATCTCATCCAAACTTATAAAAATGTCGACTTATATAAGAAAATATGGTACCCAACGTAGGAAAAATAGTGGCCGAGTTACGAAATAGCTCAACCAAACTTACAAACCTTAGAAAAATATGTCGACCGTTATAAGAAAATGTGTTACCCAAATTAGGAAAAATATTGGCCAAGGTATGAAATATCTCGACCAAACTTACAAAAAGTAGGAAAACATGTCGACCATAGTAAGAAAATTGGTTAGCCAAAGATGAAAAAATAGTGGCCCACTATAGAAATACCGCATCCAAATTTTATAATATGTATGAAAATGTGTTAGCCAATGGTGAAAACTATTGACCAAGTAAAGACATTTCATGTCCAAACTCATAGAACGTTGGCAAATTTGTTAACTAAATGTGAAAATTATCGGCCAAACTTATAAATATCTCCACCAAACTTATAAAAAATAGGAAAATGTGTTAGCCACATGTGAAAAATGTTGACCAAGTAAAGAAATATCTCATCCAAACTTATAAAAATGTCGACTGATATAAGAAAATATGGTACCCAACGTAGGAAAAATAGTGGCCGAGTTACGAAATATCTCAACCAAACTTACAAAACTTAGAAAAATATGTCGACCTAAGCAGGAAAAATTTGTGCAAAAGGTAAGCTCGATATAGTCCTATATCTAACCTATACCTATACTTAGTCTATATCTGTATATTAAGTGGAGCAAACAAAAAAATTGCGATTTATTAGTTTTAAATTGTAATTAAAATTTAACTTCTTCCCTTTCTAACACTGGTTTGTGTCTGTCTCTTACAGAAAGAGTTTGTTGTGTCTGATGTATAGTTAGGGTTAGTAAGAGAGAATTTGCTGTGTTTGATGTATATAATCCTTTATTTTCTTTAGGCTCTTCTTAGGCGATCATCTTTAGTTACTGTGGTACTCCAAGGAATTCAAATAATTCGTCTCAGGAACCCCCCTCTCTGTAGTTTTTTCAAGTTCTTCCTAGGGGTGATGGTCGATGACCCCATTCGTTGTCTAGAATAGCACCTAGTAAGTTAAGGGGGACAGATGCTTTACCTCCATTAGGTTGGAAAATCTGCCTAGTCAGCAGATATTATGCTGTTCTGTAATCAACAAAGAATGTTAGTGGTATTTGTTATGAAACATTGAAAGTCGGTTAGAAGGTGTGGTAGCTGGTATTCAGGAGTTCACTAAGGCAGGCGTGGTTTTAAGAAAGGTCGACTTTATAACAGACAGTGGTGGTTGCTTGCAGCCTTGCCGTTATTGCGGATGTGAAATGCTAATGTGAGCTAGGAGTGAACACCATAAGAAATGTTATTTTAGGCAGACTTCGAGAAAAACCGTTGTATTGTTGAAAGATAGAACAATGAAAGGTTAGTATAGCAGACATTGTGGTATGGAAAGTTGAAGATGGCAGCCATGGGAAATGGTTCTGTGATGACGAATACCTAGATGATACAGAAACTTTACCAGGTGGATATAGACGACCTTACCATAAATGTTGTTAACTGTCATGGGTGTTTCAGTGGAGCATGTGTACAATGGAGGTTTGAAGTTCTTGGTGATGTGACCACTTTGTGTTAGAAAGAAACTAAGAGTGTGGAGAGATGAGTGATTAGTCTGTATAAGGGTTTCTGTAGCAGATACGCTGAAGTTGGAGCTTTCGGTAATGTAAAATCGGGAAAGTGGTGACATTGATAGCGTCTTTTCAGATAAAAGTTCAAGACACGTTTGACATAACTACAGAAGTTACATTTTTTTTGGGTACCGCATTTTTTCCTAGCTTGGTCGACATAGTTCTTACTTTTCCATAGCTATTTCTTGGACTGGGTGACAGATTTTCCTAGTTTTTATCACTTTGGACGACAAGTTTATAAGTTTGTTTGAAATATGTCTGTACTTGGTCAATATTTTTTCACAGTTGGTTAACAAAGTTTCCTATTTTTCATAACTTTGGATGTAATATTTATAACTTTGGTCAACATTTTAGTTGGGTTATCTAATATTTTATCCTAGATTTTTAGAAGTTTGGTCGAGCTATTTCTGTATTTGGCCAACATTTTTCCCATTTGGCTAACAAATTGTTCTACTTTTTATAAGATTGGATGATATATTTATAAGTTTGGTTGAAACATGTCTTTACTTGGAGAATATTTTTCACCTTTGGTTAACAAAGTTTCCTACTTTTCATAGGTTTGGACCAAATATTTATAAGTGTAGTCAACAGTTTTGTCAATTAGGCTAACAAAATTTTTCCTACATTTTATAAGTTTGGATGCGATATTTCTTTACTTGGCCACTATTTTTAATCCTTGGGTAACACATTTTCCTGCTTAGGTCGACATATTTTTCTAAGCTTGTAAGTTTGGTTGAGATATTTCGTAACTCGGCCACTATTTTTCCTACGTTGGGTATCATATTTTCTTGTATCAGTCGACATTTTTATAAGTTTGGATGAGATATTTCTTTACTTGGTCAACATTTTTCACATGTGGCTAACACATTTTCCTATTTTTTATAAGTTTGGTGGAGATATTTATAAGTTTGGCCGATAATTTTCACATTTATTTAACAAATTTGCCAACGTTCTATGAGATTGGACATGAAATGTCTTTACTTGGTCAATAGTTTTCACCATTGGCTAACACATTTTCATACATATTATAAAATTTGGATGCGGTATTTCTTTAGTGGGCCTTTATTATTTCATCTTTGGCTAACCAATTTTCTTACTTTGGTCGACATGTTTTCCTACTCTTTGTAAGTTTGTTCGAGATATTTCATACCTTGGCCAATATTTGTCCTAATATGGGTAACATTTTCTTATAACGGTCGACATATTTATAAGTTTGTCCATCGTTTTGCCTATTGCATTACTTCGGTCGACATATTTATTGATGTTACTAGCATGTTTTCTTACTTGTTATAAGTTCGGATGCGATATTACATTACTTGGCCAATATTTTTCACCTTTGCGTAACAAATTTTCATACATGTTATAAGTTTAAATGAGACATCTATAAGTTTGACCGATACTTTTTCCTATTTGGCCAACAATTTTATTACTTTGGTTCACGTAATTTCCTACTTCGGTCGACATGTTTCTTAGTTTGAGCAATATTTTCACCATATGGCTAACAAATTTTCCTCTTTTTTTATTATAAATTTGGACGAGACATTTATAAGTTTGACCGATATTTTTCACATATGGTTATAAAAGTTTCCTACTTTTCATAAGTATTGTTGAGATGTTTCTTGTTTTGGCCAACATTTTAATAATTTGTCTAACACATTTTCTTATTTGAATGGTGAAATGATACATAGAACCTGTACTTTTGTCTGGGTGTGAAACATGCCAATGAGCAGACAAGTTGTAAAACAGTGGAAATATGTTTCTGGGGAAAGATGCAACGACTCGTATATAGACACATAGCAATAACGTTTTCGTAAGCACCCGCTGACGAACCGTGTGAGTGTGTTAATAGTTATGAACCTACTCCGGTGCGACCAATGAATCACATCTCCCAGCAACCATCCGGCCACTTAATGACTTTTGCATATGGCGTCGATGACGTACGGCAGGGACCCGCCAACCTAGGATAATAGTATGGTTGTAGTGGTGGTGGTAGTAGTAGTAGTAATGGTAGGAAGTTTTCTCGGACATCCGCACCCGTTTACAAAACACGGGGAAGGATGTGTTGTTCGCAATCTCTGTACCTTTGTGTTCGAGTGTGTATTTATTCGTCTATTCTTGTGAGTGTGTATGTGTTATTGTTATTGTGATGTCTCTGTACTTGTCTGAATGTTTCTGTGTGTATACGTTTGTCTATTCTTGTGATCGGCCGTACTTGTTTCTTTGTTCTTGTGTGTGTGTGAGTTTTACACATGCCGATAAAGAGACTTGTATCTCTACCAATGCAACAGCTGCAACTACCTCTATTGTTACTAGTATTACTACTGTTGTTTCACTACCCTTTACCCACTACCATCTCACTAATAGTACTTTCCTCAAAAATGTAAGTGGTCACTCGACCATTTGATCACTACTTGACCACTCCTTAACCACCGTTGACCAAGTCATTACTTATTTTACCATCACCGTTTCACTACACGTACTTTCATCTAGATTTTAAGTGGTCACTAGACTACTTGACCACTAATTGACCACTGCTTGACCACCTCTTGACCACGTCATCGATCACTTCATCCACTACCGTTTCATTACACATACATTCCCCGACAATTTTGCTGTCACTCGACCAGTTGTCAACTACTTGACCACTACTTGGCATCTACTTCACCACTACTTGACCATCTCTTTATTATCACCATGTTACTATACCAACTTTCCCCGACAATTTAAGCGGTCACTCGACTATTTGACCGGTACTTGACCACTACTTGACCCCGTCATCGATCTTTTTAACCATCACAGTGTCACTACACGTACCTTACACTATAAGTTAAGTGGTTACTCAACCATTTGACCAGTACGTGACCGCTACTTGACCACTACTTGACCACCTCATCGATCACTTTAACCAACACCGTTTCACTACACATACCATACCCTACAATTTAAGTGGTCATTCGACCACTTGACCACTGCTTGACCACTACTTGACCACTGTTTGACCATGTCATTACTTATTTTACCATCTTGTGTCACTAGAGTACTTTCCTCTACATTTTAAGTGTTCAGTCGACGACTTGACCACTACTTGACCCCTGCTTGACTACCTCTTGACCACATCATCGAGCACTTTATCAACTACCGTTTCACTACACATACTTTCCCCGACAATTTAAGTGGTTACTCGACCACTTGACCACCACTTGACCACTGATGGACCACCTCTTGACCATGTCATCGATCACTTTATCCACTACCGTTTCACTACACATACTTTCCACGACGATTTAAGTGGTCACTCGACCACTTGACCCCTACTTGACCATTGTTTGACCACTATTTGACCATGTCATCTACCACTTTATCCACTACCGTTTCACTACGCATACTTTCCCCGACAATTTAAGTGATTACTCGACCACTTGACCACTACTTGACCACTGCTTAACCACCTCTTGACCACTATTACCTGCTACCCACCCCTTAACACTGAATGACACTACATCATATCCATTACAATCAACTACTTTACTTTTTAAGGTTTCATTTGTAACACGTGTGCTGCTAGTGAATAAGCCACTACGACCATATACATAGCACTAATAACCATCCATGATCATCTAATTTCATTAAGCCATACCCACTACTACCGCCACCGCAACTATTCCTTCTATTCCTACTATTGTACACCGCCAATGTGAACAGTTCAAAATATTTTAACACACCACGCACCAACGTTTTACAACCCGTTACTTAATGACTTTTTCCACCCTTCTTGTGTGTGATGTTTTATCACGCAATCGCACGCCTCCGATTGTGTGGTTGTGTGTGTGTGCGCCCGCTTGTGTTTGACTGTAGTAGTGTGTTTGTACGTGTGTCTGTATGTGTGTACATGTGATGTCTCTGTACATGGCTGTGTGTTTGTACGTCTGTGTCTGTACTTGAATGTGTGTACGTGTGATTTCTCTGTATATGTGTGTATGTTTGTACATCTGTATGTGTGTACAAGTGTTTGTACTTCTGTATGTGTGTACATGTGTACAAGTGTGGCTTTGAGGTTGTGTATGCCCATCTGTCAAGTGTATTGACAATCAAAGTTCAGGCGGCGTGGTCTCCGACCTTGCAGACACCGACAACCCCACCGTACTACTGATGCTACGGCGGACATCACCCCATCCACTCATAACTACGATCCCCTCAATATATTAGTAAGCCCAGTCCACCAGACTCCTACGACCATCTTTACTTTTTCAGCTGATAGTGACCCTCTACATAACACCTCTTATCAATATCCATGCTTCGTCGTATTCTACAACTACTGTCTTATTTCACTGGCAGAGACCATACACCCCGTTCCGTCACACCCCGCCCTTGGAACCCTCGTTTATCCAACACGTTTTCACTACTCTATACAACCACCACTGCCTCAGCACCCGTAGTTGTCTAACATTACATTCCACTAAACACATCCCCCCTCACACATTTGACAGGTACCGACCATTCACACAAATACACCCCGTTCCGTCACACCCCGCCCCCGAGATTCCCAACCTAAAAATATAACTTCCAGATTTCCCCACACTTCCACAACTTCCAGATTTTCACACACTTCAACCTCGCCAAAAATTATCTGCCTCGTCCTGGACGAGGGAAATTATGTGGGTAAACGACTTATATAACTACTGTAATGCCCGCTCTGTCTGTATAGTATTGTCAGGTGTCTTTGTTGTAGCGAAGGGCCCGCCGTATGCGTGACTGTAACCCATCGGTACAGCGCCGGCTGACTTATGTAATGATCAATCTACCCCGTGTAAGCACAAATCGGTCTCCATAAAAGGTGTGTGAATAATCAACCCTGTATAAATATAAGGTTGTCTCCAAAACACTTTGTGTGAATCGATCGCGCTATGTTGGTTTTGTAAGCCCATTATCACAGCTTCGGTTAATGGCTTTTTGGAGTCGGAGAGTTGGTGGGGGACTGGTGATTTCAGTCTGGTGGGTGATCGCCCAGACCATGCAATAAAATACAAAATCGTGTGTCCGCAATGCAAAGGTTGTATCGAGAGACGGGGAATGTAGTGTGATCTATGTAAGCTGGTCTGGCATCACCCAGAAGACCAGGTTAGGACAAATTGTGAAGATATCAAGTTACTATGAACCAATGAACAGTTGTTGATTTATTATGTAATGTTAGGCCTGCTACAGACATGAAAGTGCGGTATGTCTCCTTTCGCAAGTCTCTGATATGACTATCACCAAAACTGAGGGCATTAGAGGCATGTCTCCTGTCGGCAAGTCTGACAGATGACTGTCAGCCAAACTGTGGACCTGAGAAGCAGTCAAATTAAGAAAACTATTAAACAAATGAGGCAAACTATTAACCAAATTAAGAACAATATTAGCCAAACAAAGAAAAAGATAGACCAAATTAAAACACACAAATATTTAGCCAGAGTAAGAAAATTATAGGTTAACTTGAGAAAATATTATAAAAATTGAGAACAATATTAGCCAAAGAAAATGATAGGCAAAACTTTAAAAAAAAATATTAACAAAAGTAAGAAAAAGGCGGAATAAATTGAGACAGATTATTTGTCAAATTAAGAAAACATTAACCAAAAACAAGAATAATATTAGACAAAGTAAGAAAAAGATATGCCAAATTATTATAAATATTAACTAAAATAAAAAAATATTAACCAATTCAAGACAAATATTAGCCAAATTACCACACACAAAAAAAAAATGCCAAATGAAGAAAAACATTGGGCAAATTAATAAAATGTTAGCCAAAGTAAGAAAATATATTAGCAAAATTAAAAACAATAGTAACCAGATTTTAAAAAAAAAAAACAAAAAAAAAAAAACTATTAGCCAAATTAAGAAAAGGATTAACCAAAGTAAGGAAAAAAATCACAAAAATAACACAAAATATTAATCAACTTAAGAAGAAAAAAAAATATTCGCCAAAGTAATAAAAAGATAGACCAAATCAAGAAACATATTTACCAAATTGAAATAAAATATTAGCCAAAGTATGAACAGAAATATTGTGTCACTCGTGTATGGTCTACTTTGTAAATGGCAATCACGGATGCCCAATTAGATTTGGCGTAACCGCTTTGTCTAGCTTCATGATCAGCATTCATCAACCGAAATGATTTCCCAATTCCCTCATCAAATGTGTCTGACACGCCTTCTGTTTGGTTATCTGTAATATTGCGTATGTCTGTATTTTTTTATTCTATGGTATCATCCACTTACACGTGTGCTCTTTGTTAGCTGTCATCATGTCATCAAGACAAGTGTAATTTCGGACAGAGATGCCACGAAGATCTATCACGATATCTTCATGATCAATCAATCATTCAATCATGCGCCTTCTCCACAATGAAGGTTGTCTGCAATGGATCTCTAACACTGTATGTCTCTCGCCTTGACTGTACATTCTATCAAACTGATGTTCTTCCATCTCTTGATGTTATCTTCCCACTTGTTTCGTTGTCTACCTCTTGTCTGCATGCTCTCAACCTTGCTCTCTAGTATAGTTTTTATAAGAGTATTATGTTTTTTAACGTGTCCGAAATATTTCACTAGCCTCTTTTTTTATTTATTTCGTCAACTCTCTTTTCATTCCCAGTTTGTCTAGAACCTCTGTGTTTGATTGTTTCTGTTTCGATGAAATACGACATTTTCTTCTGTATATCCACATCTCCAGGGCATCTATTCGACTTTCTAGTTGTTTATTCAATGTCCAGACTTCCGCACCATACAATAGTATGGAATATACGTAACATTTGACAATTCTCATTGTTAATGCGTTGTTAATCTCTCTAGATGTCAATACTGGTTTCATTTTGTTGAAATTATTTTAGCCATTCCTATTCTCTTTTTAATATAAATTTTACTTCATCAATCATCTGTTTTTTCATGTCCAAGATAGGAGAAACGTTTTACTTATTTTAGTATCTCTCCATTCACTGTGATGTTTATTAATTGCAGCTTCTTTCCGTTGCCAATTACGATAGTTTTCGTTTTTAAATTGTTAATATCCAAGCCACATTCTGTACTATATCTGTTTATTTGTTCCACTAGGTTTTGTAACTCTTGCTCGCTTTCTGCTAGTAACACGATATCGTCAGCATGTCTAAGATTGTTTATGATTCTTCAATCGATGCTAAGTTCAGGAATTTCGACCTGTTTAAAAATTCTTTCTGTGTATAGGTTGAAGAGGCTTGAGAACAACACGCATGCCTGCCGCACTCCTCTTTTTATCTCTATGAGCAACGAATAATTATTGCCGCAACTAATTGACGCCACTTGTTCCCAGTACAATTAACTGATAAGTCTAATGTCCTTTCTGTCTACTTCTGTGTCTTGAAAGCATGTAATTAGTCGCTCATGTTGTACTTCATCAAAATATTTCTTATAGTCTATAAAACAGACATATATATTTTTTTGAACTTGTATGTGTTTTCAATTAACATCCTCAAACATTTTATTGCTTCTCTGGTGCGGCTGTTTTTGCGGAACCCAAATTGTTCTTAAGCTGCTTCCTCATCTGTTTTTTTTTTTTTTTTTTGAATTGTTCCTTGAATGACCTTGAGGAGTATCTTAGTTATCTGGCTCATTATGCTAATAGCTTTGTAATCCTTACATCAACAGCTCTTGGATTCTTGGGTAGGGTGATGAAAATGTATGTTTTCAAATCCTTGAGAATATACCCAGTTTTATATATACCATTACATAATTGTGTGATAGTATCAATGCCAAAGCTGGATAAAGATTGTATCATCTCTGTTGTTATCTTGTCAGGTCCTGCAACCTTTCCTTCTTTCATCTGTTTAATAGCCTTCTCTACTTCAGCCTTTAATATGGTTGGTCCATCTTGAGTATTATTCAATGTTGGTATATAGATCCTTCTGTCCCAGAATAACTCTTCTGTGTATTCTGTCAATCTTTTTATTATTTCGATGTTATCAATTATAATTTCTTAATCTTTTCCTCTGATACAACTATTTCCGGTTATATTATTTTTCCTCTTTGTGAATCTTTTTATATTTTCATACAATTCTTTCGAATTGTGTTTTATTTCCAGACCCTCTATTTCTTTGATTTTTTTTTTCTACAACCATTCTTCTTTGGCACGAGGGCAGATTGCAAAATTATACATATAATAATCTGAGTTAAATATGCAGCAGATAAAATATGAGTATACATACAGCCAGAACCAAAGCAATGCAAGTTAGCAGATCTCCTATTCCACTAAGTATAGAGATAAATAGCATATCTCTGAAACAAGTTACAGAATTCAAATATATTGGAAGTATGATCACAGAACATGGCAGATAGGACAGGGAAATCGAAATAAGATGTCAAAATGCAAGTGCACTACATATCAACTATCCCCCGTACTGAAAAATCCATATATACCATATCCGCAAAACCACAGATAAGAAACATCATATTCACATCAACGTTATGCTGCCAGTCATAAACTTGGACATTATCCAAATCACACTTTCGCAAAATCAACACTTGTGAGATGAGATGCCTGAGGAGAGCTGCCAAATTAACAATCCGAGAACAAGTAAGAAATGTTATCAGATAGACAGTGGGATCAACACCTTGTACCACATTTAATGAAAGACAGAAGATCAAGTGAATTGGCCATCTCGTTAGAATGCAACACCATCAACTACCATCACAGGCTGTACATCAAAGATCATCTGCGATGATACTAAGAGGACGCCCATGAAGAAAATGGACTGACGACATTAAAGACATTGTACAATTACACGGAATAACACTATCCAATACCATCCACCAGACGCTGGAGCGCCAGTTATTCCTCCCCACGATGCTTGACGGCAAAAGTGGAAGAGAATGATGAGTCTTCTTTGGCAACTCTGCACATGTGACATATTTCTCTGTCTATTACTGTATACTCTGGAGTGTTCTTTGCTTTCTTTCTTTGAGTCATTTTGCTCAAGATTTCATCGGTTATTCATAATTGCTTTTTCTTAATCTTAATAACTTTAACTGGCAAGGTGGTATTTGCAATCTGTTTACTAGGTTGACACATTCCCACTTTGTATTAATTTTATCTTCAGGATTTTCACATTTATATTGCTCCATGCGTTCAACAATTAGCCTGTCGTATGTTTTTTAGGGGTCTGCGTGGTCTCGAGGTATGGTGTCGCCTCGAGTGCTGGAAGTCCCGGGTTCAAGCCCCGGTGTGGACCGGAATTTTTTCATGTGGACTTCTAGTAATAAAATATCCCCTGGTCTCTGGGTAGTGAGATCGGACGCCCGTGTGTATTGTTGCGTACGTAAAAAATCCCTTAGCAGTTTAAAATCGAAAAAGAGTAGCCTAACGGCGCTGCCCGGGCAAAATTTCGAGTTAAAAATCTACCCAAAGTATTTCAGGATCCTCGCCGTGCTACGGAGTTCGTGGACTGAGCTGAGTTTCTCCAAACTCAGGTTTGAGTTAGGAGAAGAGCGGAGCACTTATGGGTTACACCCGTGTGCCGTGATGTTGATCCATTGACTAAACTAAACTAAACTATATTTTTTTTAACTTCAACCAGGTATAGTTGACTTATGTCTGGTTGTTTCAATGCTGATATATCTATTTGAGGTGTCTTCGATGTCCTTATTCCTGTGTTTCTAAGTTTTATTTGTAATTTTAAGACTACAGGATTGCGGTCAGAGTTTATATCAGTACCAGGATATGTTTTGGCATTGTTAACATTGTTTTTAAATATATTTTTAATCATGATGTAATCAATTTGGTTTCTCGTTCTAGCTCCTCGGCTTTTCCACGTATACGGATTCCTAGGGTTATGTTGAAAAAAATGTGTTACACATATAAAATTGTTTTCTTCGCAAAACTGTATCAGCTGGTCTCCTCTGTCGTTTCTGTTTCCCATATCATGTTGACCTGCTATCTGCTTATTTATATTTAGTTTTTCCAGCCTTTGCGTTCATATCTCCCATGACAATTAGGACCTCTTATGAATTTTACAACCGGCAGTGTTTGTTGTAGGTCTTCATAATATTATTCTAACTGTTCATCACTATAATCAGTTGTTAGAGCATACGTATGAAAGAATTACTATGTCGAAAGGTCTTGCCTTAATTTTGTGTAGTATCATTCTATCTTTATGAGCTCAGAATCCACTAATACTTTTTTTTTTAAATTTCTGTTTACTAAAATTACTACTCCTCTCTCGTGGTGATCTCCTTCCGAGTTAATGAATATGTTGTCGTCTCTCCTTATATAATTCGCATCTGTCTATCTTGTTTCAGATACACCTAAATGTCGAAATCCATGTTTTTGGATTCCGAAATGAGGTTGTTAAATTTCTCTGCTTGATACAGGGTACGCACGTTCCACGTACCAATTCTTAGACTTCTTCTTCTACTTTTCAGGTAGGTATTGTCAGAATGCACTCTTTCAACAGAATTTGAGATGTATTCGCCATTATGCACTTCCTTACTCACTACAGGAGTTGTCTCTTCCCAGAGCATATTTACAATAGAGTCATCTCCATGGGGCCAAGAATTACCCGTATCGCTGTGTTATTTCTGTTGTGGTCGCATTGCTGTCTGTGGGATACTACACGGTGAGGTCCCAATCTCTTCCACCATGACCAGCCATGTTCACTATAGTGTCCTGAACACATCTCAACGTGTGCATGGTTCATCTGCTCCTGAGTGTGTTTGGAGCTTAGGGACAAAATCCTGACACATGGACCGCAAAATATACACTTGGCAACAAGAAACAAACACAACAACCGGCCCTAAGGCTGGGAACATGGAACGTGAGAAACATGACCCCTGGCATTTCAGACGATCTAAGTGAGATTGTCGATGCCCGTAAAACAGCAGTGATAAACTACGAACTACTCAGACTGGGGCTAGACATATCGCCCTGCAAGAGACCAGACTCTCAGAATCTGGAAACATCAAGTAAATGGCATTGAAAGAATACTGAAGCTCCAACTCCAGATAGAGGCAAGCCCAGTTAGTATTACAAGCGTTTAAGCCCCAACACTAACTGCAGTATAAGAATCTAAAGATATGTTTTATGACGACCTTAGCAAAGTGGTCAGTGAAACATCAGATAAGCAACATTTTTTTTTATCTTGCTGAATTTCAACGCCAGAATTGGCTGCGGCCACAAATATTGGCCTTTATGTCTAGGACAGTTGGCGTTGGGAAAATTAATGATAACGGATAACATCTCTTGGAATTCTGTATCCATCATGATTTGTGCGTGACCAACACCTTCTCCGACACAAAACCACACCACAGGGTGTCATGGAGGCATCTCAGATAAAAGAATTGGCACCAACTCAACCTGGTGCTCACTTAATGCAGAAATCTCCGCAACGTATGGCTGACTTGCAGCTGTTTTGACGCTTACTGTGACACCGATCATTCACTTGTTTCCAGCAAGGTGAAGACAAAGTCTAAGAAAATCTACGGAAACAGAACAGAAGGAAGACCACGCATCGACATTAGCGGTACCCAAAACAAAGAGAAGGTCAATAAATTCAATACACCCAGGCTCTGGTGAAGACTCTGCCTGGCCCCACAAATAGAACTGCCACCGAGAGATGGAGTCATGTGTGCGACACCATCTACAATACAGCTCTATCAACATTTAGCAAGAAGCAAACACAGCCAGCCGACTGGTTTGAAGCATACTCTAAAGAGATGCTCCCAGCCCTGGAGATAAAGAGACATGCATTCTCAGTGTTTACAACATCACCATTAGAGAAAACATAGCATGCACTCCGAGCGGCCAGAAATAGAATACAATATACCGCAAGAAAATGTGCGAACAGGTACTGGCTACAGCTCTCTGCACAAATTCAAACTTGTGCAGACACTAGAAATATATGGGGAATGTACGAGGGCACCAAGCAAGCTATCGGTCCATCAAAAAATAAGTTGTCACCTTTACGATCAACAGAGGGGATAATCATAAAAGATCGAGCAAAACAAATGGACCGCTGGGTAGAAAGCTACTCAGATCTATATTCAGTGGAGAACGCTGTCGGAGAAGAAGCTGTGGAAGCCATTGAACAACAGTCCACCATGCATGTCCTGAATAACGAACCGTGCTTCACAGAAATCAGCGAAGCACTAGACACTTAAATCTGGCAAGGCACCATGAGAAGATGATATTCCACCTGAAATTTTAAAATGTGGCAAAGACACAATCACCCCACAACTGTATGCAATACTTCATCTCTGCTGGAAAGAAAAATCAGTACCACAAGATATGAGGGACGCAAACATTGTTACCATTTATTTAAAAAAACAAAACAATGGTAACAGAAGCGACTGCAACAACTAGCATCGCAGCATTTCCCTCCTCAGTATTACAGGAAAGATTTTCACTCGAGTAATCCTGAAATGTTTACACATTCTTGCTAAAAGAATCTACCCAGAATCACAGTGCGGATTTAGATGCAATAGGTCCACCATCGATATGATTTTCTGACTCAGGCAGCTCCAAGAGAAGTGCAGAGAACAGAGGACGCCATTATATATTGCCTTCATTGACCTCACAAAGGCATTTGACCTCGTGAGCAGAGACGGCCTTTTAAAGATCCTTGAGAAGATAGGATGTTCACCCACCCTGCTAGTCTCGTGAAATCATTCCACGAAAACATGCAAGAGATCATTTTATTTGATGGCTTGACATCCCAGTCATTCAGCATCAGCAGTGGAATAAAGCAGGACTGCGTGCTTACTCTTACATTTTTGTATCATCTTCGCCTTTCTCTTAATGCTGGTATTTGGGACTGCCACTGAAGGCATATACCTCCATACAAGATCTGATGGAAAACTTTTTAACTTATCAAGACTCAAGGCAAAGACCAAAATAAAATCAAGATGCATAAGAGAACTACTTTTTGCAGATGATGCAGCACTGACAACTCATGCAGCAGAAGACCTACAACGGCTCATATAACGTTTTGCAGCCACCTGCAAAGGCTAGGGGCTCACCATCAGCCTAAATAAAACACAGGTGATGGAACGAGATAGTGGTGCGCCTCGATCAATCAAAATTTATAACTACGGATTGAAGGTTGTCCATGAGTTTTTGTATTTGGGGTCGATAATATCAGATAATCTTTCCTTAGAGACTGAAGTCGACAGACGCATTGGAATGGCAGCCACAATGCTTTCCGGGCTAAGAGAGTTTGGGAGAACAATAGACTAACAGAGCGTACACAAGTTTAAGAATATAAAGCATGTGTTGCTAGCACACTACTCTATGGGTCTAAGTCCCGGACATTGTACTCGCGACAGAAAAGAAAGTTGAATTCATTCCACATGAGATGTTTGAGACGTACCCTGGGCATATCGTGGAAAGACCATATAACAAACAGCACGTGCTTGAAAGAGCGAATACTACCACAGTCCACTCTCTCCTCAAGCAGATACGCCTCACAGAAACACACTTTATTGTGAGACTGTAATAACAATGTAACGTATGTACTCAGTAATCATCAATATTTATAATAATCAGATAATGTATACAGCTGTGTGACAGAGAAAATATGACTATACGGTTGGAATACATGCATACAGGATGTCTGTGTTGCCGTGAGGCAGAAAACAGGATGTGATATACTGACGACTTATGATTGACCTTAGCCTCTCGACCTCTATAACACAAAATCCGGTTCAATCGCTTTGTTGGTATCATACACGCGGATCTCACGACACACGTGTCCAATTTAGCATTGTCTAGTGACGACCTCGGCTATGTAATTCACAGACATGAAGAATGCGGACAATATCGATTTGTTTTGCTTATATCAGACAGACCCGGGGTGTCGTCAACCATTTAATAGTTGTGGGCTTTTCAAATGTTAAACAGAAAGTGAGACAAACTATATTTTTAGAAGACATATAATTAAACAGACTGTATGGTATCATCATATGTATCATCATGTTTAAATATGTCTTCAGTAGTCAGACACTGTGCTGTAAGAGTTTTAATTGCAGGCGTCAGAAAACAGGTCAAACGAGAGCGAGAGACGCCATACATACATGCTATAGCTAAGACAAAGAGAACAAGACATATGGTATAGCTGAGACGTAGAGTATACGACATATGTAATAGCTGAAAAACATAGAACAATATACATGTTATAGCCGATACACAGAGTGCACGACATATGTTAAAGCTGAGAGATAGTGTACAAGACATATGTTATAGCTGAGAGATAGTGTACAAGACATATGTTATAGCTGAGAGATAGTGTACAAGACATATGTTACAGCTGACAGATAGTGTACAAGACATATGTTATAGCTGAGAGATAGTGTACAAGACATATGTTACAGCTGACAGATAGTGTACAAGACATATGTTATAGCTGAGAGATAGTGTACAAGACATTTGTTATAGCTGAGAGATAGTGTACAAGACATATGTTACAGCTGACAGATAGAGTACACGACACACCTTTGAAAGCAAAGTCTCTTAAAACGCATCTTTGGGCCCATTAGGAATACACAAAGTGGAGAGTGGAAAAGAAGAAGCAACAAAGACATTTATGATCTGTTTAAGTCCCCGCTAATCACTGGTATCATGAAGGCTAATACTAATAGACTACAATGGATGGGGCATGTAGAAAGAATGAAAGATAATAGGGATACAAAACTCGCTTACACTCAGGAAATAAATGACCGTAGACCCCGAGGTAGACTAAGAAGACGGTGGAGAGATAATATACATACAGACCTACAAGCACTTGGAATCAAAGAATGGCAAGAAAAGGTCAACCAGAGAGACGAATGGAGACGGATTGTATCTGCAGCAAAGAACCTCAATGGCTCGGAAAGCTGAAGAAGAAGAAGAAGAAGAAGAAGAAGAAGAAGAAGAAGAAGAAGAAGAAGAAGAAGAAGAAGAAGAAGAAGAAGAAGAAGAAGAAGAAGAAGAAGAAGAAGAAGAAGAAGAAGAAGAAGAAGACATAGCGTGCACGACATTTATTATAATTGAGACATAGAGTACAAGACAGGTGATATAGCTGAGACACAGAGAACAAAACAGATGGTATTGCTGAGACATAGAATACAAGACTGCAGCTCTCCACATTAGAGTGTTTCGAACCCTCACCTGGAACAAACACGTCCTTGTTCTGGTTCGTCGGTGGATAGATAAATCAGAATATGCATTCTCAAGTTACGCCAAATCATACATTTTAACATTAAGCTCACCCACACATGTTTAAACGATACATCAGTTTTTAACTCAAGATAAACCATATATTATCACGTTAGTCTAAACCAATTATATTGAATGTACTCAAATCATTGATTTTCAAATTCGCCTAAATAAAAAAACTGTCATTTACTGCCAATATAGTACCTTGCGGTGTATGGCAGAGGGGTCTTTGAGCCTGAGGAATTAAGGCCGCCTGGCTAGTGCAGTCGCCGCGAACTGTACAGGTTAGGATTTTCTTTTTGCCCCCGACAGAAAAAAATCCCACACCTTACTCGAACCCGGGTCTCTGTAAGCATAAATAACACTGTTAAAGTTAACCTGCATAATATGATTTCAAGCTAAGCTAAATCAAACATTTTCAAGTTAAACTACGTCATACATATTTAAGTTTAGTGTGGTCACTTACTTTCGAAAGCTAAATCACGCATTTATTTTCTGGTTAACTTGAATCAGACATTTTCCCCTAAACCTAAACCACACAATTTCCACTTCACTAAAATCCCACATTTTCTACTTAACCTAAAGCACACAATTTCTACTTATCTAATATCACACATTTTCTATTTAAACTAAATCATACATATGTTGTTTTTTTTTTTAAATTGAAGTTACATATCTCTTACATGACGTTGCAGTCAACGCCGTCGTTTTTCAGTTACTGTTGATGTACTAGGCAAGTTTTACGAACATTAGTTTGCATTTGCTTTCTGAACGACCGGCTCGCATATCCCCATAAGTTACCAGCGCGGCGCGAACCACTGCCGATTCTCGCAGCTATTTTCCCAACGTGGATATACGGTATTATGAACAATGTCGTTAACCACTTGGCCAGGGAGACCGATACATTTTCTACTTAACCTAAATTGCACATTTTCTATTTAACCCCAATCACACATTTTCAAACTAAATCACACATTTCCTTGAGCGTGGAGAAGTTCAAACAAGATCCAGTTACTTTAATAAGAAACATACAAGATACATATATTTATAAGTAAAATATGATCTTAATAATTCTTCATGACTTCACACGTATATTCTATGCCCAGTTAACAACTGTTTGCTCTACCTATATCCAGTCAACAACTTTATGTTCTACAAATACCCAGTTTGTTGGTGGACGGGTAGGGAATGCGTGTGTGGGTGGGGAGAGGTGTGTGGTGTGTTGGTTGGGGATATTGTGTGGGTGAGGTATGTGTGTGTGGGTGGGGGATTTTTGTGGTGTGTGAGTGGGGGTATTGGGGTGGATGGGTAAGGGTATCTGTGTGGGTGTGGGTGGGAATATTGTGTGGTATCTGGGTGGGGGATATGTGTGTGGTGTGTAAGTGGGGATGTGTTGGTGAGGGATGTGTGTGTGGTGCGTGGGTTGGGAATAGTGCGTGGTAGGGGGTGTATGTGATGTGTGGGTGGGGGGTTGTGTGGTGGGGGATTAGGTTATGGCATGTGTGAGTGGAAGTTGTATGTGTGGGTGGTGGGGTGTGTGTGAGTGGATTGGGGGTGTATGGGTGGTTAGGGAGATGTGTGTGTGTGTGTGTGGGGGGGGGGGTAGGGAAATGTTAGTTGGTGGGGATGTGTGTGTATGGTTTGGGGATGTGTGAGTGGATGTGCGATGTGTGGGTTGGTGGGGGATTGTGTGCATAGGTGGGGAATATGTTGTCGATGGAGATGTGGCTGGGGGATGGGTGGTTTGAGGTGTGGGTGGGGAGATGATGTGTGGGTTAGGATGTGTATGTGGATGGGCGTAGGATGTGTGGGTTGGTGGGGGAATGTTTGTGGGTGTCGAGTGTGTTTTGGTTGGGGGATCAGGTGAGGGCAGTGTGTGTGGGTGGGGGATGTGCGAGAGGGGGATGGGTCGGTTGGTGGGGTATGTATGTGTCCCTTGGTGTGCGTGTGCGTGGGTAGGTGGGGGTGTGTATGTGTCCCTTGGTGCGCGTGTGTGTGGGTAGGTGGGGGTGTTGTGTGGGTGGGGTGATGTATGGATAGGTGGGAAATGGGCTTCATAACATGGTAATTAGCCTTTTTTATGTTTACAACATTCATTTCACAATGTTTATTTTTCTTCCTATGTAAATGTATAATGCTCTGGATGAACGAAAGACGAGTGATTGGAAGGGCCGAATTTAAGACGGGCCTGCGCGCCCAATTTTTGACCCTTATAAAGTTGATTTGATTTGATTTGATTTCAGTTCTGTGTGTTCTACGTATGATGGTAAGTTAATAAGTAAGTCACAAATGGCTGTAGAAAAATAACTAAATATAATAACTTGGAACCAGTTTATTTTTATACATACATTGTCTCTTTATTTCTCAACATAATTTTCACCAACATTGATGCACTTATCCCATCCTTTTGACAGTTCTTCCAAACCCGCTGCATAGAACTGCGTGCTCTGTTTTCTAAACCACGTTTTCAGTTCACATTCAACTTCGGCGTCATTCGCGAAATGTGTCCCGCCAAGGTGGGTTTTCAGTGTTTATGCTGACAAATGCTTATCCCGTAAAGCGGTGCATAGCTGGGTAGAAAAAGTTACGAGGGTGAGTCAATAAGTAAGTCACACAGGTCTGTGGGATGACAGGTAAATGAAAACAAAGCACGCAGTTCTATGCAGCCTGTTTGGGATGACTGATAAAACGATGAGATAAGTGCATCAATGTTGGTGAAAATTATGTTGAAAAATAAAGTGACAATGCATGTATCAAAATAAACTGGTTTCAAGTTGTTATCATATTTAGTTATTTTTCTACTGCCATTTGTGTCTTACTTATTAACTTACCCTCGTATATCCAGTCAACCCATGTATGTTCTACATATATACAGTCAACTGTATGTTCTACCTATACTCAGTCAACAACTGAATGTTCTACCTATACCCAGTCAACAACTGTATGTTCTATCTAAACAAAACATTAGGCCTAATCATTGATAGAAACCTAACCTTTAATTCCCACGTTCAAGTCCTCATTAAACAAACAGCGAAAAAAGTCTACCAACTCGCCAAAATTAAAAACTTCCTTGATGGGGACACAAGGAAACTATTCTATACTTCTCATATACAGACACACTTTGACTACTGCTCTACGATCTGGGACGGTTGTTCTAATTCAAACACCAAGCGACTTTACTCACTCCAGAAACGGGCCATGAGTCTAATTTATAGCAAACATTTAGCTGACAATCCTAGCCTGTATAAACGCCTTCAGTTACTACCACTCCGTAAACGCCTGTTTTTCAATAACGCTAAACTAATTCACAAAATCCTGCATCGGAATGCCCCAAATTACCTTTGGCCATTGTTTAAATATAATGCTAGACACAGTAAACGTTTAAATATATTACACATTCCGAAGCCTAGGATTGACTTATACAAAACAAGCTTAACGTACTCTGCAGCTCAGCTGTGGAACAATCTTCCACAAGAAATCAAAGACATCACCAATCCCTTTTCATATAATCGCAAATTATTCGAACACTATCTCAATATGGATTACCTTCCCCCTTAATAATAGAGATAATAATAATAATAACAAAACCCTAGTATAACAGCCAGTCCCCTTTTGGTAGGCCAGTATATTCCACATGGCTAACAACAAGTGTCAGACCATTATCTAATATTACTGTGTCGTGTAGTTTTGATGTTCGCATTTTGCCCATGCCTTTATAATGCATATCCTTTATATTGTTGTTGTTCTCTGTTAGCCTTGAATGATGTGTGAATGAAATAATGTATGAAAGAGAGTGATAGAAGGTGTCAAAGTCTTGCTTAGGGCAAGACTTAGGGCTCGTCACTTGACAAAGTACGATCTTAATTACACTAGCTAAACAACACAAGGCTAACCGCCGATAAGATATTTCGTGCTATTTATTCGCGCACTGCACACATCGTGAATCAATACACGCTTCGCGCAATCACAAGTTACAATATACAATGGATTACAACAGTGCAAGTAAACAATACATCAATACAATAGAAGATATCAATGCACTCCAACTTACAAGTCACACAGACACGCATTCCATCTCAAGCTGTCAAACAGGCTAGCTTTCACGACATGCAACAACTCTCAGCCGCTTTCACACGTCTGTCTCTAACGACCACCCAGCTCAGTCTGACTGGACACAGCACACTCTCTAGTCGTGCTTGGGTTAGCACGCGTGACCCCTCACGGTTCACGCTGTGTGCTAGCTGCCTGCTTAGCATCGTTCCGCGCTTATTGCCTGTAGTGCTTATAATAGCCCAGCGCTACACTATCGAGCGCTGGCTGCCTGGCGCTAGTGAGGCCGCCGCATTATAACTGTAGGGCTTATAATATCTCGGCGTTGCATTGTCGGGCATTGGTGTAGACAACGCGTTCTATCCTCGAGTGAGACTCTGACATCCTCCCCCCCTTTTATTTCATGAAAGGTTTTCCTTTCATGTACTCTATTTCGCTGTTCTTTATCTTGTCAGAATCGAACTTTGCACTTTATCTGACATAGCTCTGATTAGTTCTAATATGTACAGGTGATTAGTAAGCAATATGTATATGATCCCCATGCCTATCCATACAGCATAATTGTCAGGTACAATCAATTCCATGGTTTTTACCTCACTGAGACACAGCCAATCCGGTAGTTACGGCTAACTTGCCCTACCTCTCCACCAAAAAGAAAAATTACAAATAAACAGGTGAGTCTGTGAGTATCTACCTATAAGATAACTCCGACATTGAACATCTACCCCCATCTAATAGAATGCCCGATGAAGGTCTTCAGTTTTGGCAAGTTTACCCATATACACATGACGTCCTCTTGACGTGATACCTATTAGGCAAACATGGTAGTTTCAATACATATTTACGCATCACCAACAATATTTAGTTATGTCCCTTGTTTATGTAACAAAATTTAGGGACAATAATTTCATCATGCTTTCAACAAAATAAATTACAGGTACCATTTTCTTTCTTAGTGTCATAATTTGATCCTCTCTGACAAAAGTGCACAAAAAGGTCACTTTTGTGAAAAAGTCAATCAAGTTACGATGCTGAGATTACATCTAACAAAAATCGACATATACAATTTTGTATATGGAAATGTTTCATACTCGAATTTACATACAATTGTCATCAATTTACAAATATTTTATTATGGTACATTATTATGAAAGTAATATAAATATATAACGGAAGTGTAAAGATGTTGCCGCACACTCACATTAAGGTCTCTCGTTGCGTTAGACTGTATATATACGGAGTACCCAGATCTTGTTATCAGTGGTAGGATAGCTTCTTCCGTCATATTCTCAGATTAGGTTGTCACGGTCATCACTCATACTTGATAAAACGTCGTGGACCATCTTTATAGTTGTACTCAGGATTGCTTGGTACTTGTTCAAGCTCAGTAAGTCTTTTTGGGTCCTGTAGTACTGTCCTGTGACACTTATGGTGTCGTTATTATAATGATAATATATATTTACACTATTAATGACATTCTTGCAACTTTCTTATAATTATACGAACCGTTCATTCACATGATAATAACAATATGTACATACTATATTTACACTGGGAAATTACATTTTCCCTATCACACAGTTTTACACAGCGTAACTGACATGAAGTCACAATTGGCTGTGGTGTTGAGCACTATCTAGGTTGCAGTTTATACACCATCTGCAATGTGCTCGGGTGTTACCTGGCTATTGGGTGAGTCGTCAGGACATCTCGATAGAAGATCGGCAAGAGAGTTATGTGAGCCTTTGATATGTCTGATTTCGAAGCTATAGTCCTGTAAAAGAAGGGACCATCTGGCCACTCTTTGGTTAGTTGGGGTTCCCCTGGTGATAAATGTCAACGGACTATTGTCTGTTTCAATGATGAAATGTTTACCTAAAAGAAATCTGGACAATTTACGTACCGAGAACACAAGAGCGAGGGCTTAGAGTTCCGGCGTGCTGTAATTTCGTTCGCTGGTGTTCAGTTTCCGGGAGACGTAGTATACCGGGTACAACACTTGGTCGTGTTCTTGAAGTAGTACCCCTCCAATGGCTACGGAGCTCGCATAGCATCTTAGCCTGAAAATAGTGCTAAGATCTGGTAATTTTAGAATGGGTTCCTTGGAAAAATAAGATAATACTTTCGCAAATGCAGGCCTTAAACATTCGCCATTTACAATGACATTTGGATGTTTGTTTGTTAGTAAATCAGTGAAACATTTGGTCAATTCAGCAAAATGAGGTATGAATTGTCTATAATAATTCAAAAGACCTAACACACTTCGCAACTGTTTCTTGGTTGTCGGAAGCGACAATTTTAAAATTCTGGACATTATGTTATCGTCAGTTGATATGAAGCCATTTGAGATCTTATAGCCCAAAAATGAAATTTCTTGAAAGGATATATCAACTTTGGATGGTTTTATTGTTTTAGATGGACTCGCTTCTGGCGAAATTTAGTACCTCTCGATGTTATGTGGTCAAGAGTACCAATTCTGTCGACAGAGATATTTTTGAAAGGTCTGCTTATTGAATCTCTTAATTGCAGTTCAGCTTGCAAGTGTTTCTTCTGTTTCACCAGCTTATGGCAGATGTCACAACGTCTGCAATACCGTTTGGTATCACTGCGAAACTTAGGCCAATAGAATTGATTAAGTAACCTTGCTCTTGTTTTAGCATAAGCTATATGCCCTGCGAAGGGTATGTCATGTGCTAGCTTTAATGCTTGGTTGCGGTTTTCTGAAGGTAGCACCGTTTGTTCCGTAGTGCTAGAACCTTTGGTATAGTACCGTGTCAGAATTCCGTTTTTCAGAGCAAAATACCATTTAGCGTTCTTTGCTACTCGTGGCTTTTGATCTATTAGTTTAAAATACTTTTGCAATGATCGATCGGCTTTTTGAGCTGTTATAAATTTCTCCCTAGTTGTTTCAGGAGATGTTACAACTGGGCTTATTAGCTGTAAAGCCTCTGTCTGATCAATTCGATCTTGCCTTTGAGCAGTAGATCTAGTTACTGCATTTGTACTATCACGGTTAACATGTACATTACAACTTGGTGTCACATTCACACAACTACATTCCTGTGATGACATTGCCGAATTGGCATACATACATTCATTTATGGGTGGTAATACATCAATATCATGAAACGTGATTTGTGATGATGGTGAGATGGTATACTCGGTGTTACAAGTGGCAGATGATACAATACTGTCATGTGGCATGTCATTAACCTCTGGAAGGTTACCGATGATAACATCGCAACAAGGATTGTTCAATGCTGCGCATTTAACCTTTCCGGAGAGGAATGGTGTATTTATATATGCCCATGCAAGAGGGTATCTCTCGATGTTACCCGAGAAAGTTCTGCAAGTAACATATTTACCACTATATTGTGATGGTAAAATATAGTCTTTCTTAATGCCAATGAGGGTACTGCCGCTATCACGTAAAACGGTGGCAGCTCTACCGTTAATATACCCCTGGTGGATGGTTAGTTTACCTTGGGAGTTCACAACTAAGTTGGCTTCCTCATTTGTAACAGGAATTGAATGGCCACATGTCAAAATGCCATCTTCATGAAATTGATCACAGACAGTACATTTGTCGTGTTGAAACCCATTAATAGCATGTGCTGCGTTTACATTTTGATCTTCTATACTTTCATCATCTGATGACGAACTATCAATCATAGCTGCATTAGCCTTTCTAGACATAGCTTTGGCTTTACAATCTTTACGCCAGTGGCCGAAAGCTTTACAGAGGAAGCATTTGGTGGCACGTCTGTATACCTTTCTTTCCTTGTCTTGCTTTGCTATGTAGTTTTGTAAGTAAGACATGTAACCAGGATGTTGGTCACACATATCAGTTTCGATGTGTGGCAAATGACAATATCTGCATTTGTTACTCTGATCAGCAGATTGCCTATAGGGCTTTTGTTTGTTGTAAGGCACTGACTTAGATTTATCATAAGTAGCGGCTGCTACAAAGTCTGTGGTCGTCAACCCAGTACTGAAACATTGTTTATTGGCTGAAAAATAACCTGCCCCACGACTTTCAATCTGTTGTACATTTTCACACTGACATTCTAATAGAAATTTAGAAAATGGTGGTGGGAGAGATGTAATGATTTTATCTCTCAAAATAAGATCCACCAACTTATCAAAATTACCATTTACTTTGGCTGCAGATAGCCACTTAGAGAAAACATTTTGTATTTCTGAGATGTAATCAGAGAACGTTTGTGTTGGTTTAGGAGACAATTTACCAAACTGTTCTCTGTAGCCTGCTTCATCTAGCAGAAAATGAGCCATAATTTTTGTCTTAATATGCTGATAATCTTTCTTCAGGTCATTTGGAATGGCCTCTATTACTTTCAGAGGATCTCCAGAAAGACTTCTCATATATATTATACTCCATTCTGACTTTGGGATCTGATAATGATCCATAATACATTCAAAATTTTGAGTGAAAGCTGCTATGCAGTCACCTGTGGAGTAACTTTTAATCAGCCCTTGGTATTTCTTATATGGCTGGTCTTTGTCAGCTTTTCTATCTTCCTTTTCTTTGGAAGTTTCTGCTTTCAGCTGTTCAATTTTTAGCTGTACTTCGAGCTCTTCCTTCCTGGTTTGGGCTGTAATTTCAGCTTGTTTTAAAGCATTATCTAATTCTGCTTGTTTTAAAGCATTATCTAATCCTGCTTGTTTTAAAGCTCTTTCGGCAGCTCTTTCATCACGTTCATTAATCTTCTCCTGTTGTAGGAGGTATTCTGCAAACTTTTTCTCACTCCAGGCTCTCAACTCTTCACCAGTATAGTTCATTTTTAAACCCATTTCAATGTACTCGTTCAAACTAGCCATGATGAACAAAATGTATGATGAAATCGATAGACACAAAATTAATAAAGTTGTTAGTAATTTGAGTTCAAAGGTTTACAGTATTTACTATTATAGCTAGTGTTTAGGCCTGCAGAACGAAAATATAAGAAAGAGGAAAAAATTTTATACTCAAGTACTCCTGAGATAATGTGTTGGGCAATGGTTGCTTACTACTGCTCGAAACCGCACTGATGTTTGCTTTATGTCGGCCAAAAATTTTTGGAGTTTTCGAGGGACAGGTGTAGATGACCCCAAACAACCTGTTCTTTTTGGACTAAGAGAAATTAGAACATGTGCAAGTGTGTGGTGTATGCAATGTCACTTAAGTTTTTGTAGGTTTGTATGTCGTCAAGTATTGTTGTTAGTCGTATCACCACACTCAACCACTTTCTATTCACACTTTCCACTCGTTCCGCTTACACTATCACTACTCAATGACATTCAAGGACATGGCCGCCATTTTGTTTTTGTCACTTTGATGCCTCGGTTGAAATTTTCTAAGTTCAAAAACGTAATTTTGCTTTGATTAAATTAACTCACACAATGATATTTATGTTCTAAACTATAACGCACACGCTTTCTATACTAATACTTATAATTAACTTATCCAAAATTTTGACCGCAGTCGCTATGTTCACATTTGTTACCAACAAAATTCTATCTACTATCGGCACATTTCTGTAAACAGTTGATTCATAAACCGGACGAAGACCACCACGTTCGCACTTGTCAAAGTCTTGCTTAGGGCAAGACTTAGGGCTCGTCACTTGACAAAGTACGATCTTAATTACACTAGCTAAACAACACAAGGCTAACCGCCGATAAGATATTTCGTGCTATTTATTCGCGCACTGCACACATCGTGAATCAATACACGCTTCGCGCAATCACAAGTTACAATATACAATGGATTACAACAGTGCAAGTAAACAATACATCAATACAATAGAAGATATCAATGCACTCCAACTTACAAGTCACACAGACACGCATTCCATCTCAAGCTGTCAAACAGGCTAGCTTTCACGACATGCAACAACTCTCAGCCGCTTTCACACGTCTGTCTCTAACGACCACCCAGCTCAGTCTGACTGGACACAGCACACTCTCTAGTCGTGCTTGGGTTAGCACGCGTGACCCCTCACGGTTCACGCTGTGTGCTAGCTGCCTGCTTAGCATCGTTCCGCGCTTATTGCCTGTAGTGCTTATAATAGCCCAGCGCTACACTATCGAGCGCTGGCTGCCTGGCGCTAGTGAGGCCGCCGCATTATAACTGTAGGGCTTATAATATCTCGGCGTTGCATTGTCGGGCATTGGTGTAGACAACGCGTTCTATCCTCGAGTGAGACTCTGACAGAAGGGCAGAATGTTAGACGGGCCTGCGTGCCCAATTCTTAACCCTTTGAAAATAAAGTTTGTTCGTTCGTTCGTTCTATATCCAGTCAACAACGGTATGTTCTATCTATATCCAGTCACATATTATGTCCTACCAATATCCAGCCAACAATTATATTTCCTATATCCAGTCAACAACTGTATGTTCTACCTACATCCAGCCAACAACAGTATGCTCTATCTATATCCAGTCAACAACTGTATGTTCTACCAATATCCAGTCACCAACTGTATGTGACGAAATTGCCTTACAGTTCTCTCCCCTTAACTGACCCAGACAGGGTTTCGCAGAAATTTATGAGTGAATTCGTTCATATAATATACAAATAAGAGAACCTTTATTTATCATGTTAGAGAACTTTCTACCTGATTCAGGGAAAATGATTTTCTTGTGACAAACGGAATATATGAATTGAGAAAGAATATCATTACTCGTGGATGAGTTACACTAGATTCACGGAATTGCGCCAATTCCGAGATTTGAAATATCTCGAATCCCACGATAACTTGAGCATGCGGAAGTCCCGCTTTCTTATCTAGAAAAGTCTTTAGTTGTGTGAAGACGGCATTGAGAAAGCATTGCTTCTCTGCTGGGAGACTGAATCTGTAATTCGTCGTATCTGTAACTGACATTGGGCAAGTCTCTTTCCGCAGCGAACTGCCGAAAGCATTGCACAGAGCACGAACTCCGTAGCTCCAGCAACGTCCCCTAAGAGTCTCCGAAAAAAATGCACTTGTGAACCGAAGGACGCAGCCGGAATCGAACCCATAACCTTCAAAACCCGAGCCAGACGGCTTGACCACTTCGCCAAGGAGAATCCCTGAAAGCTATATATGACCAAATAATGGAATGTGTGTTCTGAATTTGAAGGTATTTGTCATTTACTTACTTTACTATAAATTAAATGAATCATAAACACAAAATTCTTAACAGTCACATGAAGGCGAAAACCGGTCCAAGCCAATTCGAGGCCGTAACTCTTAGATCAGCGGTGAGTTGTAAGCCATGTAGATAAACATTAAATCTTTTTTTTTTTGGTTGCACATCCCTTACGGGACGTTGCAGTCAACACCAGCATTTTTCAGCTGCTGTTGATGTACTAGGAAAGTGTTACATTCAGTAGTTTGCCATTGCTTTCTGAACGACCGGCTCCCATACCAGCACGTTATAACACAACGCGACACGGTCTGCTGCACAAATCGGTCGCAGCTGAGCTTCGAACGCCTGATACCCGGCTCAAGAACCGCGTTACTAAATCCTACACTCACTAAAAGAAAACAGCTAAAATTCCATAGGATAAAAGGGAAGAATGCTGTAATTGATGGACTATTCTTACAAGGAAAGATAGTCTGTACACTTCGTGATGAAGAGGGGTTAATTCAAATCTAAACTCGGCATAGCTTGGTACACTCGGATAAAAAGCATCCAGTGCCATAATGTGCTGCGTAATTACACGCTCACCACATGAAAACTATCTAAATGACGCTACGTCAACATGTAAAAGGAATAAGTCTTAGAGAACTTCTTCTACATAGTAGCTCTACTATAGTCACCACAGGAGGGATGAGATCAACCCCTATAGTAGCAATGGAGAAAATGGGGAGGATCCAAGCACTGAGAGAGCGCAGAGTTACGACAACACTAATACAAGCAGAAATGTTCCTCAGCTTGCCAGGCCACTCTATGAAGAACAGATTTCTTCTTCTTCTGTGTTCATCCGGAGTTGTTTTTTTTTCGGACGTGATTGCGTTGTGCCTGTTTACAGCAGAGCTGCGTTCTTGCGCCGTTAGGCCGACACATCCGACTTCTGCGGGCATTTGTTGACCAGGTTAACCTTCCCGTGGGAACAGATTTGAAAACTTAGCTATAGGCCGATTGAAAAGAAGTAGTTTTATCCACCCGGCGAAACGACTCTGCAGAGAAACCACCGATCTGCCCACAGTTGATATCCCCCTGACAACTATTCCAGAGCGAACTCCATGGAAAGGTGCACATAGACTAGCACTACAAATCCAGACTAAAGTGCGAGGAATATTTGACAAGAAATAACAGAACAGTGTACAGCGCAGAACAGCCACTCTCAGCTTCCTTGATGACGAATACCCACTGGACCGCTGGATCCGAGTATACATAGATTGGTCAGCACAAAATGCTGTCTGAAATGGAGGAGCGGGAGTGTACATAGAACACCCAAATAATGCCAGAGTTCCAACAGGAACGTACTGCCATAACTATGATGCTGAAATTGAGGCAATCAAGATATCAAAAGAGAAATTACTAAATACCAACCATGGTACACTACCTGTGGTGCTGTTGACATATGCAAAATCAGTACTCGAGGCGCACCTGTCTCGGAAATTGCCAGTACTAAGGACACTACTCTCTGAACTTAGCAGTCAGCATAAGGTCACCATACAGTGGATACCATCCCATTGTGGAGTACCCGGAAACGAAAGAGCTGATCAATTGGCTAAGGAAGGAGCAAAAGAAAAACAGCCTGATGTGCCCATTACACACCACCGAAAGAAAAGAATGATCAAATCAGTCAGAAGGCCACCAAAACCAGCTCAATACGACTACAACGTTATAGACAGACCAGAACAAGTCATTATTCTGCGCCTTAGAACAGGGCACAACAGATTACGCAACCACATGTATACAAAATTCAAGATTGGTGATTCAGCCATGTGCACATGTGGTTTGGCGCTGCAGACAGCAGAGCACATACTCCAAGACTGCCTAAACTACAACATACCCAGGCATACCTTCTGGCCTAGAGAGACAACAGTGAAAGATAAACTCTATGGATCGCTGAGTAAACTAAGAAAGACTGTTAGATTCATACAGGAGACAACATTGCAGTTATAGATGTATTTCAAGCGAACGAAAGAAGAAGAAGAAGAAGAATGCCTTTCCTCTGAATTTAGAAAGAAATATTCAATACTATATGTATTGAACAGACATCATTGAACTACGGCAACTCACCGACTCACCAATTATTAGTGTGATATAAAACGGATGGGGCGTCTTCATTATCTAAAAGGAGTATCTTGCTGTATCAAAAGGGAAGGGTGCAAATCTTATCACAAAGTGATAAGAAAGGTGCTATAAATAAAACACATCTGTACATACATATTCATGAGAAGGGAACTGTTTCCTACTGGAAACATAAATAAACAAGTTTGTAAGACCTAACAATTAAAAGGTTGTATAATGGGGTTCATGAACCTGACTCCAGAAAAGGGTACAACACCAGGAAGACTTGATGACAGACAAGACCAGTGTTCCAGTATATACCACTGACGAACAGGGAGGCCTCTCCTCGGTCCAGTTTACCCTCTGTGTCCAGGCGACTAGTATTCTTTAAGTGTAATGTCAAATTATAGCAATTGATATTAAATTGTCTGATGTGAGCAGGGAGATGCGGTCATGTCAAGTTTAATTTGAGCTGATACAAAATACTACCCTGGAGTTATGTATATTTCCAGGTCCTCCCTTTCTTTTGTTTTGAAATGAAGAACAGCTGAAGAATTATACTATTTGAATGTTTACATACATCATTTCAAGATTGAAGAATGTATAGTTCTTTCTGACATGAAGAACTTACGTTTGCCAAACCTACTCAAGAATCGTACCACTTCAATGTTTATCTATATCAGTTCATGATGGAAGAATATATAGTTCGTTCTTTGAACCACCAAGGGAATTGTATTTATGATGGTGTTTATTGAATTAACTAATTTTCAAGGAAGAGGTAGTTATCTTCAACTTGGAAGCTGTTGGAAGCTATAACAAACTGAAGTATCTGGGGATCACATTTGACATGAGCCTATCCTTCAAGGACCATGTGGAGACGGTTGTGACAAGATCTCAAAAGGGACTCTGTGCACTTAAAACTATGGCTGTATTGGACACAGAGCAGAGAATGCTTATCATACTATACCAGCACTTGATGATCCTCTCAGTAATTGATTATAGATTAAGACTGCTCACTGTCTCAGAGAGTCAGCTGGTGAAGTTAAGCGCATACAGAACGAAGCTATGCGGGTCATTCTGGGATGCACCAGAGACACTCCAGTAATGTGTATGCGTTACATCCTTGGTCTGCCGACTGTTGCTGGTAGGCTCAAGGTGATGCAGGCGAAGGCATACCCCAGAGTAGCTGCAGACACATCTCAGAGTAGCTGCAGACACAGACCACCCACTGCATGAGGCGCTGGACGCAGTTAAGGGTCAGCGACTGATAAGAGGGAAATCATGGATGGCTCAGGCGGAGGATACGATCAGACAGGTGTGCCCCTTGGAGAACATTAGGCGAGGAGAGGAGTGGGTCAGAGTGCCAGCGGAGCAGTCAGACTTGTGCAGACTTATAATCATATTAAGCCGGGAGTGCAGGGAGTGGCCAGCAGGGACCACAGAAGTGGAAATCCAGCAACTAATTCAGGACAATGCTCACTGGGGTGATGTGATTATCTACACAGATGGTTCGATGTCAAGAGGTGAGAGAAGTGGCTGGGGGTTCATAGCCAAAGCTAATGGTCGACGTTTGGTGCAGGAGAGCCTGGCATATTATACCACAACATCCAGCTTAAGAATGGAGGGGGAGGCAGTCACTGCGGCTCTCCGCTGGATGGAGAATATGACACACACACACGTCGTGATTGTAACTGACTCAGAAAGCATGCTGACGAGGGACAGGCAGGCTTCGTGCGGAGTAGCTTGCCTCGCTTCGGAGGTCACGGGTGACAAGCATCACCTGTATCTTTTCTCTGGGGCATGCCGGTGTGCTGGGAAATGAACAGGCGGACAGATTGGCTGGCTCTGCAGAACTTGGTGGAGTATTGATACATGACAAGGCAGACATGGTTGCGGCCTTGCGGGAGCACGTGTACACCTCGGAGGAGCAAATGGATTACCATGGTCTGGCAAGAATGAGACAGCGAGGAGTGACGAGGGGATCTGGCCGACGCTCAACGCTCAGAGGAAAGGCGAGACGGACATATAATCAGATTGCTACTGGTACTATTGGTGTTGGAACTCTTCGCTGGCTGCTGAGGATGGGGACGGAGCGCTTATGGGAATGCCCCGAATGCTGCGATGTCGATTCCTAAATCAATCAATCAATCAACTTGGAAGCTATTTCTATAAACATTAATAGTCAAGTATAACTACCAGGTGAAAGAAAATATATATTGACATGTGTGATGTAATAAAACGTCCTTACCCTTTCCTATTTATTGACTCCCTTAAAAATAAACAACCCCTTTCAATTACTGTTTAAGTAACTTACTTAATGTAGGAGAAAATAAAACAGCGATAGACTGACCGTGGCACAGCTTAATTTATTTGGCTTTATTTTTTTTTCACGTACCTTGCAAGACCGGGACTGATTTAAAAACAAAGGCCCGGTGTAGCCAATTTTGGTCAGTACTACACAAAGAGCAGACATGTAAAAGTTTTCCCGTGTGGGGAAAAGGCAATTTTGCCTTTAAAACCATGATTCCCTTCAGCAATTGAAGAGAAGCAAGTGGTGGTTGTTTGAATTTGGTGGGACTATATCACTAAAACTGGATCCTGGGTCAACAGCCAGAAAGTGAATGTCCTAACAATAGTCTGGCTATAGAAATACCTCAATGTTTACTGCTGCAATCATAGCTCCATAGCGAGCAACAGATAAATTCGAAGACAACTGACTGGGTGAGTGATTAAGTCCTATTTTAGTAGGAATATCCAGGATGGACTTCAAGATCTAATAATCTACAAAGATGAAGATCAGCAGAGTAACTAACAGCGTGTAGCGTCTGCTTTACTCCTGAGAAGTATCACCTGAAGCCTTATCACTCAGCAAAATCAGTGAAACTATGTGACAATCCTACTACAAGTTACTAAAACTAGCAACAGTGAAAGCCCTTCAACTGTTGGTTGGATTACCAAGTTAATATCCAACAATGGATAAGTCTTCGAAAGAATGTCTCACAGCTGCAACAGTCAAACATGGAATTCCGCCATTCAACACCAAGTTCTAGCTATGAACACCAACTCAAACAAATGGGAGAAGACACTGAACCACATAAGCCAATACAACCAAGGTACAAACTTAATATCCTCTGAAACATAACTACGAAACCAGATTACCTCAAGGTTTCAAACCCTGAAGACCATATCAGATAAAAGACCATATTAAAGCAACTAAATGCCTCTACATCAGCAACAAGAGGAATCATCCAATTGTTTGCAAACTTGTTACTGTGCTGGATCTATTCATCTGTGGATATATGTAGGTATAGATCAATTGTGGCCCTAGTCACAGATACTACCATGAGATGCATCTCAGTCATATAAAGTTCTACACTGGACTAGATAACAACGACTAATTCCTTGCCGGTCCAATGTCAGCCTAAATGCCATGGGTTATAGACTCGCGACTAGGTGGGTGAAACCTTTGTGTAAGCCAATTTGGTAGTCGGATAGTAGAAGCCGAGAAGCTGAATAGACGTCAACTTTTCATCAGACCTGATGATATAGGGAATTACCTTCTGCAAAAGCTTAAGTGGAAATCCTGAAGTATGACCAACCGGAGGCACCAAATTTCACAAAAAGGGCACCGAGCTTAAGGCAACAGAATATTCGTGATTCTAGCCCCAACGGAGGGGATATATGGTGTGTGATTTTTCAATTCCTGGATTAGGGAGTATAAAATAGTCACCAGCCAATTATCAGTGGATAAATATTAGGAACATAACTGAGTGCATTAATTCGGTACCCAGATAATGGGAAAAGGATCTAATCTACAGCAAAGATGAACTCTTAACCGCACACCAGGAGATACATGACTCTATTAATTAGTTTAATTAGTAGTACAAATGCTGTTTATATGTTGTTGTTTTTCAGAAGGTAACAGGTCAGTAGTTTTTTTCAATGGTATATATGTATAGTATTTTGACATCAACTCAATATTTTTAAAAAATGAGTAAACTGTGAAAGGTATCAGAAACAAATGTTTATATGTTGGGGTTCTATGTACTTTGATCATTATTTGCCTTAATTATGAGGGAAAATGAAAGTAGACCCAATTTGTGGTTGTTGTGTTGTTTGTAATAACCTTGTTTTTTTTTCTGGGGTCACTGGGTACTATATTGTAATAATGCAATGCATCCCATGCCTGTCTGAAAATGCATAGTGTTCATTACACACATATATATATATATATATATATATATATATATATATATATATATATATATATATATATATATATATATATATATATATATGTAACTGCAGATCTTGATTCATACTTGAACTGTTTGTCCAAAATTTGTTGATGTGTACATCAAGTAAATGTGGTGTTCATCAGTGGTTGTTTCTATGTTGTGAACAATCAATGTCTTCTAGCACTATAGTAAATTTTAAAGGGTGATAAGTGGGAATGGAGAAGTACTCATAAATACAGCTATGAACAGGAGTGAACTATTTTCCTCCTTGTGTTTATGGTAGAATTCCATGATCACCTTAAGTGGCTAAATAATAGAGAATCAAATTAAATCCCCCTAGACAACTTAACATAATATTATCATAAATTAAAATCCACATCCCACATGTGGGGTCCCGCCCGGTACGGACTTCACCTAGTAGTGGAGTAGTCCGTGAATTAAAACTCATGGTAAACATTACAATTGGTGTATTATTGTGGGTATATGAATTCAGAGGAAACCTCTCGCAGGTAAACCAAGTCACTTCAGAATGTTATAGTGTTAGTAACAGACCTAATCACTCATTAGTATGAGCTGAGTCAAGTGTTATGTGAACCCATAATGGCTCAGATAAATATAGGTTTTTTTGGTACAAAACTGTTCACAGGTAATATCTTGATTCTGGTAGATGCATCATGTAGTTGGTTGTTGGGTATGAGCTTTTTTTTTAAAAAAAAACTCATATTTTATATCTTATTGTTGGGAAATTAAGTCCAGTAATGAACCTCCAGTAATAATGTCTCTGGGATTGTAAACTCACATAAGATAGATAATTCAGTGAATGTTTAGAATTCATAGTCATTCCCATTTGATGTTGGAGGTATGGTTCTGCTACTTTGGTATTCTCTTTAAATGGTTTAAAAGTGGTGTAGTCATGAACACACTACTATATTATGTATCCATAAGGTTTATGTTTCTAATTATGAATCATGTGGTAATTAACTATTTTGTCATTGATTATCATTGTATTTTCATGTATGATCTGCTTGTATAATTCAGGTAATATTGAAAAATTACCAAGGCAGCAGAGGGTGATAGACAATTTTATAGATAATTAGGACAGATAAGTTAAAAATCCAATAATTTTTTTTTTTTTTAAGGTAAAAATTTAATCAACAAATGATGATTCAGTAGGACAGTAAATAATACCTGAGAGATGAATTAAACCAGGGGAAAATAGCAGTAACTAAATGAAATGGACTAATGGTAAGGCCAAAACCACCACTTGCAAAAATGTAGACATAGTTAATGGAGGGAATGAATATTGTAAGAATTTGCAGTATTTAGGGGCACCCTAATTTAATCCTCTTTCATATAACATAACATGTTCTACAACACCGGTAGTAAAGTAAAGTGAATAACTGATGGATACTTAGGAAGAAAAGCCATATAGACACTTATGCTATCCCACCGGTGATATGAGTAGTTATTAATAACTAACTCAGAGGGCCCATGTGTTAATAAATAGGGTCAACCAAAATATTCATCTGGTGATTTAAGGGAGCCTGATCAACTCACTTAAAGATCCAAAAGAATATAAGGTGTTTCTTTAAATTATCCACCCCGATTCCATTATTGATGGTAGCGGAAACAGACCGTATAGGTATGTAGGAGGTATATTAAAGAATTAACTAATAAATTGGAATTTCCAGTTTAAACCTCATTAAGTGAAATGTTCACTATGAGAAGGCTTCATTAAAGAGGAATGAAACAACTTTTTAGTTAGCGATTAGCTTACGTAATGTTATTTCAATAATTGCCTAACTAACATTAATATTCTCATAAGGGCAGAATTAAAAAGGGCAAATAAGTACAAAAGAGGCGCGCGACTCAATTGTATTTTCTTTTAAACTAACCGAGTAACTAAATTCTAGATAATGCTCGAAGCCTACTAATAGGTAGATGAATCAGAAATCAATCGCAAGGCGAAACAGATTTCTACATCTCATCTCTGATTTGGATGATATGCCCGCATTAAATATGTGAAGGCAGATCCAGACTGACAGAGATGAGCTTCAATAACTGATACGACTCAGAGAAGCAACAATTAAATAAACAACTCTTGAAATAGATGCTGTTTATAGATAGGACGAACATCTTGACGTAAAGAGAGAGGAAACGCCTAAAACTTATACAGTGAACCAATGCTAGAAAAATGGAATATAGCTGTGTAAAAACCAAGCAAACTGGAGCATATAGCTGAAGAATTGCTTGATGTTTACTAGATTAGGAATTTCAATCAGGAACCCAGCTAGTAAATTATATAACAGTTCAAAGATAGACCTTAGTCAATCTAAATAAATCCAGAGTTTCCACGTATTAAACGGATGAAAACCAAACTGGAGAGGAACATTAAGAGTACCTTACCTGTTATGTTGAGGACACAACTCAGGAGACGCCTGTATGAGAGGGATATACAGATGTAATAGTAATTTTACAAAGACTAGTAATCGACTCATGTATTTGTTTCGTAACAAAGAAAGGTTTTTACAAAGACTATGCATGGAAGATACTTATAATATAGTAACATATAAAGGCAGGAAATCAGACCCCTTCCAAATAACATCTGGCTTGAAACAAGGTGATGTACTATCGCCGCTACTCTTCAATCTGGCTCTAGAGAAAGTTGTAAGGAAGGTAAAGGAGGAATGTGATATTGGAGGAACATCCAAGCTGCTTGGTTATGCAGATGATATAGATATTATAGGGCAAAGTGAACAAAAGACATTGGAAATATTGACTCACTTAAAGGAAAAAGCCCAACAGATGGGGCTGGTTATCAACCAAGATAAGACAGAATATATGGTAATTTCAAGAGACGGAATGGCTAAAAACTCTGGCCACATACAAATAGATAATATGACCATTAAAAGAACGGAAACATACAAATACCTGGGTACAATCTTCAACTGCTCCAACATCATAAGGGAAGAAATACAAACTAGAATCAACTCTGGAAATAAGATATACTATGCACTACAACATCTACTAAAATCAAAGGCGCTATCTCATAACACCAAAATCACAATATACAAAACACTGATCAGACCAGTTGTGCTGTATGGCTCTGAAACCTGGAGTACAACGAAAAGAGACGAAGCCTTGTTACAAACCTTTGAGAACAAAATTTTAAGACGCATCTTTGGACCCATTAGGGATACACATAGTGGAGAGTGGAAAAGAAGAATTAACAAAGACATTTATGATCTGTTTAAGTCCCCGCTAATCACTGGTATCATGAAGGCTAATAGACTACAATGGCTGGGGCATATAGAAAGAATGGAAGATAATAGGGAAACAAAACTCGCTTACACTCAGGAAATAAATGACCGCAGACCCCGAGGTAGACCAAGAAGGCGGTGGAGAGATAATATATATACAGATCTACAAGCACTTGGAATCAACGACTGGCAAGAGAAGGTCAACCAGAGAGACGAATGGAGACGGATTGTATTTGCAACAAAGAGCCTCAATGGCTCGGAACGCTGAAGAAGAAGAAGAAGTAATCGACATCCATAACTGGAAGTGAACCAGCAACTTGAAGGTCTGGAAGACTATCACAGGAACCATAAAAGGGGCTTTTAACTTCTCACTGAACTGATTATATATTGTAGGAGACAGTACATCTGAACCTACATAACAATGTATGTTGCTAAGTTGAAAATAGTCTAAAACCTGGAGGGAGGTAGACGACGATCAATGTACGCCAAGCGACGCAAATTTGCTCATAATTCAACACCAAAGCAACAAATACAGATTGAAACTCAAACACATCAGCTTAGAATTACTAATAAGGATTCTAGCGTAAAATAGATCTCGATTAGAAGGAAAAACAGAGAGAGAAAGCTAAGAATTAACTCAGTCGAACAGATTTATGTTCCCCTTAATATTCGGTTCAGAACGGAAATCTAGAAAAGTTGGACCGTTGTTTACATGTTAGACGAGATTCTCCGGGAAAACCCGCAAGAGAAATGGAAACACCACTCTAATCACCTGATCAGGGAAAATCCCATACCTCGACTAATAACCCAAACACATGATGTGTTGGATGAAAATGTATTCAACAGGAACCATCTTTAGCTTCCTTTAAATATCAGATCTATAGTTAAAACAAACGTCTAACTTACAGGGAGACGGGCGAGTTTAACATGCTATCAGTAGACGCAGAATTAACCGTTGGTTTTAACATAATCTCAAGATTGATATTCTAATGAGAAAGAAATTCAGCAAATGATCTCATATGAACACTATCATCTGGCTATTGAAAGCTTAATGATGATATTTTAATTGCTTCAAAAAGTTGGTTTGATGCAGACAAACCATACTGGAAAGTAGCAAATTATCAGATAACCATGCATATTTCAAACCATAGCTGACAACAGTGGAGAGGGTACTACACTCTTTCACTAATAGGGAAATAAGCCCTTAAAGGCACACCCGTTGTCGTGACTATAAGAAAATGGACGTGGCCCTGATAGATTATCTAACATAGGGAAGTAATGTAGGAAATTACAAAGGGATAGATACTAGGTGAGCCAATGTAAAGACGGAAATTGTAGAGTACTACTTGACCATTTATTTTCTGAAAGAAATAAATGGCTTAAATGGGGGAGGCGTGTGATATAATAAAACGTCCTTACCCTTTCCTATTTATTGACTCCATTAAAAATAAACAACCCCTTTCAATTACTGTTTAAGTAACTTACTTAATGTAGGAGAAAATAAAACAGCGATAGACTGACCGTGGCACAGCTTAATTTATTTGGCTTTATTTTTTTCACGTACCTGGCAAGACCGGGAATGATTGAAAAACAAAGGCCCAGTGTAGCCATTTTTGATCAGTACTACACAAAGAGCAGACATGTAAAAGTTTTCCCGTGTGGGGAAAAGGCAATTTTTGCCTTTAAAACCATGATTTTCTTCAGCTATTGAAGAGAAGCAAGTGGTGGTTGATTGAATTTGGTGGGATTATATCACTAAAACTGGATCCTGGGTCAACAGCCAGAAAGTGAATGTCCTAACAATAGTCTGGCTATAGAAATACCTCAATGTTTACTGCTACAATCATAGCTCCATAGCGAGCAACAGATAAATTCGAAGGCGACTGACTGAGTGAGTGATTAAGTCCTATTTTAGTAGGAATATCCAGGATGGACTTCAAGATCTAATAATCTACAAAGATGAAGATCAACAGAGTAACTAACAACGTGTAGCGTCTGCTTTAATCCTGAGAAGTATCACCCGAAGCCTTATCACTCAGCAAAATCAGTGAAACTAAAGGACAATCCTACTACAAGTTACTAAAACTAGCAACAGTGAAAGCCCTTCAACTATTGGTTGGATTACCAAGTTAATATCCAACAATGGATAAGTCTTCGAAAGAATGTCTCACAGCTGCAACAGTCAAACATGGAATTCAGCCATTCAACACCAAGTTCTAGCTATGAACACCAACTCAAACAAATGGGAGAAGACACTGAACCACATAAGCCAATACAACCAAGGTACAAACTTAATATCCTCTGAAACATAACTACGAAACCAGATTACCTCAAGGTTCCAAACCCTTAACACCATATCAGATAAAAGACCATATTAAAGCAACTAAATGCCTCTACATCAGCAACAAGAGGAATCATCCAATTGTTTGCAAACCTGTTACTGTGCTGGATTTATTCATCTGTGGATATATGTAGGTATAGATCAATTGTGGCCCTAGTCACAGATACTACCATGTGATGCATCTCAGTCATATAAAGTTCTACACTGGACTAGATAACAACGACTAATTCCTTGCCGGTCCAATGTCAGCCTAAATGCCATGGGTTATAGACTCGCGACTAGGTGGGTGAAACCTTTGTGTAAGCCAATTTGGTAGTCGGATATTAGAAGCCGAGAAGCTGAATGGACGTCAACTTTTCATCAGACCTGATGATAAAGGGAATTACCTTCTGCAAAAGCTTAAGTGGAAATCCTGAAGTATGACCAACCGGAGGCACCAAATTTCACAAAAAGGGCACCGAGCCTAAGGCAACAGAATATTCGTGATTCTAGCCCCAACGGACGGGATATATGGTGTGTGATTTTTCAATTCCTGGATAGGGAGTATAAAATAGTCACCAGCCAATTACCAGTGGATAAATATTAGGAACATAACTGAGTGCATTAATTCGGTACCCAGATAATGGGAAAAGGATCTAATCTACAGCAAAGATGAACTCTTAACCGCACACCAGGAGATAAATGACTCTATTAATTAGTTTAATTAGTAGTACAAATGCTGTTTATATGTTGGTTTTTTTCAGAAGGTAACAGGTCAGTAGTTTTTTTCAATGGTATATATGTATAGTATTTTGACATCAACTCAATATTTTTTAAAAATGAGTAAATTGTGAAAGGTATCAGAAACAAATGTTTATATGTTGGGGTTCTATGTACTTTGATCATTATTTGCCTTAATTATGAGGGAAAATGAAAGTAGACCCAATTTGTGGTTGTTGTGTTGTTTGTAATAACCTTGTTTTTTTTCTGGGGTCACTGGGTACTATATTGTAATAATGCAATGCATCCCATGCCTGTCTGAAAATGCATAGTGTTCATTACACATATATATATGTAACTGCAGATCTTGATTCATACTTGAACTGTTTGTCCAAAATTTGTTGATGTGTACATCAAGTAAATGTGGTGTTCATCAGTGGTTGTTTCTATGTTGTGAACAATCAATGTCTTCTAGCACTATAGTAAATTTTAAAGGGTGATAAGTGGGAATGGAGAAGTACTCATAAATACAGCTATGAACAGGAGTGAACTATTTTCCTCCTTGTGTTTATGGTAGAATGACCTTGATCACCTCAAGTGGCTAAATAATAGAGAATCAAATTAAATCCCCCTAGACAACTTAACATAATATTCTCATAAATTAAAATCCACATCCCACAACATGCATCCTCAAGTATGTGCAATATCCCAACGAATGGTTCACTACAAGAAGGGAAATTTCTCAAGAAGTTAAAATCTCGACCACAAAGTATTGCTGAATTACTCTGCATCCTGGAAATGGACATCTTGAAAGAGTCTGCTTTAATCTCAGGTGAAGTATTGTGTCACCAGACAAGACGGACAGACACTTGAAGGATTTGAACACTCCGTTCCTGTCAAATGTCTAATCCTCTGTTAGGATCTATATCTTTTGTACAAAATCATTGTCACGAAATTGTCTATTGGCCTTGTGAGATTTGAATTTAGTCAATGGCTAACTAACTAACTGGAAACGAGGTTGCTTTGAACAAAGCTCAGTCACACTGACTGCGCAAGTCCGGCGCGCATGGCCAGATTGTGGGTCCAGTGGACAAAGAAGTCGGTTGTGCTTGAGTAAGGGCTGGAGATCAGACGCTGCATGGCGTAGAGCAATTCAACTATGGACAGCTGAGCCACTAATGTCTCTACGGCTTTTGAGAGACCTGACATTCAGTACTGATGATTGAGAGCTGATCCAGTATGGGTACTTGTGTGGCGAGTTGAAGATATGTGCATCCCTTTAGATCTTTCACGCGGTGTCGGTAAACCGATGACCCGAGAAATATAGCCGGTGTGTTCTTCTCGCGGCTCGCGAAAGTGGGTCACGTGTGAATAGGTGTTAAAGTCTGGGCCTCAAGCCATGCCTGTTACAAGCTCGTATTTACAAGCAGGTGTAATTAAGTGCTATTTATTATGTTAGTGGTGCGGGGCTGATTAACAGCTAATGTAGGCTGAGTTAGTGGGGTTCAGGGCAGAGAAACCTGTTATTTGAGGTCACACATAGCCCAGCTTCAGGAACTCGAGCGTAGTCGAAGCCAGCGTGGCGGACTCGTTCACTGAGGAGAAACCGGAAATCGTTTAAGGCGTTACCTATAATAGGTCGTGTGTGGTATCCATGAACTCTGCCGATTGAGACGAAATTAGCGAGAGAGTCGGCAGAAGGATATGGAGTAGTTTCAAGGTCGTGGATGGTGTCGAAGGTCGTTGTTGCTTCTTGGGGCGACCACTGGCTTTTCTTCTTGGCTTTCCTCACATCTGTTTGTTAGTTAATATGCCTCGACGGAATACCAGCTTAATATATAGTGGATTCCTGAGAGGTAGCTAACGGGGAGGGAGGAATCGACCGATGCGACAGGGATGTTCACGATGAACAGGGATACCGTTCTAAATGCTCCAGCTCTTGATGAGGGAGGAGAGGACGGGGTGTGGATTTCTGCTACAGGGGCAATCGCCCTGTATATTATATTGGATTTTTGGAAATATTGTACCTGCGGCAAGGTACAACATAATCTCTGACGGATAGGGCTAATGTGAATCAGGGAGATTGGATATAACAAGGAGGGGGTTCGGATGCACTGCTATGTCGAGTAAACAACTATGCTACAATTCTTAGACTTGGACTTTATCCAAATCACACTTTCGCAAAATCAAAATCTGCGAGATGAGATGCTTGAGGAATGCTGCCAACGTAACAATCCGAGACCAAGCAAGAAATGCTGCTATCAGACAGACAGTAGGATCAACATTTTGTGCCACATTTATTGAAAGACAGAAGATCAAGCGGTTTGGCCATGTCGTTAGAATGCAACACCATCAACTACCATCACTGGCCATACATAGGGTTGTCAGATACGTGGGCACCACAAGGAGGACACAATAAGACAAAAAGGAGGACATATTGAATATTTCATTTAAATCGTTCCAGATTAAACCCACAATCAGTACTATTTTAATACAATAGGTGCCTATAAATTTCTTATCATAGCAGGTGGTTGGTTTACAGAAAGAAAATATTCTTTCAAAGCAGTAAACAGCCTCAACAGATGGAAACAAACTGAGCCATCTAGTTTTAGAGTGATATAATTGTTGCTGATAGTTAATGTTGACATAGTCTCAAAAATCCTTTAAAGTTTCCGTTCTGACAGTGCATATATAAAAGTAATTGAAAATCTTCAAGACAATAGATTCAACGCCAATTTGCATTAAATCTGCGCCGTGATGGATGCAGTTGTGCAGAAAATGAGCAGAACATCCAACGCCTACTAATGGCTTGCTCTAGGCTTCCTTCAAATGCTAGAACACATTTCTACCTTCTCTTCTGTTAATGCCTCCAAAATTCACATTGGCATTGTCACCAGCAAAAGCAACACATTTGGAGTACAAATCATGTTTTTGGAGTGTTCTTAAAATATACTGTGATATAGTTTCTGAGGTTTCATTTGGTGTGTTGTCTATCTCGAGAATCTTAGTTTGGATTCCACCTGCTTTCCAGTCAAAGTTCTGAACAACGATCGGAAATATTTTTCTGCGAACCGTGATTGCTAGCATCTGTCGAAAGACCGAAACATGAAATACCACTTAAGATTTATCTAATTCATCAACAGTGTGGGTGCCAATCACCTGGTTTATTATTGCTTAAGTCTTTGTTTTTGCACAAGCAATATTTTTAGCAATTTCCGAATCCTCAAATAATGTGTGCATCAAACCAGCTGTGCAGGTCATCGAGTTGTAAGACTGATGATGACAAACTGTATGAAATGCCAAAGTTGCTTCAGTCGCATGCGCTTTCAGCATTTGAGTACTTAGGCTGAAAAAAAAAGACGTCAATGTGCTAGATGACGCGGACACTTTGATTAGGTTTCTATGTCTCTCATTGTCAACATGGCGCTCCAAGTCAGTAGTTCCTTTGTTGGCAACGGACAAGTAACTATTGCAAATCGTACACTTTGCTTCATTCTCGTTGCGTCCTTCAACGATGCATGGAAACTTATTTTTCATAGTGTTCGGGAATATGCATTGCCAAGTCGTGACTGAAGTTCATGACGCGAAAAACAGAAGGAGCAGAACTCTCGGTCAGAAACGTAGATATAACTAAGAAACTAGCGGATCACGTCAGTTTCGTTTATCAATAGTTACGGCAGTCGGATCATGGATTCCAACAGGAAAACGGCACATTGAAATTGTCCAGACCTTGAAAAGAATATTGAAGAGCAGGAGGACATCATTATGGCCAATATAGATGGCAAAGGACAACGTCCAAAGTAGGAAGGATATAGGAGCCTGAAAAGAATAGAACGAAGGCAACAGATCCAAATGAGACAAGATATATTACGGCAAGGTCAAGTAGAAAGGCTAGTGTTTCGACGATTGATTACTCGTATGTCATCATCATGTTTACGTTTGAAAATTACAAGAGAAAACATTTATTTGCCGATCTTCAGTCCTTTTGATTGCCGTTAAGTTTTCCTACTTCAAGTCTGTTGAAAGAGTGTCACACCCTGGACACCTTATCTGTTAAATGGTTTTGATTGAAGTTAGTTAAGACACCCTTCAGCATGCATTTTCTCTTTGTAGAAGCGATTTTCATAAACATAGACGGCAAAAATTACAAATAAAAAAGCAATTTTAAGTGGTGTTTCTGCTACCGGAACCGGAAATAACATTAACATTTTGACCATAGAGACTAAAGCATTGTTAGTGTTGCCGAATAGAGCAACAGTTAGATTCAAATTATACAAATAACTGGTGTTTCACATTTAGTATAAATAGGAATATTAAATAAATATTATTATGCAATGGGTTTAATAAAGAATGTAAACACACAGTAGAGTGTAGATACATTGTAAGTTGTAACAACAGTACATAAAAAATGATAACATAAAATATTTAAAAAGCCGGACATTTTAAAGCTTTTTAGCTTTGCCTGCCTGACGGAGGACATTAGGCTAAAAAGGAGGACGTGTCCTCTCTTTGCCGGACGTCTGGCAACCCTAGCCATACATCAAAGATCATCTACGTCGAGACCAAAAGGCCGCCCAAGAAGAAAATGTATTGACGACATCAAAGACATTGTACAATCACACGGAATGACACTATCCAGCGCCGCCCATTGGACGCTGGAACGCAAATTATTCCTCCCCACGACGCTTGACGGCAGGAGTGGAAGATGATGATGATGATCATAATGATCATGATGATGATGATCATGATCATGATGAAACAAACAGGCTGACAAACAACTAACTGTGCAGTAAGATCGCGGAACTGGTCTATTTTAAAATAGGGGACACACCTTGAGAGAAGTCAACAGGATTCACGCAGCACGTTCAAGGATCTATTGGTAATTTAACCTGCGCCTTGAAAACATATTATTAGTATAGTTCTCAGAACTGGCACGGGCGATAGGCAAATGCATAACTCCACGTCACGCTTCAATAACATAGTGTCTTATATTATCCAGAACAAATGAATTCTTAATTTTTACCCATTCCTGGAATTTCCAGTGGCATTTTGTTTTTGAATTTTGTCAAGGTCAACTGATGACGTTATAAGCTAGGTGTGCCCACACATTATTGTTTACAGGACGCGTCGTTACTTCCTTGTCGTAGAACTTTCGTACTCATCGTATTCCTTCACAAAAGTGTCACACTCAGAAATCTAAATACTCCCTACACATGTGCGCGTCGCACTATGAGTATATGAATGTAACCATAGCCTTCTGAATCCACCATGACTTCTGCAAGGGCATTTCCTTGTCGGTTTTCCCCAGTATTGTCCCACTCTCTGTCGAGCATTAAAGTCCCCCTAAATTAGAAGCCTACTGCCTGGGATGTCCTCCTGCTCGTTAAGCCATTCCAATCGTTCCTTTGTGACAAAAGAACTACCGCGGTATAGACATTTATTAAGTTCCAAATCTCCAAATCTCTAACTTTATACGCAGCACCTCTCTGCCATTGTTACTCCACCAATGACTTCGGTCCAGAACCTCATGGTTTAATCCCTTCTTCACTAGCAGACGCCGTCCATGACTCCCTTGTCCAGTCGGATTAATGTGGTTTAATGATTGACGGATCAATGATAGACATATTCATGACACTGGCAGTCATCTCCATTTAATTCTTGCAGCAAGAGGACATCAAAGTTGTAAATCAGTTTTTCCAGTAAAGGCCCTCTCTGCCTGGCACTGCGGCAATGCCAATAGCCCGCTGGTATATATTTAAACCTTAGGAGTTGTGTTTGTTAGTTAGTTAGTTAGTTAGTTTGGTTAGTTTGGTTAGTTTGGTTAGTTTGGTTAGGTTGGTTATGTTGGTTAGGTTGGTTGGTTGGTTGGTTGGCTGGCTGGCTGGCTGGCTGGCTGGCTGGCTGGCTGGCTGGTTGGTTGGTTGGCTGGCTGGTTGGTTGGTTGGTTGGTTGATTGGTTGGTTGGTTGGTTGGTTGGTTGGTTAGTTACTTACTTACTTACTTAGTTACTTAGTTACTTAGTTACTTAGTTACTTAGTTAGTTAGTTAGTTAGTTAGTTAGTTAGTTAGTTAGTTATGTCAGTTTTGTTAGTTTTGTTAGTTTAGTTAAGTTAGTTAGTTAGTTAGTTAGTTAGTTAGTTAGTTAGTTAGTTAGTTAAGTTAGTTAAGTTTGTTAAGTTTGTTAAGTTAGTTACGTTAGATAAGTTAGTTAAGATAGTTTAGTTAGTTAAGTTAGTTAGTTTTGTTAGTTTAGTTAGTTATGTAGCCGAGGGGAAAGACAAGGGAAAGACTATGCTTCCTTTGCTACGGTGCTAAGAGGTAGAGAGTAACTCTGACTTCGTTACGGCCAAAGAAGAGAAATAGTAAAAGAGAGAGAGAGAACCTCACACCTCCCTCAACTGACCAAAAAAAAAAAAAAATAGTAATTAGATGAAAAAGTACGAGATCTTGGACAGAGACAAAAACTATTTTATAGATGTTCACACAGGAACCACCATGTTAAAGCCCAAGCAGTGAATTAAGGTGTTAGATTGTGGTAGAAATAGTGGTTGTAAAAGCTAAAAGAGACTAAACAAACAAATCAAGGACAAATAAACAAGCTTTTATTTATTTCCTCTAACAGAACATGTTGGATAACACATTCCAATAACAGATACAACATACAACTGTATATATCAAATAACAGCAGTGGGTAAGCCCTAACCAATCATCAGCACTTAAGACAACAGGATGCACCAAGTGTCAGAACACAGATGTTCCACACAATAGCTGGTTAGACTGATACAATAAAGAACTTTGACACAGACAACAACAAGGCACTACAAAAGCATAAGTTACACAACATAAGTTCTCAGACGCGACATAAACAAAAGAGTTGTGACAAAATTTACTACCCCACCATGAACCCAGGCATGCTGACACTAACTAGTCAGCCACTCGGCTTTCTCCTATGATATAGGTTGTTCACTGATGAACAGATGGGAAACCCCACATATCTCGTCTCAAGGCTGGCTGGCCACAAAACTATATACACAAGGTCAAAGTGCCTGCCTACACAAACCGAGCTGGCTACTACACTACAAATGGCATCAAATCTCTTTGTTACAGCTAGAGTTCCGGCAGTTTCCAGAGTCAAACTGCTTTAACAGGCCAAACCAAGTTGCGCCGATTTGGCTCTGTTACAGTTAGTTAGTTAGTTAGCTAGTTAGTTAAGTTAGTTAAGTTAGTTAGTTTAGATGGTTAATTTAGTTAAGTTAAGTTAGCTAAGTTAGTTAGTTAGTTTAGTTAGTTTAGATAGTTAGTTAGTTAGTTAAGTTTCTTAAGTTAGTTAGTTAAAATAGTTAAGTTAATTTAGTTAGTTGAGTTAGTTTAGTTTGTTTAGTTAGTTTAGTTTGTTTAGTTTGTTTAGTTATTTAGTTTGTTTAGTTAATTAGTTTGTTAAGTTAATTAGTTTAGTTTAGTTAGTTAGTTAGTTAGTTTAGTTAGTTTAGTTAATTGTTAGTTTAGTTAGTTAGTTTAGTTAGTTAGTTAGTTTAGTTAGTTAGTTTAGTTAGTTAGTTTAGTTAGTTAGTTAGTTTAGTTAGTATTGTTTTTCTTTAGTTGCATGTCCCTTACAGAACGTAGCAGTCAACCCAAGCATATTTGGCTATTCGTGATTCCTGGGCAAGTTTTACGTTCAGTAGTTTGCCATTGCTTTCTGAACGACCGGCTCCTATCCTTTTTTCGAAATAAACAAGCACCGCTGTGTTTCGAACCCGGGTAAACGGGATTACGAATCGCGTTCGTATTGCCATCGCCACGGAGATGAGTATATAAATGTTACAATATCCTTAGATTTTCTATCGCACAATGAGTATATGAATGTTACAATATCTTTTGCGTTACAATCGCACTATGAGTATGTACATCTATAGCATCCTTAGATCTTCTGTCGCACTATGAGTATATGAATATTACTGACATAAGCCTGGGTCACATTAATTTAGTTAAGTTAAGTTAGCTAAGTTAGTTAGTTAGTTTAGTTAGTTTAGATAGTTAGTTAGTTAGTTAAGTTTCTTAAGTTAGTTAGTTAAAATAGTTAAGTTAATTTAGTTAGTTGAGTTAGTTTAGTTTGTTTAGTTAGTTTAGTTTGTTTAGTTTGTTTAGTTATTTAGTTTGTTTAGTTAATTAGTTTGTTAAGTAGCCTCCCAGATAGGGCTTGTTTCCTTAGCGACTCAATGAACATGATCAAGAGGATAGAGGAGGGGTCGATCCGAAGAGAATGGTTGCTGCCTCTGGAGCGGTCTCGGCTGGCAAAGATTAGTTTCATCTTCGTGCCAGGGCATGCGGGAGTACAAGGAAATGAGCGGGCTGACAAGCTCGCAGGTGACGCTACTGTGGAGGGCGGACGCGCCATGGACCAGGCTGACATTCTGAATGCTCTACGAGAAGTGAGACTTTTGCAAGAACCAAGTGATGACTGTGAATCTACAACAATGGCCAGACTGCGAGAGCAGCAAATTAAAAGAGGGGTGGCCAAACAAGAACACTACGCAGGAAGCCAAAGAAGATTGATAAACCAACACAGAACTGGCGTCGTTAGCCGCTACACGCTGCGGGATTTGCTGAGGAGGGGATCCGAGCACTTATGGACTGAATGGTCCGATGTGCAACGAGGATGATCTGTCGACTAACTAACTAACTAACTGGGTCATTGACATTGAGTTGAGTGACCGGGCATGAGGAAGAATGGAGATGAGAGTGGGAGACAGTAAAGCGACTGACCTGGCTATGAGAAAACAGCCAGTCCTGAGAAATAAAATAATGGGAAGGGTGAGCGTGGACCCCAGGGGATGGGGGAAGGACAGTTTAGTTTTGTGTGAAGTCAAGGGACTTCAGGACAGTTAATGGGTAGATGCCGAACTGATCGGTAGTCTAAGGAGAAGCGGAGTTAGAGATCTCCGTGTTGTGTTGTTCTCCTAGTTGTGAAGACAGGCCTGAACCAGAGGGGGTTCTATAGTTGAGCAGTGGCTCCAACCCAATGTGTGGGTTGTATTGTGGGAGATCCAGCCGTGGATAGTAGCTGGATTACCTGTCTTGTGGAGTTGATAAGAAGCAGGCCGTGAGAAGGCATTGATGTGTTCTGGTTAAATTGTGAGGAGGATATTTATAATCTATGGATTACATTGTTTCTGGATATATACATATGTTCCGTGAGTCTGTGTTATTTCTGTAATAAAGGATTATGTGCGCCAACTGAATCTTGTTTCATGAATGGCGAATATGCACTGCGGGGGTGAGTTACATTGCAAGACAGATATCTCCATTGACACACCATGAGTATCGTTACCTAGACAACGACCATCACACAATAATATCATGAGCAAAGATCATCAAGAACCTTGATATTATCATCAAGAAAACGTGTGACAATTACAATAACACTAGGTTTGCTGTCGCACTATGAGTATATAAATGTTACAATATCCTTAGATTTTCTGTCGCACTATGAGTATATTAATGTAATAATAGCCCCAGGTTTGCTGTACGGAGACAGAGAGATTATGGTCATTTTTTTTTTTACGCTAGAATGTGTCAGCGGTTTTCCAAACGTTAAAACTTCACATTTCCCTAAGGCACGTTTTCCTAGAAAGGCTCGTAATCCTGCACATGTCGCAATCTGTTCTAATAAGTGCAAACATATCTAACATGAAAAGTATTTGACTGGCCGACATTTTAGAAACCGTCTTAGGGACATTACAGAACGCTGCGACACGCAAGTCACGGCTCCACTCACCAATTTATTCATTCGACAGCGGCTAATGTGTTCCATCCAAACGGTGTCTTGTTTATATTAGGTTGTTGTGGTAGCAGCGACTTCCTGATCGCTGCACCTAAGTAAAGTAGCGGAAGACTGGAGGACTCTTGTATAAGCCTTAAGGGACGTTCAGTAAATGCTGCTAGACCAGTATTTATTATAGATCAATCAGCATTTGATGATGATGTGGTCAGTATTACGTGGGTAGCCTTTACTTCCTATGCCACTTCCTGGTACCCCGTTTAGGCTGGGTGGATCTGGCACCTCATTTAGGCTGGGTGGATCTGGCATTCCGATTTTTCCTTCAAACTGAAATATACACCAGACATACGCACACGGTAATGTCAATTCTCTACCACGGTAATTGTACACTGAATATTTCAGTTTGAAGGTTTTATTTTATTATTTATTTTATTCTGTGTGATTTCTGCAGTATGTACTTCTCGAGATGCAGCGAGATATTCCAGGCAATAAATCAGCAGTCTATTGTTTGTGTCTTCGTTATTCGAATTCACTACGGGAAAACATTGTCTGGAATCCCGAGTTATATTAAGATGCAGACTGACACACATGACCAGGCTAGCGTCAAGCTACTGGGTTACCGCCTCTCCCCAGTATCGTGTGTTTCTCGTCTCCCCAGTATCGTGTGTTTCTCGTCTCCCCAGTATGGTGTGTTTCACATCTGCCCAGTATCGTGTGTTTCACGTCTGCCCAGTATCGTGTGTTTCACGTCTGCCCAGTATCGTGTGTTTCACGTCTCCCTAGTATCGTGTTTCACGTCTCCCCAGTATCGTGTGTTTCACATCTCCCCAGTATCGTGTGTTTCTCGTCTCCACAGTATCGTGAGTTTCACGTCCACCCAGTATGGTGTTTTTCACGTCTGCCCAGTATGGTGTGTTTCACGTCTGCCCAGTATCGTGTGTTTCATGTCTCCCCAGTATCGTGTGTTTCACGTCTCCCCAGTATCGTGTTTTTCACGTCTCCCCAGTATGGTGTGTTTCACGTCTTCCCAGTATCGTGTGTTTCACGTCTCCCCAGTATTGTGTGTTTCACGCCTGCCCAGTATCGTGTGTTTCACGTCTGCCCAGTATCGTGTGTTTCACATCTCCCCAGTATCGTGTGTTTCACGTCTCCCCAGTATCGCGTGTTTCACGTCTCCTCATTATCGCGTGTATCACATCTCCCCAGTATCACGTGTTTCACGTCTAGCCAGAATCGTGTGTATAACGTCTCCCCAGTCTCACGTGTTTCACGTCACCCCAGTATAGTGTGTTTCACGTCTCCTCATTATCGTGTGTATAACGTCTCCCCAGTATCGCGTGTTTCACGTCACCCCAGTATCGTGTGTTTCACGTCTCCTCATTATGGCGTGTTTCACGTCTCCCAGTATCGTGTGTTTCACGTCTCCTCAGTATCGTATGTTTCACGTCTCCCCAGTATCACGTGTTTCACGTTTCCCCAGTATCACGTGTTTCACGTCTCCCCAGTATCGTGTGTTTCACGTCTACCCAGTATCTTGTGTTTCACGTCTCCCCAGTATCGTGTGTTTCACGTCTCCTCATTATCGTGTGTTTCACGTCTCCTCATTATGGCGTGTTTCACGTCTCCCAGTATCGTGTGTTTCACGTCTCCTCAGTATCGTATGTTTCACGTCTCCCCAGTATCACGTGTTTCACGTTTCCCCAGTATCACGTGTTTCACGTCTCCCCAGTATCGTGTGTTTCACGTCTACCCAGTATCGTGTGTTTCACGTCTCCCCAGTATCGTGTGTTTCACGTCTCCTCATTATCGCGTGTTTCACGTCTCCCCAGTATCGGGTGTTTCACGTCTCCCCAGTGTCGTGTGTTTCACGTCACCCCAGTATCGTGTGTTTCACGTCTCCCCTGTATCGTCTGTTTCACATCTCCCCTGTATCGTGTGCTTCACGTCTGCTCAGTATCGTGTTTTTCACGTCTCCCCTGTATCGTCTGTTTCACATCTCCCCTGTATCGTGTGCTTCACGTCTGCCCAGTATCGTGTGTTTCACGTCTGCCCAGTATTGTGTGTTTCACATCTCCCCTGTATCGTGTGTTTCACGTCTCCCCTGTATCGTCTGTTTCACATATCCCCTGTATCGTGTGTTTCACTTCTGCCCAGTATTGTGTGTTTCACATCTCCCCTGTATCGTGTGTTTCACGTTTCCCCAGTATCGAGTGTTTCACGTCTGCCCAGCATCGTGTGTTTCACGTCTCCCCAGTATCGAGTGTTTCACTTCTGCCCAGTAACGTGTGTTTCATGTCTGCCCAGTACCGTGTGTTTCACGTCTGCCCAGTATCGTGTGTGTCACGTCTCCCCAGTATCGCGTGTTTCACGTCACCCCAGTATAGTGTGTTTCACGTCTCCTCATTATCGTGTGTATAACGTCTCCCCAGTATCGCGTGTTTCACGTCACCCCAGTATCGTGTGTTTCACGTCTCCTCAGTATCGTATGTTTCACGTCTCCCCAGTATCACGTGTTTCACGTTTCCCCAGTATCACGTGTTTCACGTCTCCCCAGTATCGTGTGTTTCACGTCTACCCAGTATCTTGTGTTTCACGTCTGCCCAGTATCGTGTGTTTCACGTCTACCCAGTATCGTGTGTTTCACGTCTCCCCAGTATCGTGTGTTTCACGTCTCCTCATTATTGCGTGTTTCACGTCTCCCCAGTATCGGGTGTTTCACGTCACCCCAGTATCGTGTGTTTCACGTCTCCCCTGTATCGTCTGTTTCACATCTCCCCTGTGTCGTGTGCTTCACGTCTGCTCAGTATCGTGTTTTTCACGTCTCCCCTGTATCGTCTGTTTCACATCTCCCCTGTATCGTGTGCTTCACGTCTGCCCAGTATCGTGTGTTTCACGTCTGCACAGTATCGTGTGTTTCACGTCTGCCCAGTAACGTGTGTTTCACGTCTGCCCAGTACCGTGTGTTTCACGTCTGCCCAGTATCGTGTGTTTCACGTCTGCCCAGCTTCGTGTGTTTCACGTCTGCCCAGTAACGTGTGTTTCACGTCTGCCCAGTACCGTGTGTTTCACGTCTGCCCAGTATCGTGTGTGTCACGTCTCCCCAGTATCGTGTGTTTCACGTCTGCCCAGTATCATGTGTTTCACGTCTACTCAGTATCGAGTGTTTCACTTCTGCCCAGTATCGTGTGTTTCACGTCTCCCCAGTATCGTGTGATTCACGTCTTACCAGTATTGTGTGTTTAACGTCTGCCAAGTATTGCGTGTTTCACGTCTGCACAGTATTGTGTGTTTCACGTCTTCCCATTATCGTGTGTTTCACGTCTCCCCAGTGTCGTGTGTTTAACGTCCCCCCAGGATCGTGTGTTTCACGTCTCCCCTGTATCGTCTGTTTCACATCTCCCCTGTATCGTGTGCTTCACGTCTGCCCAGTATCGTGTTTTTCACGTCTCCCCTGTATCGTGTGCTTCACGTCTGCCCAGTATTGTGTGTTTCACGTCTGCCCAGTATTGTGTGTTTCACATCTCCCCTGTATCGTGTGTTTCACGGTTCCCCAGTATCGTGTGTTCCACGTCTTCCCTGTATCGTCTGTTTCACATCTCCCCTGTATCGTGTGCTTCACGTCTGCCCAGTATCGTGTGTTTCACGTCTGCCCAGTATTGTGTGTTTCACATCTCCCCTGTATCGTGTGTTTCACGTTTCCCCAGTATCGAGTGTTTCACGTCTGCCCAGTATCGAGTGTTTCACGTCTCCCCAGTATCGAGTGTTTCACGTCTGCCCAGTATCGAGTGTTTCACGTCTCCCCAGTATCGAGTGTTTCACCTCTGCCAAGTATCGAGTAATTAACGTCTGCCCAGTATCGTGTGTTTCACGTCTGCCAAGTATTGCGTGTTTCACGTCTGCCCAGTATTGTGTGTTTCACGTCTTCCCATTATCGTGTGTTTCACGTCTCCCCAGTGTCGTGTGTTTAACGTCCCCCCAGTATCGTCTGTTTTACGTCTCCCGTGTATCGTGTGCTTCACGTCTGCCCAGTATCGTGTGTTTCACGTCTCCCCAGTATCGAGTGTTTCACGTCTGCCCAGTATTGTGTATTTCACGTCTGCCCAGTATCGTGTGTTTCACGTCTGCCCAGTATCGTGTGTTTCACGTCTGCCCAGTATCGTGTGTTTCACGTCTCCCCTGTATCGTCTGTTTTACGTCTCCTCTGTATCGTGTGTTTCACGTCTCCCCTGTATCGTCTGTTTCACATCTCCCCTGTATCGTGTGCTTCACGTCTGCCCAGTATCGTGTGTTTCACGTCTCCCTAGTATCGAGTGTTTCACGTCTGCCCAGTATCGTGTGTTTCACGTCTCCCTAGTATCGAGTGTTTCACGTCTGCCCAGTATTGTGTATTTGACGTCTTCCCAATATGGTGTGTTTCTCGTCTCCCTAGTGTCGTGTGTTTCTCGTCTCCCCAGTATCGTGTGTTTCACGTCTCCCCTGTATCGTCTGTTTCACATCTCCCCTGTATCGTGTGCTTCACGTCTGCCCAGAATCGTGTGTTTCACGTCTCCCCTGTAACGTCTGTTTCACATCTCCCCTGTATCGTGTGTTTCGCGTCTCCCCTGTAACGTCTGTTTCACATCTCCCCAGTATCGAGTGTTTCACGTCTGCCCAGTATCGAGTGTTTCACGTCATAAGCCAGTGTCGTCACAACTTTGCTCAGTATATGTTAGCGAAATACTGTGATAGATCAAGCTCGCTCTGTAATTTCCGTTGCGTTGATGGTAGGGTAGGGGATTCAATCACCACACCAGGAACAGGTTGAACTTGAAGATTGACTTCTCATTCATAAAACAATGGCACACTTTGTTTTAAATGAGGTCGCAATCAACCCCTGCACGTTTTGGCTGTTTTTACTTTCAAGGCAATACGCCATTGCTTTCTGCATAACCGGCATTCATATCATTGTATGAAAACCAACGCTGCTGTCAAATCTCCCTCAGCTGTGTTTCGAACACGGTATGTGGGATTACGAATTGCGTTTGTAATTACTTCTCCACAGAGCCGGTAATGGTAAACTACTTAACGTAAAATTGCCCAGAATATCAAGAGTAGTTATAAATGTGCAATTCGGTTAGAATTTGGTGGAGCCTCCACCATTTGACCTTGACCTCGGTTGATTTTCACTCCCCCTCGGTCATGAAGTTGGGTGGGTATGTAGGGGTGGTATCTAGGTCATATCTAAGGGCGATAATTCTAAGATTTTATATTTCTAAGGGCAGATAACTATTGAGTGGGTGTATACAAATTTTAATTAATTATTATAAAATAAAATAAAATAAATAAAAAATAAAAATAAATAACGACGGGGTGCGGGGTGGTGGCGAGGGGGTGGGCGCGTGGGGTGAGGCTAGGCGGTTCGGGTTTAAACACTATCAGGTATATAATAATTTTTTATTAAATCATGTATAAACAATACAATGCATATTAAATAAGTAGCGGCATAGTGGAAAATTCTGGAAGGTAGTACCGGGGAGTTATACGTCGGCAAGTGTGGGAAAATCTCCGGCGGGTGTGACGGTGGTCGGTTCATAACAGACGTGGAGGGGGTGCATACGGAAAAGTCATTAAGTAAAGGGTTGTAAAAACGTGGGTGTGTGGTGTGTTAAAATATTTTGAACTGTTAGCGCAATGGTGGTGTACATTAGTACGAATAGAAGGAATAGGTGCGGTGGGGATAGTAGTGGGTATGGGTTAGTGAAATTAGTTGATAAGGGTGGTTATTAGTGCTATGTAGATGTTCATAGTAGCTTATTCACTAACGTAACACGTGTTACAAATGAAACCTTGAAAGCCAAAGATTGCTGATTGTAATGGATATAGTGTAGTATCATTCGGTGGTAAGGGGTGGGTACCAGGTATTAGTGGTCAAGTAGTGGTCAAGAAGTGGTCAAGTAGTGGTCAAGTGGTAGTCAAGTGAGGAAATTTTAGGGAAAAGTAGTTGTAATGATAGGGTGATGGTTAAAGGATGGTAAATTAGTGGTAAATTAGTGGTAAAGCAGTGGTCAAGTGGTGGTCAAGTAAGGAAAATTTTAGGGAAAATTGGTCGTAGCGACATGGTGATGGTTAAAGGATGGTAAATTAGTGGTAAATTAGTGGTAAAGCAGTGGTCAAGCAATGGTCAAGTGGTGGTCAAGTAAGGAAAATTTTTGGGAAAATTGGTCGTAGCGTAATGGTGATGGTTAAAGGGTGGTAAATTAGTGGTCAAGTAGTGGTCAACCAATGGTCAAGTAGTGGTCAAGTGAGGAAATTTTAGGGAAAAGTGGTTATAATGATATGGTGATGATTAAAGGGTGGTAAATTAGTGGTCAAGTAGTGGTCAACCAATGGTCAAGTAGTGGTCAAGTGGTCGAGTGACCACTTAAATTGTAGAGAACGATGTCCCTAAGATTATGGTAGTGGTTAAAGTGATCGATGACATGGTCAAGTAGCGGTCAACCAGTGGTCAAGTGGTCGAATGAACACTTAAAAGGTAGAGAAAAGTACGTATATTGAAACGGTGATGGTAAAATGGTCGACAACGTGGTCAAGCAGTGGTCAAGTAGTGCTCAACCAGTGGTCAACCGCTCAAGTGAGAAAATTGTAGGGTATGGTACGTGTAGTGAAACAAAGATGGATAAATTAAGTAGTGACGTTGTCAAGTAGTGATCAAGTAGCGGGCAAGTTCTGGTCAAATGGTCGAGTGACCACTTAAATTGTAAGCGAAAGTACGTATAGTGAACCTGTGTTGGTTAAAGTGATCGATGACGTGCTCAAGTAGTGGCCAAGTAGTGGTAAATGGTCGAGTGACTACTTAAATTGTCGGTGAAAGTAGGTATAGTGACATGGTGATGATCAAGAGTTGGTCAAGTGGTGTTCAAATAGTGGTCAAGTAGTGGTCAAGTAGTCGAAGGACCACTTAAATTATAGGGTATGGTACGTGTAGTGAAACGGTGATGGTAAAATAAGTAAGGACATAGTCAAATAGTGGTCAAGTACTGGTGAATTAGTGATCAAGTGGTCGAAGGATCACTTAAATTTTAGGGTATGGTATGTGTAGTGACATGATGATGGTTAAAGTGATCGATGAAATGATCAAGACGTTATGCCGACTGCTAAGTTCAGAAAGTAATGTCCTTACTATCGGCAATTTCCCTGACTGGAGCGCCTCGAACACTGATTTTGTATTGATCAATAGCACCTAGTGGTACAGTCAACACACATGGACAATAGTTACATCCGGTCAAAGATGGCGTCGCACCCTATCACACATGGGTAATTGCTACAACCAAACTACGTCTCATTCACTAAAACTGGTCAAATATGGTGTCACATCCGGTCACAGGGGTAGTGGGACATCTGAGACACGTGGTTAAGAGGGAAACTATAGAAAAAGGGTGTCCTATCGGTTGTCGAGTCAGGGAACCTAACGTATGATGATCACTGTGTATAGGAGTGAATACACTGCATCATCAACACTGCATCACCAACACTGCATCCGAAGGGTAAAATGGTCACCCTCTTCGCTCTCTCTTTTCTATAACCGTGTAGTCCTAGTGTTATCCGGTTACACCAAAGGACACCCGAGCATCAACACAACAAACTGCCCCGATTCAACCTTAGGCAATGCACGTAACATGACAGGTCACATGTCCGCCGTCATAACCAGCGACGTTATCACGTATCAAATTAGACATCCACACTTTCATTTCCTTTCTATGTGACCATAGTGTCTTTACATCTTTCTCCAGAAAGCCATTTCCAAGACCAATATATGTTTTTTCAGTGTACCTGCTCAGTGCCACACTTCACAAAGAGACAAAAGTACACCTTCTATGTACAAATTCAACCGTCAAATAAGAAAATATGTTAAACAAAATATTAAAATTATTGGTCAAATACAGAAATATCTCGTCCAAACTTATAAAAAGTACGAACATTTGTTAACCTATTGGGAAAAATATCAATCAAGTAGGAAAGTTTGTTAGTCAAATAGAAAAAAATATTGACCACATAACGATATATCTTGTCCACACTTATGAAAAGTAGGGAAATTTGTTAGTCAAATGTGAAAAAACAAAACAAATATTGATCAAGTAAAGAAATAACTCCTCCAAATTTATGAAAAGTACGAAACCTTGGTACCCAAATGCGACAAATGTAGGTCATATACTGAAATATTTTGTCCAAACTTATGAAAGGTAGAAAATTGTCTTAACCAACTGGGGTAAATATTGCTCAAACTAAGAAACATGTCGACAGAAGTATGAAATTACGTGAACCAAAGTAATAAAATTGTTGGCCAAATATGAAAAAGTATCGGTCAAACTTATAGATGTCTCGTTTAAACTTATAACATGTATGAAAATTTGTTAGGTAAAGAAGAAAAATATTGACCAAGTAATGAAATATCGCATCCGAACTTATAAAATGTACGAGTTAACCAACGGCGAAAAGGCCAAAACACAAAATGTCTCGACCAAGCTTATAAAAATCTAGGAAAAAATATTACAACTAAAATATTGATCAAAAGGTATAAATCCAAACATTATAAAAATAACCAAATGTGAAAAATATCATCCAAAGACAGAAATATTTCAACTAAACTTATAAATAAATCAACAAAACTTGTGAAAATTTTTGGTCAAGTACAGAAATAGCTATGGAAAAAGTAAGTCCACAAAACTAAGAAAAAAAAATGTAACTTCTGTAGTCAAATGTGTCTTATCTGAAAAGACATTTCACAATACATAATCACTACCACTTTCCTTGTTTTACGTTACCGAAGGCCTTCACCGTATCTGGTACAGAAACCCTTATACATCACTCATCTCTCCACACTCTTGGTTTCTTTCTAATACAAAGTGGTCACATCACCAAGAACTTCAAACCTCCATTGTATACGTGCGCCATTGAAACACCCATGACAGTTAACAACATGTATGGCCATGTAATCTGTGAGTCCATCGGGGATAGTTCATCCGAGTATTCGTCACCAAAGATCCATTTCCCATGGCTGACATCTTCAACTTGCTATACCACATCTTATTCTAACATATACTTTACATGAAATTTCCCAAATTTGGGATCTATTAAAGAATACGTAATGAGATACACAAAGACACCAAGAACATATCAGACAAAACAACTCACAAACCAGACTTAGAACTAAAACTTAAACCATATCAGATGAACCACCCAACAAGTACTACTAGAACTCAAAACATAACGATATTAAGGAAACGCATACTTACACATTGTCAGACATTAGATTTAAATCCCCTACTACTAAAATATCACTGGTGTCGAATTCCCGTTTCACAAAAACACCCTCTTGTCAGTTGTTAGTGAAAACCATCACACCAGTCCAGATTTGTGACTCGTAGAATCTACACTCACACAGGATCTATTAAAGAATACGTATGAGATACACCAAGACAACATGAACATATCATACAAAACAATTCACAAACTAAAACTTAAAACATATCAGATGAACCACCCAACAAGTACTACTAGAACTCAAAACATAACGATATTAAGGAAACGCATACTAGTTTATTTCTGTTTATAACAGTTTTAATATGGCAGAGAGAAACATGGTAATTAGACTATGTCTGCCTTCTTCACTGCTGTCCTTTGTTCGATGACTTTTCTTCTGTGCTTGTCCTTGAGGACTGGATTCAAAACTTTTTTTCCAAGTCTTGTACACGCCTTTCAAAATGCTCACGTTCTCTGATTACATGGTGCCAGTTACCATTGCGTTCTTCGGTGCCAACAGTATGGACTGTCAAGAAGTGAGGTTCTGGTGCAAAATTAACCGGTGGAGGTAAATAAAACACCTTGAAACTTACAAGACGGCCAAACATACTACTTCACTAAAGAAAAAACAGTAAAAAAAAAATTCAAGATGAGAAGTGGTAAAAGGCATCAAAAACAGACTGTCGACATTCCATTGGTCACGTCTTGAGAAAAGGTAAAGGTATAGTCACTGATGGTTTGTAGTATAGAGAGATGTACATAGAAAACATGTATAGCAGCTAGGTCTTCTGTATTAGACATGTTTACAAAAATACACATGTGAACTATGATCATTACTACCCATACACACCTTATTCGTTGATGACGAACACCTTCGGACACTTACAGTAGGATAGTTTTCGTTCCACAACACATTAATTTTCTTGAGAGACTCTGGGGCATGACTACTATCCAAAAGGTCAATATCTTCATCTGAAGACGAATCATCACCCCAAGCAAAGGTTGTCTCTGGTACATCTAATGCTGGCTAGGTGCCACGAGTAGGTTTCTGGCAGAACAATTTTTTTTTCGATTGATTATTTTTGTAAGTGTGGTTGAGATATTTCTTATTTTGGTCTTTTCATACTTGGTTAACTCCTACTTTTTATACATTTGACTGAAATATTTCTGTATTTGTCATAACTTCTTCTAAGACTTTGTGCATGTCTGGTAATGTAAGCTCTGTTCCATCAAGAAAAAAGACGACGTCATGAACACAACCCACTAAAGAAAATCAACAAAAATCTTGGTTTCAATATTTATTCATCAAAACAGTTTAGTGATATATCGTAAGAAAGAATCAATGACGTGACCAATAGAATGTCAACAGTCTGTTTTTGATGCCTTTTACCACTTCTCATCTTGAATTTTTTTTTTACTGTTTTTTCTTTAGTGAAGTAGTATGTGTGGCCGTCTTGTAAGTTTCAAGGTGTTTTATTTACCTCCACAGGTTAATTTTGCACCAGAACCTCACTTCTTGACAGTCCATACTGTTGGCACCGAAGAACGCAATGGTAACTGGCACCATGTAATCAGAGAACGTGAGTATTTTGAAAGGCGTGTACAAGACTTGGAAAAAAAAAAATTTTGAATCCAGTCCTGAAGGACAAGCACAGAAGAAAAGTCATCGAACAAAGGACAGCAGTGAAGAAGGCAGACATAGTCTAATTACCATGTTTCTCTCTGCCATATTAAAACAGTTATAAACAGAAATAAACTAGTATGCGTTTCCTTAATATCGTTATGTTTTGAGTTCTAGTAGTACTTGTTGGGTGGTTCATCTGATATGGTTTAAGTTTTAGTTCTAAGTCTGGTTTGTGAGTTGTTTTGTCTGATATGTTCTTGGTGTCTTTGTGTATCTCATTACGTATTCTTTAATAGATCCCAAATTTGGGAAATTTCATGTAAAGTATATGTTAGAATAAGATGTGGTATAGCAAGTTGAAGATGTCAGCCATGGGAAATGGATCTTTGGTGACGAATACTCGGATGAACTATCCCCGATGGACTCACAGATTACATGGCCATACATGTTGTTAACTGACATGGGTGTTTCAATGGCGCACGTATACAATGGAGGTTTGAAGTTCTTGGTGATGTGACCACTTTGTATTAGAAAGAAACCAAGAGTGTGGAGAGATGAGTGATGTATAAGGGTTTCTGTACCAGATACGGTGAAGGCCTTTGGTAACGTAAAACAAGGAAAGTGGTGGTGATTATGTATTGTGAAATGTCTTTTCAGATAAGACACATTTGACTACAGAAGTTACATTTTTTTTCTTAGTTTTGTGGACTTACTTTTTCCATAGCTATTTCTGTACTTGACCAAAAATTTTCACAAGTTTTGTTGATTTATTTATAAGTTTAGTTGAAATATTTCTGTCTTTGGATGATATTTTTCACATTTGGTTATTTTTATAATGTTTGGATTTATACCTTTTGATCAATATTTTAGTTGTAATATTTTTTCCTAGATTTTTATAAGCTTGGTCGAGACATTTTGTGTTTTGGCCTTTTCGCCGTTGGTTAACTCGTACATTTTATAAGTTCGGATGCGATATTTCATTACTTGGTCAATATTTTTCTTCTTTACCTAACAAATTTTCATACATGTTATAAGTTTAAACGAGACATCTATAAGTTTGACCGATACTTTTTCATATTTGGCCAACAATTTTATTACTTTGGTTCACGTAATTTCATACTTCTGTCGACATGTTTCTTAGTTTGAGCAATATTTACCCCAGTTGGTTAAGACAATTTTCTACCTTTCATAAGTTTGGACAAAATATTTCAGTATATGACCTACATTTGTCGCATTTGGGTACCAAGGTTTCGTACGTTTCATAAATTTGGAGGAGTTATTTCTTTACTTGATCAATATTTGTTTTGTTTTTTCACATTTGACTAACAAATTTCCCTACTTTTCATAAGTGTGGACAAGATATATCGTTATGTGGTCAATATTTTTTTCTATTTGACTAACAAACTTTCCTACTTGATTGATATTTTTCCCAATAGGTTAACAAATGTTCGTACTTTTTATAAGTTTGGACGAGATATTTCTGTATTTGACCAATAATTTTAATATTTTGTTTAACATATTTTCTTATTTGACGGTTGAATTTGTACATAGAAGGTGTACTTTTGTCTCTTTGTGAAGTGTGACACTGAGCAGGTACACTGAAAAAACATATATTGGTCTTGGAAATGGCTTTCTGGAGAAAGATGTAAAGACACTATGGTCACATAGAAAGGAAATGAAAGTGTGGATGTCTAATTTGATACGTGATAACGTCGCTGGTTATGACGGCGGACATGTGACCTGTCATGTTACGTGCATTGCCTAAGGTTGAATCGGGGCAGTTTGTTGTGTTGATGCTCGGGTGTCCTTTGGTGTAACCGGATAACACTAGGACTACACGGTTATAGAAAAGAGAGAGCGAAGAGGGTGACCATTTTCCCTTCGGATGCAGTGTTGGTGATGCAGTGTATTCACTCCTATACACAGTGATCATCATACGTTAGGTTCCCTGACTCGACAACCGATAGGACACCCTTTTTCTATAGTTTCCCTCTTAACCACGTGTCTCAGATGTCCCACTACCCCTGTGACCGGATGTGACACCATATTTGACCAGTTTTAGTGAATGAGACGTAGTTTGGTTGTAGCAATTACCCATGTGTGATAGGGTGCGACGCCATCTTTGACCGGATGTAACTATTGTCCATGTGTGTTGACTGTACCACTAGGTGCTATTGATCAATACAAAATCAGTGTTCGAGGCGCTCCAGTCAGGGAAATTGCCGATAGTAAGGACATTACTTTCTGAACTTAGCAGTCGGCATAACGTCTTGATCATTTCATCGATCACTTTAACCATCATCATGTCACTACACATACCATACCCTAAAATTTAAGTGATCCTTCGACCACTTGATCACTAATTCACCAGTACTTGACCACTATTTGACTATGTCCTTACTTATTTTACCATCACCGTTTCACTACACGTACCATACCCTATAATTTAAGTGGTCCTTCGACTACTTGACCACTACTTGACCACTATTTGAACACCACTTGACCAACTCTTGATCATCACCATGTCACTATACCTACTTTCACCGACAATTTAAGTAGTCACTCGACCATTTACCACTACTTGGCCACTACTTGAGCACGTCATCGATCACTTTAACCAACACAGGTTCACTATACGTACTTTCGCTTACAATTTAAGTGGTCACTCGACCATTTGACCAGAACTTGCCCGCTACTTGATCACTACTTGACAACGTCACTACTTAATTTATCCATCTTTGTTTCACTACACGTACCATACCCTACAATTTTCTCACTTGAGCGGTTGACCACTGGTTGAGCACTACTTGACCACTGCTTGACCACGTTGTCGACCATTTTACCATCACCGTTTCAATATACGTACTTTTCTCTACCTTTTAAGTGTTCATTCGACCACTTGACCACTGGTTGACCGCTACTTGACCATGTCATCGATCACTTTAACCACTACCATAATCTTAGGGACATCGTTCTCTACAATTTAAGTGGTCACTCGACCACTTGACCACTACTTGACCATTGGTTGACCACTACTTGACCACTAATTTACCACCCTTTAATCATCACCATATCATTATAACCACTTTTCCCTAAAATTTCCTCACTTGACCACTACTTGACCATTGGTTGACCACTACTTGACCACTAATTTACCACCCTTTAACCATCACCATTACGCTACGACCAATTTTCCCAAAAATTTTCCTTACTTGACCACCACTTGACCATTGCTTGACCACTGCTTTACCACTAATTTACCACTAATTTACCATCCTTTAACCATCACCATGTCGCTACGACCAATTTTCCCTAAAATTTTCCTTACTTGACCACCACTTGACCACTGCTTTACCACTAATTTACCACTAATTTACCATCCTTTAACCATCACCCTATCATTACAACTACTTTTCCCTAAAATTTCCTCACTTGACTACCACTTGACCACTACTTGACCACTTCTTGACCACTACTTGACCACTAATACCTGGTACCCACCCCTTACCACCGAATGATACTACACTATATCCATTACAATCAGCAATCTTTGGCTTTCAAGGTTTCATTTGTAACACGTGTTACGTTAGTGAATAAGCTACTATGAACATCTACATAGCACTAATAACCACCCTTATCAACTAATTTCACTAACCCATACCCACTACTATCCCCACCGCACCTATTCCTTCTATTCGTACTAATGTACACCACCATTGCGCTAACAGTTCAAAATATTTTAACACACCACACACCCACGTTTTTACAACCCTTTACTTAATGACTTTTCCGTATGCACCCCCTCCACGTCTGTTATGAACCGACCACCGTCACACCCGCCGGAGATTTTCCCACACTTGCCGACGTATAACTCCCCGGTACTACCTTCCAGAATTTTCCACTATGCCGCTACTTATTTAATATGCATTGTATTGTTTATACATGATTTAATAAAAATTATTATATACCTGATAGTGTTTAAACCCGAACCGCCTAGCCTCACCCCACGCGCCCACCCCCTCGCCACCACCCCGCACCCCGTCGTTATTTATTTTTATTTTTTATTTATTTTATTTTATTTTATAATAATTAATTAAAATTTGTATACACCCACTCAATAGTTATCTGCCCTTAGAAATATAAAATCTTAGAATTATCGCCCTTAGATATGACCTAGATACCACCCCTACATACCCACCCAACTTCATGACCGAGGGGGAGTGAAAATCAACCGAGGTCAAGGTCAAATGGTGGAGGCTCCACCAAATTCTAACCGAATTGCACATTTATAACTACTCTTGATATTCTGGGCAATTTTACGTTAAGTAGTTTACCATTACCGGCTCTGTGGAGAAGTAATTACAAACGCAATTCGTAATCCCACATACCGTGTTCGAAACACAGCTGAGGGAGATTTGACAGCAGCGTTGGTTTTCATACAATGATATGAATGCCGGTTATGCAGAAAGCAATGGCGTATTGCCTTGAAAGTAAAAACAGCCAAAACGTGCAGGGGTTGATTGCGACCTCATTTAAAACAAAGTGTGCCATTGTTTTATGAATGAGAAGTCAATCTTCAAGTTCAACCTGTTCCTGGTGTGGTGATTGAATCCCCTACCCTACCATCAACGCAACGGAAATTACAGAGCGAGCTTGATCTATCACAGTATTTCGCTAACATATACTGAGCAAAGTTGTGACGACACTGGCTTATGACGTGAAACACTCGATACTGGGCAGACGTGAAACACTCGATACTGGGGAGATGTGAAACAGACGTTACAGGGGAGACGCGAAACACACGATACAGGGGAGATGTGAAACAGACGTTACAGGGGAGACGTGAAACACACGATTCTGGGCAGACGTGAAGCACACGATACAGGGGAGATGTGAAACAGACGATACAGGGGAGACGTGAAACACACGATACTGGGGAGACGAGAAACACACGACACTAGGGAGACGAGAAACACACCATATTGGGAAGACGTCAAATACACAATACTGGGCAGACGTGAAACACTCGATACTAGGGAGACGTGAAACACACGATACTGGGCAGACGTGAAACACTCGATACTAGGGAGACGTGAAACACACGATACTGGGCAGACGTGAAGCACACGATACAGGGGAGATGTGAAACAGACGATACAGGGGAGATGTGAAACACACGATACAGAGGAGACGTAAAACAGACGATACAGGGGAGACGTGAAACACACGATACTGGGCAGACATGAAACACACGATACTGGGCAGACGTGAAACACACGATACTGGGCAGACGTGAAATACACAATACTGGGCAGACGTGAAACACTCGATACTGGGGAGACGTGAAACACACGATACTGGGCAGACGTGAAGCACACGATACACGGGAGACGTAAAACAGACGATACTGGGGGGACGTTAAACACACGACACTGGGGAGACGTGAAACACACGATAATGGGAAGACGTGAAACACACAATACTGGGCAGACGTGAAACACGCAATACTTGGCAGACGTGAAACACACGATACTGGGCAGACGTTAATTACTCGATACTGGGCAGAGGTGAAACACTCAATACTGGGGAGACGTGAAACACTCGATACTGGGCAGACGTGAAACACTCGATACTGGGGAGACGTGAAACACTCGATACTGGGCAGACGTGAAACACTCGATACTGGGGAAACGTGAAACACACGATACAGGGGAGATGTGAAACACACAATACTGGGCAGACGTGAAACACACGATACTGGGCAGACGTGAAGCACACGATACAGGGGAGATGTGAAACAGACGATACAGGGAAGACGTGGAACACACGATACTGGGGAACCGTGAAACACACGATACAGGGGAGATGTGAAACACACAATACTGGGCAGACGTGAAACACACGATACTGGGCAGACGTGAAGCACACGATACAGGGGAGACGTGAAAAACACGATACTGGGCAGACGTGAAGCACACGATACAGGGGAGATGTGAAACAGACGATACAGGGCAGAAGTGAAATACTCGATACTGAGTAGACGTGAAACACATGATACTGGGCAGACGTGAAACACACGATACTGGGGAGACGTGACACACACGATACTGGGCAGACGTGAAACACACGGTACTGGGCAGACGTGAAACACACGTTACTGGGCAGACGTGAAACACACGAAGCTGGGCAGACGTGAAACACACGATAATGGGCAGACGTGAAACACACGATACTGGGCAGACGTGAAACACACGGTACTGGGCAGACGTGAAACACACGTTACTGGGCAGACGTGAAACACACGATACTGTGCAGACGTGAAACACACGATACTGGGCAGACGTGAAGCACACGATACAGGGGAGATGTGAAACAGACGATACAGGGGAGACGTGAAAAACACGATACTGAGCAGACGTGAAGCACACGACACAGGGGAGATGTGAAACAGACGATACAGGGGAGACGTGAAACACACGATACTGGGGTGACGTGAAACACCCGATACTGGGGAGACGTGAAACACGCAATAATGAGGAGACGTGAAACACACGATACTGGGGAGACGTGAAACACACGATACTGGGTAGACGTGAAACACACGATACTGGGCAGACGTGAAACACAAGATACTGGGTAGACGTGAAACACACGATACTGGGGAGACGTGAAACACGTGATACTGGGGAAACGTGAAACACGTGATACTGGGGAGACGTGAAACATACGATACTGAGGAGACGTGAAACACACGATACTGGGGTGACGTGAAACACGCGATACTGGGGAGACGTTATACACACGATAATGAGGAGACGTGAAACACACTATACTGGGGTGACGTGAAACACGCGATACTGGGGAGACGTGACACACACGATACTGGGCAGACGTGAAACACACGGTACTGGGCAGACATGAAACACACGTTACTGGGCAGAAGTGAAACACTCGATACTGGGGAGACGTGAAACACACGATGCTGGGCAGACGTGAAACACTCGATACTGGGGAAACGTGAAACACACGATACAGGGGAGATGTGAAACACACAATACTGGGCAGAAGTGAAACACACGATACAGGGGATATGTGAAACAGACGATACAGGGGAGACGTGAAACACACGATACAGGGGAGATGTGAAACACACAATACTGGGCAGACGTGAAACACACGATACTGGGCAGACGTGAAGCACACGATACAGGGGAGATGTGAAACAGACGATACAGGGGAGACGTGAAAAACACGATACTGAGCAGACGTGAAGCACACGATACAGGGGAGATGTGAAACAGACGATACAGGGGAGACGTGAAACACACGATACTGGGGTGACGTGAAACACACGACACTGGGGAGACGTGAAACACCCGATACTGGGGAGACGTGAAACACGCGATAATGAGGAGACGTGAAACACACGATACTGGGGAGACGTGAAACACACGATACTGGGTAGACGTGAAACACACGATACTGGGGAGACGTGAAACACGTGATACTGGGGAAACGTGAAACACGTGATACTGGGGAGACGTGAAACATACGATACTGAGGAGACGTGAAACACACGATACTGGGAGACGTGAAACACGCCATAATGAGGAGACGTGAAACACACGATAATGAGGAGACGTGAAACACACGATACTGGGGAGACGTGAAACACAAGATACTGGGTAGACGTGAAACACACGATACTGGGGAGACGTGAAACACGTGATACTGGGGAAACGTGAAACACGTGATACTGGGGAGACGTGAAACATACGATACTGAGGAGACGTGAAACACACGATACTGGGAGACGTGAAACACGCCATAATGAGGAGACGTGAAACACACGATACTGGGGTGACGTGAAACACGCGATACTGGGGAGACGTTATACACACGATAATGAGGAGACGTGAAACACACTATACTGGGGTGACGTGAAACACGTGAGACTGGGGAGACGTTATACACACGATTCTGGCTAGACGTGAAACACGTGATACTGGGGAGATGTGATACACGCGATAATGAGGAGATGTGAAACACACGATACTGGGCAGACGTGAAACACACGATACTGGGCAGGCGTGAAACACACAATACTGGGGAGACGTGAAACACACGATACTGGGAAGACGTGAAACACACCATACTGGGGAGGCGTGAAAAACACGATACTGGGGAGACGTGAAACACACGATACTGGGGAGACATGAAACACACGATACTGGGCAGACGTGAAACACACCATACTGGGCAGACGTGAAAAACACCATACTGGGTGGACGTGAAACTCACGATACTGTGGAGACGAGAAACACACGATACTGGGGAGATGTGAAACACACGATACTGGGGAGACGTGAAACACGATACTAGGGAGACGTGAAACACACGATACTGGGCAGACGTGAAACACACGATACTGGGCAGACGTGAAACACACGATACTGGGCAGATGTGAAACACACCATACTGGGGAGACGAGAAACACACGATACTGGGAAGACGTGAAACACACCATACTGGGGAGGCGTGAAAAACACGATACTGGGGAGACGTGAAACACACGATACTGGGGAGACATGAAACACACGATACTGGGCAGACGTGAAACACACCATACTGGGCAGACGTGAAAAACACCATACTGGGTGGACGTGAAACTCACGATACTGTGGAGACGAGAAACACACGATACTGGGGAGATGTGAAACACACGATACTGGGGAGACGTGAAACACGATACTAGGGAGACGTGAAACACACGATACTGGGCAGACGTGAAACACACGATACTGGGCAGACGTGAAACACACGATACTGGGCAGATGTGAAACACACCATACTGGGGAGACGAGAAACACACGATACTGGGGAGACGAGAAACACACGATACTGGGGAGAGGCGGTAACCCAGTAGCTTGACGCTAGCCTGGTCATGTGTGTCAGTCTGCATCTTAATATAACTCGCGATTCCAGACAATGTTTTCCCGTAGTGAATTCGAATAACGAAGACACAAACAATAGACTGCTGATTTATTGCCTGGAATATCTCGCTGCATCTCGAGAAGTACATACTGCAGAAATCACACAGAATAAAATAAATAATAAAATAAAACCTTCAAACTGAAATATTCAGTGTACAATTACCGTGGTAGAGAATTGACATTACCGTGTGCGTATGTCTGGTGTATATTTCAGTTTGAAGGAAAAATCGGAATGCCAGATCCACCCAGCCTAAATGAGGTGCCAGATCCACCCAGCCTAAACGGGGTACCAGGAAGTGGCATAGGAAGTAAAGGCTACCCACGTAATACTGACCACATCATCATCAAATGCTGATTGATCTATAATAAATACTGGTCTAGCAGCATTTACTGAACGTCCCTTAAGGCTTATACAAGAGTCCTCCAGTCTTCCGCTACTTTACTTAGGTGCAGCGATCAGGAAGTCGCTGCTACCACAACAACCTAATATAAACAAGACACCGTTTGGATGGAACACATTAGCCGCTGTCGAATGAATAAATTGGTGAGTGGAGCCGTGACTTGCGTGTTGCAGCGTTCTGTAATGTCCCTAAGACGGTTTCTAAAATGTCGGCCAGTCAAATACTTTTCATGTTAGATATGTTTGCACTTATTAGAACAGATTGCGACATGTGTTTCACGTCTCCTCATTATGGCGTGTTTCACGTCTCCCAGTATCGTGTGTTTCACGTCTCCTCAGTATCGTATGTTTCACGTCTCCCCAGTATCACGTGTTTCACGTTTCCCCAGTATCACGTGTTTCACGTCTCCCCAGTATCGTGTGTTTCACGTCTACCCAGTATCGTGTGTTTCACGTCTCCCCAGTATCGTGTGTTTCACGTCTCCTCATTATCGCGTGTTTCACGTCTCCCCAGTATCGGGTGTTTCACGTCTCCCCAGTGTCGTGTGTTTCACGTCACCCCAGTATCGTGTGTTTCACGACTCCCCTGTATCGTCTGTTTCACATCTCCCCTGTATCGTGTGCTTCACGTCTGCTCAGTATCGTGTTTTTCACGTCTCCCCTGTATCGTCTGTTTCACATCTCCCCTGTATCGTGTGCTTCACGTCTGCCCAGTATCGTGTGTTTCACGTCTGCCCAGTATTGTGTGTTTCACATCTCCCCTGTATCGTGTGTTTCACGTCTCCCCTGTATCGTCTGTTTCACATATCCCCTGTATCGTGTGTTTCACTTCTGCCCAGTATTGTGTGTTTCACATCTCCCCTGTATCGTGTGTTTCACGTTTCCCCAGTATCGAGTGTTTCACGTCTGCCCAGCATCGTGTGTTTCACGTCTCCCCAGTATCGAGTGTTTCACTTCTGCCCAGTAACGTGTGTTTCATGTCTGCCCAGTACCGTGTGTTTCACGTCTGCCCAGTATCGTGTGTGTCACGTCTCCCCAGTATCGCGTGTTTCACGTCACCCCTGTATAGTGTGTTTCACGTCTCCTCATTATCGTGTGTATAACGTCTCCCCAGTATCGCGTGTTTCACGTCACCCCAGTATCGTGTGTTTCACGTCTCCTCAGTATCGTATGTTTCACGTCTCCCCAGTATCACGTGTTTCACGTTTCCCCAGTATCACGTGTTTCACGTCTTCCCAGTATCGTGTGTTTCACGTCTACCCAGTATCTTGTGTTTCACGTCTGCCCAGTATCGTGTGTTTCACGTCTACCCAGTATCGTGTGTTTCACGTCTCCCCAGTATCGTGTGTTTCACGTCTCCTCATTATTGCGTGTTTCACGTCTCCCCAGTATCGGGTGTTTCACGTCACCCCAGTATCGTGTGTTTCACGTCTCCCCTGTATCGTCTGTTTCACATCTCCCCTGTGTCGTGTGCTTCACGTCTGCTCAGTATCGTGTTTTTCACGTCTCCCCTGTATCGTCTGTTTCACATCTCCCCTGTATCGTGTGCTTCACGTCTGCCCAGTATCGTGTGTTTCACGTCTGCACAGTATCGTGTGTTTCACGTCTGCCCAGTAACGTGTGTTTCACGTCTGCCCAGTACCGTGTGTTTCACGTCTGCCCAGTATCGTGTGTTTCACGTCTGCCCATTATCGTGTGTTTCACGTCTGCCCAGCTTCGTGTGTTTCACGTCTGCCCAGTACCGTGTGTTTCACGTCTGCCCAGTATCGTGTGTGTCACGTCTCCCCAGTATCGTGTGTTTCACGTCTGCCCAGTATCATGTGTTTCACGTCTACTCAGTATCGAGTGTTTCACTTCTGCCCAGTATCGTGTGTTTCACGTCTCCCCAGTATCGTGTGATTCACGTCTTACCAGTATTGTGTGTTTAACGTCTGCCAAGTATTGCGTGTTTCACGTCTGCACAGTATTGTGTGTTTCACGTCTTCCCATTATCGTGTGTTTCACGTCTCCCCAGTGTCGTGTGTTTAACGTCCCCCCAGGATCGTGTGTTTCACGTCTCCCCTGTATCGTCTGTTTCACATCTCCCCTGTATCGTGTGCTTCACGTCTGCCCAGTATCGTGTTTTTCACGTCTCCCCTGTATCGTGTGCTTCACGTCTGCCCAGTATCGTGTGTTTCACGTCTGCCCAGTATTGTGTGTTTCACATCTCCCCTGTATCGTGTGTTTCACGGTTCCCCAGTATCGTGTGTCCCACGTCTTCCCTGTATCGTCTGTTTCACATCTCCCCTGTATCGTGTGCTTCACGTCTGCCCAGTATCGTGTGTTTCACGTCTGCCCAGTATTGTGTGTTTCACATCTCCCCTGTATCGTGTGTTTCACGTTTCCCCAGTATCGAGTGTTTCACGTCTGCCCAGTATCGAGTGTTTCACGTCTCCCCAGTATCGAGTGTTTCACGTCTGCCCAGTATCGAGTGTTTCACGTCTCCCCAGTATCGAGTGTTTCACCTCTGTCCAGTATCGAGTAATTAACGTCTGCCCAGTATCGTGTGTTTCACGTCTGCCAAGTATTGCGTGTTTCACGTCTGCCCAGTATTGTGTGTTTCACGTCTTCCCATTATCGTGTGTTTCACGTCTCCCCAGTGTCGTGTGTTTAACGTCCCCCCAGTATCGTCTGTTTTACGTCTCCCGTGTATCGTGTGCTTCACGTCTGCCCAGTATCGTGTGTTTCACGTCTCCCCAGTATCGAGTGTTTCACGTCTGCCCAGTATTGTGTATTTCACGTCTGCCCAGTATCGTGTGTTTCACGTCTGCCCAGTATCGTGTGTTTCACGTCTGCCCAGTATCGTGTGTTTCACGTCTCCCCTGTATCGTCTGTTTTACGTCTCCTCTGTATCGTGTGTTTCACATCTCCCCTGTATCGTCTGTTTCACATCTCCCCTGTATCGTGTGCTTCACGTCTGTCCAGTATCGTGTGTTTCACGTCTCCCTAGTATCGAGTGTTTCACGTCTGCCCAGTATCGTGTGTTTCACGTCTCCCTAGTATCGAGTGTTTCACGTCTGCCCAGTATTGTGTATTTGACGTCTTCCCAATATGGTGTGTTTCTCGTCTCCCTAGTGTCGTGTGTTTCTCGTCTCCCCAGTATCGTGTGTTTCACGTCTCCCCTGTATCGTCTGTTTCACATCTCCCCTGTATCGTGTGCTTCACGTCTGCCCAGAATCGTGTGTTTCACGTCTCCCCTGTAACGTCTGTTTCACATCTCCCCTGTATCGTGTGTTTCGCGTCTCCCCTGTAACGTCTGTTTCACATCTCCCCAGTATCGAGTGTTTCACGTCTGCCCAGTATCGAGTGTTTCACGTCATAAGCCAGTGTCGTCACAACTTTGCTCAGTATATGTTAGCGAAATACTGTGATAGATCAAGCTCGCTCTGTAATTTCCGTTGCGTTGATGGTAGGGTAGGGGATTCAATCACCACACCAGGAACAGGTTGAACTTGAAGATTGACTTCTCATTCATAAAACAATGGCACACTTTGTTTTAAATGAGGTCGCAATCAACCCCTGCACGTTTTGGCTGTTTTTACTTTCAAGGCAATACGCCATTGCTTTCTGCATAACCGGCATTCATATCATTGTATGAAAACCAACGCTGCTGTCAAATCTCCCTCAGCTGTGTTTCGAACACGGTATGTGGGATTACGAATTGCGTTTGTAATTACTTCTCCACAGAGCCGGTAATGGTAAACTACTTAACGTAAAATTGCCCAGAATATCAAGAGTAGTTATAAATGTGCAATTCGGTTAGAATTTGGTGGAGCCTCCACCATTTGACCTTGACCTCGGTTGATTTTCACTCCCCCTCGGTCATGAAGTTGGGTGGGTATGTAGGGGTGGTATCTAGGTCATATCTAAGGGCGATAATTCTAAGATTTTATATTTCTAAGGGCAGATAACTATTGAGTGGGTGTATACAAATTTTAATTAATTATTATAAAATAAAATAAAATAAATAAAAAATAAAAATAAATAACGACGGGGTGCGGGGTGGTGGCGAGGGGGTGGGCGCGTGGGGTGAGGCTAGGCGGTTCGGGTTTAAACACTATCAGGTATATAATAATTTTTATTAAATCATGTATAAACAATACAATGCATATTAAATAAGTAGCGGCATAGTGGAAAATTCTGGAAGGTAGTACCGGGGAGTTATACGTCGGCAAGTGTGGGAAAATCTCCGGCGGGTGTGACGGTGGTCGGTTCATAACAGACGTGGAGGGGGTGCATACGGAAAAGTCATTAAGTAAAGGGTTGTAAAAACGTGGGTGTGTGGTGTGTTAAAATATTTTGAACTGTTAGCGCAATGGTGGTGTACATTAGTACGAATAGAAGGAATAGGTGCGGTGGGGATAGTAGTGGGTATGGGTTAGTGAAATTAGTTGATAAGGGTGGTTATTAGTGCTATGTAGATGTTCATAGTAGCTTATTCACTAACGTAACACGTGTTACAAATGAAACCTTGAAAGCCAAAGATTGCTGATTGTAATGGATATAGTGTAGTATCATTCGGTGGTAAGGGGTGGGTACCAGGTATTAGTGGTCAAGTAGTGGTCAAGAAGTGGTCAAGTAGTGGTCAAGTGGTAGTCAAGTGAGGAAATTTTAGGGAAAAGTAGTTGTAATGATAGGGTGATGGTTAAAGGATGGTAAATTAGTGGTAAATTAGTGGTAAAGCAGTGGTCAAGTGGTGGTCAAGTAAGGAAAATTTTAGGGAAAATTGGTCGTAGCGACATGGTGATGGTTAAAGGATGGTAAATTAGTGGTAAATTAGTGGTAAAGCAGTGGTCAAGCAATGGTCAAGTGGTGGTCAAGTAAGGAAAATTTTTGGGAAAATTGGTCGTAGCGTAATGGTGATGGTTAAAGGGTGGTAAATTAGTGGTCAAGTAGTGGTCAACCAATGGTCAAGTAGTGGTCAAGTGAGGAAATTTTAGGGAAAAGTGGTTATAATGATATGGTGATGATTAAAGGGTGGTAAATTAGTGGTCAAGTAGTGGTCAACCAATGGTCAAGTAGTGGTCAAGTGGTCGAGTGACCACTTAAATTGTAGAGAACGATGTCCCTAAGATTATGGTAGTGGTTAAAGTGATCGATGACATGGTCAAGTAGCGGTCAACCAGTGGTCAAGTGGTCGAATGAACACTTAAAAGGTAGAGAAAAGTACGTATATTGAAACGGTGATGGTAAAATGGTCGACAACGTGGTCAAGCAGTGGTCAAGTAGTGCTCAACCAGTGGTCAACCGCTCAAGTGAGAAAATTGTAGGGTATGGTACGTGTAGTGAAACAAAGATGGATAAATTAAGTAGTGACGTTGTCAAGTAGTGATCAAGTAGCGGGCAAGTTCTGGTCAAATGGTCGAGTGACCACTTAAATTGTAAGCGAAAGTACGTATAGTGAACCTGTGTTGGTTAAAGTGATCGATGACGTGCTCAAGTAGTGGCCAAGTAGTGGTAAATGGTCGAGTGACTACTTAAATTGTCGGTGAAAGTAGGTATAGTGACATGGTGATGATCAAGAGTTGGTCAAGTGGTGTTCAAATAGTGGTCAAGTAGTGGTCAAGTAGTCGAAGGACCACTTAAATTATAGGGTATGGTACGTGTAGTGAAACGGTGATGGTAAAATAAGTAAGGACATAGTCAAATAGTGGTCAAGTACTGGTGAATTAGTGATCAAGTGGTCGAAGGATCACTTAAATTGTAGGGTATGGTATGTGTAGTGACATGATGATGGTTAAAGTGATCGATTAAATGATCAAGACGTTATGCCGACTGCTAAGTTCAGAAAGTAATGTCCTTACTATCGGCAATTTCCCTGACTGGAGCGCCTCGAACACTGATTTTGTATTGATCAATAGCACCTAGTGGTACAGTCAACACACATGGACAATAGTTACATCCGGTCAAAGATGGCGTCGCACCCTATCACACATGGGTAATTGCTACAACCAAACTACGTCTCATTCACTAAAACTGGTCAAATATGGTGTCACATCCGGTCACAGGGGTAGTGGGACATCTGAGACACGTGGTTAAGAGAGAAACTATAGAAAAAGGGTGTCCTATCGGTTGTCGAGTCAGGGAACCTAACGTATGATGATCACTGTGTATAGGAGTGAATACACTGCATCATCAACACTGCATCACCAACACTGCATCCGAAGGGTAAAATGGTCACCCTCTTCGCTCTCTCTTTTCTATAACCGTGTAGTCCTAGTGTTATCCGGTTACACCAAAGGACACCCGAGCATCAACACAACAAACTGCCCCGATTCAACCTTAGGCAATGCACGTAACATGACAGGTCACATGTCCGCCGTCATAACCAGCGACGTTATCACGTATCAAATTAGACATCCACACTTTCATTTCCTTTCTATGTGACCATAGTGTCTTTACATCTTTCTCCAGAAAGCCATTTCCAAGACCAATATATGTTTTTTCAGTGTACCTGCTCAGTGTCACACTTCACAAAGAGACAAAAGTACACCTTCTATGTACAAATTCAACCGTCAAATAAGAAAATATGTTAAACAAAATATTAAAATTATTGGTCAAATACAGAAATATCTCGTCCAAACTTATAAAAAGTACGAACATTTGTTAACCTATTGGGAAAAATATCAATCAAGTAGGAAAGTTTGTTAGTCAAATAGAAAAAAATATTGACCACATAACGATATATCTTGTCCACACTTATGAAAAGTAGGGAAATTTGTTAGTCAAATGTGAAAAAACAAAACAAATATTGATCAAGTAAAGAAATAACTCCTCCAAATTTATGAAAAGTACGAAACCTTGGTACCCAAATGCGACAAATGTAGGTCATATACTGAAATATTTTGTCCAAACTTATGAAAGGTAGAAAATTGTCTTAACCAACTGGGGTAAATATTGCTCAAACTAAGAAACATGTCGACAGAAGTATGAAATTACGTGAACCAAAGTAATAAAATTGTTGGCCAAATATGAAAAAGTATCGGTCAAACTTATAGATGTCTCGTTTAAACTTATAACATGTATGAAAATTTGTTAGGTAAAGAAGAAAAATATTGACCAAGTAATGAAATATCGCATCCGAACTTATAAAATGTACGAGTTAACCAACGGCGAAAAGGCCAAAACACAAAATGTCTCGACCAAGCTTATAAAAATCTAGGAAAAAATATTACAACTAAAATATGGATCAAAAGGTATAAATCCAAACATTATAAAAATAACCAAATGTGAAAAATATCATCCAAAGACAGAAATATTTCAACTAAACTTATAAATAAATCAACAAAACTTGTGAAAATTTTTGGTCAAGTACAGAAATAGCTATGGAAAAAGTAAGTCCACAAAACTAAGAAAAAAAATGTAACTTCTGTAGTCAAATGTGTCTTATCTGAAAAGACATTTCACAATACATAATCACCACCACTTTCCTTGTTTTACGTTACCAAAGGCCTTCACCGTATCTGGTACAGAAACCCTTATACATCACTCATCTCTCCACACTCTTGGTTTCTTTCTAATACAAAGTGGTCACATCACCAAGAACTTCAAACCTCCATTGTATACGTGCGCCATTGAAACACCCATGTCAGTTAACAACATGTATGGCCATGTAATTTGTGAGTCCATCGGGGATAGTTCATCCGAGTATTCGTCACCAAAGATCCATTTCCCATGGCTGACATCTTCAACTTGCTATACCACATCTTATTCTAACATATACTTTACATGAAATTTCCCAAATTTGGGATCTATTAAAGAATACGTAATGAGATACACAAAGACACCAAGAACATATCAGACAAAACAACTCACAAACCAGACTTAGAACTAAAACTTAAACCATATCAGATGAACCACCCAACAAGTACTACTAGAACTCAAAACATAACGATATTAAGGAAACGCATACTAGTTTATTTCTGTTTATAACTGTTTTAATATGGCAGAGAGAAACATGGTAATTAGACTATGTCTGCCTTCTTCACTGCTGTCCTTTGTTCGATGACTTTTCTTCTGTGCTTGTCCTTCAGGACTGGATTCAAAATTTTTTTTTTTCAAGTCTTGTACACGCCTTTCAAAATACTCACGTTCTCTGATTACATGGTGCCAGTTACCATTGCGTTCTTCGGTGCCAACAGTATGGACTGTCAAGAAGTGAGGTTCTGGTGCAAAATTAACCTGTGGAGGTAAATAAAACACCTTGAAACTTACAAGACGGCCACACATACTACTTCACTAAAGAAAAAACAGTAAAAAAAAAAATTCAAGATGAGAAGTGGTAAAAGGCATCAAAAACAGACTGTTGACATTCTATTGGTCACGTCATTGATTCTTTCTTACGATATATCACTAAACTGTTTTGATGAATAAATATTGAAACCAAGATTGTTGTTGATTTTCTTTAGTGGGTTGTGTTCATGACGTCGTCTTTTTTCTTGATGGAACAGAGCTTACATTACCAGACATGCACAAAGTCTTAGAAGAAGTTATGACAAATACAGAAATATTTCAGTCAAATGTATAAAAAGTAGGAGTTAACCAAGTATGAAAAGACCAAAATAAGAAATATCTCAACCACACTTACAAAAATAATCAATCGAAAAAAAAATTGTTCTGCCAGAAACCTACTCGTGGCACCTAGCCAGCATTAGATGTACCAGAGACAACCTTTGCTTGGGGTGATGATTCGTCTTCAGATGAAGATATTGACCTTTTGGATAGTAGTCATGCCCCAGAGTCTCTCAAGAAAATTAATGTGTTGTGGAACGAAAACTATCCTACTGTAAGTGTCCGAAGGTGTTCGTCATCAACGAATAAGGTGTGTATGGGTAGTAATGATCATAGTTCACATGTGTATTTTTGTAAACATGTCTAATACAGAAGACCTAGCTGCTATACATGTTTTCTATGTACATCTCTCTATACTACAAACCATCAGTGACTATACCTTTACCTTTTCTCAAGACGTGACCAATGGAATGTCGACAGTCTGTTTTTGATGCCTTTTACCACTTCTCATCTTGAATTTTTTTTTTACTGTTTTTTCTTTAGTGAAGTAGTATGTTTGGCCGTCTTGTAAGTTTCAAGGTGTTTTATTTACCTCCACCGGTTAATTTTGCACCAGAACCTCACTTCTTGACAGTCCATACTGTTGGCACCGAAGAACGCAATGGTAACTGGCACCATGTAATCAGAGAACGTGAGCATTTTGAAAGGCGTGTACAAGACTTGGAAAAAAAGTTTTGAATCCAGTCCTCAAGGACAAGCACAGAAGAAAAGTCATCGAACAAAGGACAGCAGTGAAGAAGGCAGACATAGTCTAATTACCATGTTTCTCTCTGCCATATTAAAACTGTTATAAACAGAAATAAACTAGTATGCGTTTCCTTAATATCGTTATGTTTTGAGTTCTAGTAGTACTTGTTGGGTGGTTCATCTGATATGTTTTAAGTTTTAGTTTGTGAATTGTTTTGTATGATATGTTCATGTTGTCTTGGTGTATCTCATACGTATTCTTTAATAGATCCTGTGTGAGTGTAGATTCTACGAGTCACAAATCTGGACTGGTGTGATGGTTTTCACTAACAACTGACAAGAGGGTGTTTTTGTGAAACGGGAACAGAAACAGAAATAAACTAGTATGCGTTTCCTTAATATCGTTATGTTTTGAGTTCTAGTAGTACTTGTTGGGTGGTTCATCTGATATGTTTTAAGTTTTAGTTTGTGAATTGTTTTGTATGATATGTTCATGTTGTCTTGGTGTATCTCATACGTATTCTTTAATAGATCCTGTGTGAGTGTAGATTCTACGAGTCACAAATCTGGACTGGTGTGATGGTTTTCACTAACAACTGACAAGAGGGTGTTTTTGTGAAACGGGAATTCGACACCAGTGATATTTTAGTAGTAGGGGATTTAAATCTAATGTCTGACAATGTGTAAGTATGCGTTTCCTTAATATCGTTATGTTTTGAGTTCTAGTAGTACTTGTTGGGTGGTTCATCTGATATGGTTTAAGTTTTAGTTCTAAGTCTGGTTTGTGAGTTGTTTTGTCTGATATGTTCTTGGTGTCTTTGTGTATCTCATTACGTATTCTTTAATAGATCCCAAATTTGGGAAATTTCATGTAAAGTATATGTTAGAATAAGATGTGGTATAGCAAGTTGAAGATGTCAGCCATGGGAAATGGATCTTTGGTGACGAATACTCGGATGAACTATCCCCGATGGACTCACAGATTACATGGCCATACATGTTGTTAACTGTCATGGGTGTTTCAATGGCGCACGTATACAATGGAGGTTTGAAGTTCTTGGTGATGTGACCACTTTGTATTAGAAAGAAACCAAGAGTGTGGAGAGATGAGTGATGTATAAGGGTTTCTGTACCAGATACGGTGAAGGCCTTCGGTAACGTAAAACAAGGAAAGTGGTAGTGATTATGTATTGTGAAATGTCTTTTCAGATAAGACACATTTGACTACAGAAGTTACATTTTTTTTTCTTAGTTTTGTGGACTTACTTTTTCCATAGCTATTTCTGTACTTGACCAAAAATTTTCACAAGTTTTGTTGATTTATTTATAAGTTTAGTTGAAATATTTCTGTCTTTGGATGATATTTTTCACATTTGGTTATTTTTATAATGTTTGGATTTATACCTTTTGATCAATATTTTAGTTGTAATATTTTTTCCTAGATTTTTATAAGCTTGGTCGAGACATTTTGTGTTTTGGCCTTTTCGCCGTTGGTTAACTCGTACATTTTATAAGTTCGGATGCGATATTTCATTACTTTGTCAATATTTTCCTTCTTTACCTAACAAATTTTCATACATGTTATAAGTTTAAACGAGACATCTATAAGTTTGACCGATACTTTTTCATATTTGGCCAACAATTTTATTACTTTGGTTCACGTAATTTCATACTTCTGTCGACATGTTTCTTAGTTTGAGCAATATTTACCCCAGTTGGTTAAGACAATTTTCTACCTTTCATAAGTTTGGACAAAATATTTCAGTATTTGACCTACATTTGTCGCATTTGGGTACCAAGGTTTCGTACTTTTCATAAATTTGGAGGAGTTATTTCTTTACTTGATCAATATTTGTTTTGTTTTTTCACATTTGACTAACAAATTTCCCTACTTTTCATAAGTGTGGACAAGATATATCGTTATGTGGTCAATATTTTTTCTATTTGACTAACAAACTTTCCTACTTGATTGATATTTTTCCCAATAGGTTAACAAATGTTCGTACTTTTTATAAGTTTGGACGAGATATTTCTGTATTTGACCAATAATTTTAATATTTTGTTTAACATATTTTCTTATTTGACGGTTGAATTTGTACATAGAAGGTGAGGTGTACTTTTGTCTCTTTGTGAAGTGTGGCACTGAGCAGGTACACTGAAAAAACATATATTGGTCTTGGAAATGGCTTTCTGGAGAAAGATGTAAAGACACTATGTTCACATAGAAAGGAAATGAAAGTGTGGATGTCTAATTTGATACGTGATAACGTCGCTGGTTATGACGGCGGACATGGGACCTGTCATGTTACGTGCATTGCCTAAGGTTGAATCGGGGCAGTTTGTTGTGTTGATGCTCGGGTGTCCTTTGGTGTAACCGGATAACACTAGGACTACACGGTTATAGAAAAAAGAGAGAGAAGGGGGTGACCATTTTACCCTTCGGATGCAGTGTTGATGATGCAGTGTTGATGATGCAGTGTATTCACTCCTATACACAGTGATCATCATACGTTAGGTTCCCTGACTCGACAACCGATAGGACACCCTTTTTCTATAGTTTCCCTCTTAACCACGTGTCTCAGATGACCCATTACCCCTGTGACCGGATGTGACACCATATTTGACCAGTTTTAGTGAATGAGACGTAGTTTGGTTGTAGCAATTACCCATGTGTGATAGGGTGCGACGCCATCTTTGACCGGATGTAACTATTGTCCATGTGTGTTGACTGTACCACTAGGTGCTATTGATCAATACAAAATCAGTGCTCGAGGCGCTCCTGTCAGGGAAATTGCCGATAGTAAGGACAATACTTTCTGAACTTAGCAGTCGGCATAACGTCTTGATCATTTCATCGATCACTTTAACCATCATCATGTCACTACACATACCATACCCTACAATTTAAGTGATCCTTCGACCACTTGATCACTACTTCACCAGTACTTGACCACTATTTGACTATGCCTTACTTATTTTACCATCACCGTTTCACTACACGTACCATACCCTATAATTTAAGTGGTCATTCGACTACTTGACCACTACTTGACCACTATTTGAACACCACTTGACCAACACTTGATCATCACCATGTCACTATACCTACTTTCACCGACAATTTAAGTAGTCACTCGACCATTTACCACTACTTGGCCACTACTTGAGCACGTCATCGATCACTTTAACCAACACAGGTTCACTATACGTACTTTCGCTTACAATTTAAGTGGTCACTCGACCATTTGACCAGTACTTGCCCGCTACTTGATCACTACTTGACAACGTCACTACTTAATTTATCCATCTCTGTTTCACTACACGTACCATACCCTACAATTTTCTCACTTGAGCGGTTGACCACTGGTTGAGCACTACTTGACCACTGCTTGACCACGTTGTCGACCATTTTACCATCACCGTTTCAATATACGTACTTTTCTCTACCTTTTAAGTGTTCATTCGACCACTTGACCACTGGTTGACCGCTACTTGACCATGTCATCGATCACTTTAACAACTACCATAATCTTAGGGACATCGTCCTCTACAATTTAAGTGGTCACTCGACCACTTGACCACTACTTGACCATTGGTTGACCACTACTTGACCACTAATTTACCACCCTTTAATCATCACCATATCATTATAACCACTTTTCCCTAAAATTTCCTCACTTGACCACTACTTGACCATTGGTTGACCACTACTTGACCACTAATTTACCACCCTTTAACCATCACCATTACGCTACGACCAATTTTCCCTAAAATTTGCCTTACTTGACCACTGCTTGACCACTGCTTTACCACTAATTTACCACTAATTTACCATCCTTTAACCATCACCATGTCGCTACGACCAATTTTCCCTAAAATTTTCCTTACTTGACCACTGCTTGACCACTGCTTTACCACTAATTTACCATCCTTTAACCATCACCCTATCATTACAACTACTTTTCCCTAAAATTTCCTCACTTGACTACCACTTGACCACTACTTGACCACTTCTTGACCACTACTTGACCACTAATACCTGGTACCCACACCTTACCACCGAATGATACTACACTATATCCATTACAATCAGCGATCTTTAGCTTTCAAGGTTTCATTTGTAACACGTGTTACGTTAGTGAATAAGCGACTATGAACATCTACATAGCACTAATAACCACCCTTATCAACTAATTTCACTAACCCATACCCACTACTATCCCCACCGCACCTATTCCTTCTATTCGTACTAATGTACACCACCATTGCGCTAACAGTTCAAAATATTTTAACACACCACACACCCACGTTTTTACAACCCTTTACTTAATGACTTTTCCGTATGCACCCCCTCCACGTCTGTTATGAACCGACCACCGTCACACCCGCCGGAGATTTTCCCACACTTGCCGACGTATAACTCCCCGGTACTACCTTCCAGAATTTTCCACTATGCCGCTACTTATTTAATATGCATTGTATTGTTTATACATGATTTAATAAAAATTATTATATACCTGATAGTGTTTAAACCCGAACCGCCTAGCCTCACCCCACGCGCCCACCCCCTCGCCACCACCCCGCACCCCGTCGTTATTTATTTTTATTTTTTATTTATTTTATTTTATTTTATAATAATTAATTAAAATTTGTATACACCCACTCAATAGTTATCTGCCCTTAGAAATATAAAATCTTAGAATTATCGCCCTTAGATATGACCTAGATACCACCCCTACATACCCACCCAACTTCATGACCGAGGGGGAGTGAAAATCAACCGAGGTCAAGGTCAAATGGTGGAGGCTCCACCAAATTCTAACCGAATTGCACATTTATAACTACTATCAAGCCAGGCCAAAGGCAATGTCCTGGACAGGAGAGGCAACATGTTTCACTCGGCACTGGATGTCTGATGTGGTCATTGTCGCGATGCCCGACTTTTTTTCCCAGCATATCCTTTACAGGACATTGCAGTCAACACCAGCGTTTTTCAACTGCTATTGATGTCTTGGCAAGTTTTTCGTCCAGTTGTTAGAAATTGCTTTCTAAACGACCGGCTCACATACTCCGTAATTAACCAACGCTACGAGATCCGCTGCCCGTCTTTACCTCCCAGCATTTATCCTGCTACCAATTTCAGTTTTGGTGACATTGCAGCCCAAGTAACTTTACAAACATTCTAGTCTGGAGTAAGATTCAAACACAGTCACCAAGCCAGCAGGGCAAGCGTCCTATCCACCTGGCCTGGGCGGCTCGCCGTCTATATATATATAGGCCGGAGGGAGAATTGTGAAGGAGGACTCTGGTGCTTTTGCTGAGACCACAATAAGCCTGACTATGGAAGTCATGGCATTAAGTAAAGCAATAACTCGAGACACGGACATTCACCAGGGCATGTTTCCTTAGCGACTCAATGAGCATGCTCAAGAGGATGGAGATGGGGTGGATCCGAAGGGAATGGTTGCTATCTCTGGTGCAGTCTCGACTGGCAAAGATTAGTTTCATCTTCGTGCCAGGGCAAGAGGGAGTACAAGGAAATGAGCGGGCTGACAAGCTCACAGGTAAGGCAATTGTGGAGGGCGGACGCGCGATGGACCAGGCTGACATTCTGAATGCTCTACCAGAAGTAAGACTTTTGCGCGACCCAAGTGATGACTGTGAATCTACAACCATGGCCAGGCTGCGAGAATAGAAAATTAAAAGAGGGGTGGCCAAACAAGGACACTACGCAGGAAGCCAAAATAAGATTAATAAACAAACACAGAACTGGTGTCGGTAGCCGCTACACGCTGCGGGATTTGCTGAGGAGGGGATCCGAGCACTTATGGACTGAATGGTTCGATGTGCAATGAGGATGATCTGTCGTCTAACTAACTAACTAACTAGTACATACTGGAATTTCTGCTCAAGCTGAAGTCACAACAAAGACAACTGAGAAACCTCAAACTTAAGCCACGAAAAAGACCAATGAGAAACCTCAAGCTGAAGCCACGCCAATGAGTAAAACCAATGAGAAACCTCAAGCTGAAGCCACGCAAAGAGTAAGACCAATGAGAAACTTCAAGATGAAGCCACGCCATAGGCAAAACTGAGAAACCTCAAGCTGAAGCCAGCAACCCATTCGCAATTACCAATAAATTTAAAGGGAACCCAGTTTTAACCCGGAAATGTGACGAAAGCCTAGAAAAGAAAACATTAAGTTTTAGAAGATCACAAAGGGGTATTCAAACGGTTCGACACTTCTGGATGTTTACTACGTATCGGATCGGATCGGATGTCTGCCGTCCGGACAACTGCCATGCCATCAACAATACTAACTTGTGATGATACCCTCTTCCCGCCTCTCTCGCTCTCCTCCTTGTCTAGAGAGATTACCAGACAACTGTAGTCTCCGCCTTTAAAACGTTGGCTTCTGTATGTCTCAGGGAATGTATATGTTGTCCTGCGACCTTTGTCCCCTCAAGATGTGTGATGTGTTCATTGGCCATTTTGGTAAGGTTAATTAGCAAAAAGTTGGCTTTGTCTGATCACTCTTGTAACTTTAATAATATAAATAAATAATTTCATAAATAAGCAAGTCCTGCGGCAGGAACATGCCGTGGCTAAGTTGAGTTGAGTAAAGTTGAGTTGAGTTTAGTTGAACTTAGTTGTGTCAAGAATCCAGTTCTCCTTCTATAAATCATTATTAGGAAATATTCCCCAACAACATCAAGTTTTCCTTCTATCTCGTCTCATCACATCTCATCAGGTTCCTCTTGTACCTTGCGGAGTCGAGGTGAAGTATAAACAGCGGGAGAGTGCCCGCTTATGGGCTTCATGTATCGACATTCCCATGGACTCTGTTATTCCCCGTGTCCATCGTTTACGTGGTTGGCCTCTTCCTCTGCTTCCCTCTGGTCTGTACATCATTGTTTGTTGTGGTATACTGTTAGTTGGTAACCAAATTGCATGGCCAAACCATTTGACTTAGCGCAGCAATAAGCAATAACCCCCCCCCCCCCCCCCCTCCCACCTTTAGTCCTGATTTCATCATTTCTGATCTCATCTCTTCTTGATACATTGAGTAGTCTTCTCAGGAATCTAATTTCTGTTGTTGTGATCTTTCTTTTCTCTTTTCCTGTCATTGTCTAAAATTGGCATTGGTAAACTAGAGTTGGTAGGAATATTGTGTTGTAAAGTGCTTTCTTAGTAACTATTGATATATGTTTGTTCTTCGGTATTGATGCCATTTGTCCAATGAGTTGATTTACTTCATTACATCTATTTTAGATCTCGTCTTCTAAATTGCCATTTGATGATATTATACTTCCTAAAATGTTTTGCGTATCCTTTTACAGGACTTAGCTGTCAACAGCAGCATCTTTCAGCTGTCTGTTGATCTCTTGGCAAGATTACGCTCAGTAGTTTATTATACTTCCTAGGTACTTGAAATTCTTTACTTGTTTCAAGGGATGTTCGTTTGGATGAATTGTTGTTGCTTCTTCTTCTTTAGTTATAGTCATTACCTCTATTTTACTTGAGCTAATTTTCATGTTACGTTCCCTAAACATTTCGTTTAGACCAGTGTTTCCCAACGTGGGGCCCACGCTCCACAGGGGGGCAATTTGACTGTTAAGGGGGGCAATTCGAAAATGGAAGAAATCGGCTGAATATAACAAAACGGGGAGACTTGAGACTGAAGTTAACTAAATTGGAACCTGACATAAGATCTCTTTGCAGCAAGCATCAAGCGCAAGGATCTCACTAAATTTAAATAATAAATAATTACTAATAATTATAATAATATAGAAAAATCTTTCATTAAAATTATTTTGTACTTGAATTTCAGTTCTCCATTATATGTTTTGAAAATTTACTTACTGTGTTTGCTCAATAATTACCTAGTGATTTCTTCCTAAAACCTATCATTCAAGTTTCTTTAGTGAACATTTCAATTTTTGAATATTAAAAATAATGTATATGTTGAGGTGGGGCGTGGGGCGGGGGAGGGGGGGGGGGCAATATGAATTTTAGAAAGGCTTAAGTGGGGCATGGCACAAAAAAGGTTGGGAAACACTGGTTTAGACTATTCATGTGGTCTTGTAATTCAGCTCTGATTTTACTCTTAGTGCTTGGTCGTTCTTCTATAGTGCATTCACATTTGTTTGCCTCCATATAAAAATCCATATCTCGGTAACCAACTGAGGGAAAACTATGAGATTTGGCATATAACCTTATCATCATGTCCACCCAACAAAAATGTTTTTATTCTGGAGATTGTACAGCGGATTTCAATGTTTGTTTATATGCGGTATATAATTTACGGGTCAGAAATTAAGTTCATAATTGTAAATGTATTACACCGTAGCCAGACAATCAGCGTTCAATGTTGAATATTCTACGTGTTTAACGGGATTGGCCTTATGCCTAGAACCCCGCGCTGTTTAAACTGGGAGTGTTCAGAGGTGTCGTCAAAATGCGGCTTATTTCATGAAACCAGATTATTATTATTTTTTTAATCTTACCACTTATCGCTAACATTGAATTGTGTGAATATTTTTCAATGAGATTTAATGCAAAATTGTGTACACACTTCAAAGCATCGCTATGAAGTTGTACACATATTTTTGTATAGAAGCTGATCGCAGGAAACTGTTCTTTACTATTACAAATTCCGAAAAAAGAACAGTGCATGCATTGGGTTTGAGTAACGGTCATTTCGTCGATGGGTGCAAGAATCTTGAATTAAACCACCATGCAATAACCAAACCTTAGGTTGAAAGGTTATTGTAGAAAGCTTTGACAAAGATGTCATAAGGCGAGTTATTATAAAAATGCTTTAAAAAGTCGCTCAAAAGTCGACAGGGTCGACTTCATTGCAACGGGTTCTATCCTATATGGCTTGGTCTCTTTCCGCAGCGCGGAAACCATCGCACAAAGCACGAACTCCGCAGCTCTAGCGACTACCCACAGAAGTCTCCGTAGCCCTAGTCAAAAGGCTTGACCACTTCGCCACGGAGACTCCTAAAATTATAAAACTTTTGGATTTTATATCCAGCATTATAAAAATGCTGGATGCCAAAGAAACAGTGACTGTAAGAAAACTTAGGGTTTGGTTGAGAAAGAACAATAACATAGAGCTATCCAAAACAACTTTGTTAAAAATTATAAGGACATTATCTTCACTTTTAGAAAGTACAAGGGAGGTAGAAATATTCTTTGCGAGCAACCGCATTTAGGAGCCACGAGAAGCAGATACCTACGTGAAATAAGGGAAATGCGCAAATAAAATTATGGTACAGTGTATTTGGGTGAAATGTGGATATGCGCACCACACAAGTGATAAGGAATGGCAATCAGTGGATGGACAGATAAAGCGATATGTGCCCAATAGTATAGGACAGCTTTTGGTCATGGCCCATGCTGGTAATACGCATAATGTCTTACAACAGAATGCTGGGCTCGTGTTCGTATCAAAGCAGACAGACAATAGGTATTATCATAATAAGATGAATGGTAATGTATTTAGAGATTGGCTCGAGAATACTGTGCTTCCATCCCTAGATAGACCGTCTTGTCCAGTTATGGGCAATGCATGATATCAATGTTGTTGCCCAAGAAGACAAAATACCTACAGCATCGAGCAAAAAGGGAGCAATAAAGGTTTGGCTCCGAATGGAAAACATACTATTTCCAGAAACGTATTTCTAGCTAGAATTGTTGTCCCTTGTACAACAAACGCCAACAAAGCAAGAAATATCAAATCAACAAGTTGATAGAAAAGCATCGTCATGGGTGCTTGAGACTTCCGAAGAACCATTCTCATTTTAACCCTATAGAACTTGTGTGGGCTAAAATTAAAGGACAGGTGGCAGCTGACAATACTATATTCAAATTGTCTGACGTCAAGATACTAATCCAGTCCGCGCTATTAAATATTGATAAAAGTTACTGGGAAAATGTGAAGACCATGTGTTGAAAGAGGAAGAGGACTATTGGAGAAAGGATGGATTGAATTTTATGCAACCGAGAGCAGTCATCAACCTACTGGAATCGTCCGACACAGATTAAGGTCTGAGCAGATCGCAGACCTTAATCCATGTGCACGCTTACTGGGATATTTTGCTCCAACTATTCAGACGAATTGCAGGCCCTAAACATTACAGTATCAGCTCAATGTCAATGGTAACAGTTTGTATTTCATAGTGATGAATTTTCAATTCCGCAAGCCCTCAGCGGTGACAAACAACTGGTATTGACAAATAAACACACACACACTAAACGCATTGAATACCAACAGAAGAGTAATATTGCTGTGGAAACTGACATATTGTGGCATAACAAGAAACGTGAGAGCAAACACGTTGTCAAATTAGGGGACAACACACGTGCATACGAATCACTTTATAAACTTCAATGAGAAGAGGACCAACATCTTGGTCGTTAAGAAGAAAGCCCACTACAGAGACACTGACAACTATTTTCATAGTGCAAAACAGGTAATCATGTTCCGACTCTGAACAGTAAACAGCAGAGTAGACAATCTTTCACGAAGACTCAAAGCGGGTCTGTCACCCATGTGTACGTGTGAACAAACTAGACAGACAGCTGAACAGATCCTTAAAAATGGACACATGATGACTAAATTGCGGTATCATTTCTGGTCACTCCTACGCACATTAACGCACAGCTATTTGGAAGCTTTCACGAACTCAATATAAAAAGCTAAATGCATCCTAGTAACATGAATACTTGTGTACAATTATTAACCAGCAGCTGAAGAAACAAGAAGGAAGTGAAAAATAAGTTAAGAAATATATTCCTTCTACTTTCCTGTTAATTTACACATTATTTACCCCATACCACTGAAAATTCTCTGTCTTTACTAATATTACACATTGCACCCCTCTCGGGATTCTCCGTGGTGAAGTGGTCAAGCCGTCTGACTCGGGCTCCGAAGGTTGTATGTTCGATTCCGGGCCGCGTCCTTCATTTCAGAGTGCATTTTTTCGAAGACTCCCGAGGGTCGTCGTTGGAGTTCGTGCTTTGTGCGACGCTTTCCGCGCTGCAGAAAGAGACTGAGCCATATGGGATAAAAACCCGGTGCAATGCAGTCGACCCTGTCGACTTTTAAGCTACTTCTTTTATTGTTCCCACTCCCATACGAAAACGGATATGCCTTGTGTCGTCATCTGAATTGGCAGGAAATTCATTACTGTAAAACAAGTTTATTAGCGAGAAATCGCTAGTTATTCACCAAAACATCCAAGAAATGTCGCCGCTTTCGATGATTTAAGTTGTTTTTGGACCTATAAAAGACATATTCCTTGGGTTGGGGTAAATATAAGACGGCAGGAAAAATTTCATAACGATGCAACAGACAGTTTTCAAAATAATTGATCGTGAATGACGGCATTCATTTCCGGACAGACTATAGAATTGATTATAATCTCAATAACTCTCCCAAATAACAGTGAGTTATCCTTCTATAACTGATTCTATTCTAAGTACTTTAACAACAACATTGAGTTCTTCTATAAGTGATTATATTCTGACAACTTTCCTAACAACATTCAGTTGTCCTTCTGTAAATATCATATTCTAACAACTGTGATCAACATCCAGTCCTTCTTCAATAACTGAGTATATTCTAACAATTTTCCCAACATCTATTTCTCCATCTATAACTGATTATTTTCTAACAATTTTCCAAACAACATCTATTTCTCCTTCTATAAACTGTCACCCATTTACTGCCAATATAGTACCTTGCGGTGTATGACAGAGGGGTCTTTGAGCCTGAAGAATTAGGGCCGCCTGGCTAGTGCAGTCGCCGCGAACTGTGCAGGTTAGGATTTTCTTTTTGCCCCCGACAGAAAAAAATCCCACACCTTACAGAGAAATCTAATCCGGGTCTCCTGAAGGAATGTCCGGCGTTGTAGCCACTCGGCCAGCCGCTCCTCTTCTCCTTCTATAACTGATTATAATCTAACAATGTTCCCAAACAACATGTATTTCTCCTTCTATAACTGATTATATTCTAACAACTTCCCCAGAACATCTATTTCTCCTTTTTTATAACTGATTCTTCTTCTTCTTCTTCTTCTTCTTCGTTCATCCGGAGTTTTTTTTTTCGGACGTGATTGCGTTGTGCCTGTCCACAGCAGAGCTGCGTTCTTGCGCCGTTAGGCCGACACATCCGACTTCTGCGGGCATTTGTTGACCGGGTTAACCTTCCCGGTAACTGATTCTATTCTAACAACTTTCCCAGCAACATTTATTTCTCCGTCTGTAAAAGTTATATTCTAACAATTTTCCCAACAACATCTATTTCTCCTTCTTTAAATGGTTATATTCTAAAAACTTTCACATTAACATGGAGTTCTTTAAAAATGCCCAACTGTTCTTGACTTTCGATATTGTCAAAAAAAAAATTTTAACACGAAAACATTCTCGTTTACCGACTTCTCCTGTGTTTCACTTTCCAATAAATTGTGCAACGATCGAAAATTAAGATAAGAACTATAGTAAGAAGGTAAGAAGTTTGTTTTTTTTTTTTTCCCGCGTTTCCATCCTGTTTCAGGATATTGCGGTCAACACCAGCATCTTTCAGCTGTATGTTGATTCCTAGGCTAGATTACGCTCATCAGCACGCCACGACTTTCTGAGCGACCGGCTCCATACTCTCATAAGTCACTTTTGCGATTCGAACCACTGCTAATTCTCGTCGCGTCACGTGACGAGAGTATTCGGAGTTAGCGGAGAAAGCTGCTAACCCCTCGGCCACGGAGCCGGTGGTAAGAAGTTTGTGTTTCTTGAAAAACCGATACACCGCGGCCTGTCTGCAAGCTATGGAGTGACAATAATAGATATGATGTCACCATTGTGATTTCTAGCCGGGGGAAACCCCAAGGCTGCCCATTGCCTGCTAACACGCAGAGGAAGACGGGAGAAAGGGGAGGGTATCTTCCAGTCCTGGCTCTGTCCCCCAGCGTAAATATTACTTGCTGTAGTCACGTCTGCTTGCTCATTTAGCTGGAGTTGTTGCAGGTGTGCGGTTAGTCTCTGCAAGGCACTTGTGTTTGTCATTGTATGATTATAATATACAGGGTAAATTTTTAATGACAGTGGGTTTTGTGAAAATATTGCCGCTCGCAGTTTTGTATTTACCTTTTATGTTGCATGAACTCCACAGAGGACGTATATAGAACATGGAACGGCAATATTTTCATAAACCCCACAGTCATTAAAATATAGATCTATAGATGTTGATGTACTTGTTGCCGTAGGTATAGTCGATAGTGAGTTACTGTCTCGCTACTACTACTACTACTACTACTACTACTACTACTACTACTACTACTACTACTACTACTACTACTACTACTACTACTACTACTACTACTCCTACTACTACTACTACTACTCCTACTACTACTACTAATACTACTACTACTACTCCTACTACTACTACTACTACTACTACTACTACTACTACTACTACTACTACTACTACTACTACTACTACTACCGTAATACTACTACTACTATTACTATTACTACTACGACTACTACTAATAATAATAATAATAATAATAATACTTCTACCGTAATACTACTACTACTACTACTACTACTACTACTACTACTACTACTACTACTACTACTACTACTATAATTGCTACTACTATTACTAGTATTACTATTACTATTGCTACTACTACTACTACTGCTACTACTACTACTACTACTAGTACTACTACTACTACTGCTCCTGCTGGTGCTAAACTATTACTACTACTACTACTACTACTACTACTACTACTACTACTAACTCTACTACTGCTGATGCTACTACTACTACTACTGCTGTTATTACTACTGCTGCTGCTACTACTACTGCTACTACTACATCTATTACTGCTGCTGCTGCGGCTACTACTGCTATTACTGCTAGTAGTAGTAATGTTAGTAATAGTAGAAATAGTAGTTCACTTTTTTAAATTATTAGTCACAGTAACAACGGCATTAGCAGTGTTCATTTTACAAATGTGTAGTTGTGTGCTAATGTATTGTATTTGAAAGAATGATTGCACTGTCCAATGTCTAGCAATGTGCACAGTTACACGGGACTTCAACTTATACAGCTGTGGACATGTGATCTCATACAGCTGTGTACAGGTTGTCTCCCACATCTAGGTAATTGTGATCTCCAACGGCTGTATATATGTGATTTCCCACGGCTGTTTACATATGATCTCAAACAGCTGTGTACGTGTGATCTCATAAAGCTATGCACATCTGGACTGTCACATCTGTGTAGATGTGGTTTTCCATAGCTCTGTACATCTGATCTCCCTCATTTGTGTACACGTGATCTCCCACAGCTGTGTACACGTGATCTCCCACAGCTGTGTACATGTGGTTTGACACAGCTGTGTACATTTGCTGAATTGCTTTTACCGTCTGTCTTGAGCTCAGACAGTCGTAGGTTCCTTTTTTGTGGTGACTGGAGTTCTTTAATAGTGCGACATTCTCGGGGTGACCGGAGTTCTTTAATAGTGCGATATTCTCGGGCTGACGGAGTTTAATAGTGCGACATACGGCACTCTTCCGAATTCCGGTCCCAAATAGTTCTGCAGTGAATAATTTTATATAACTAACCCTAACCCTAACCCTAACCCTAATCACTTATTCACTGCAGAACTATTTGGGACCGGAATTCGGAAGAGTGCCCTACATACTCTGGGTGGATGGAGTTCTTTCATAGTGCGACATACTCTGGGCCAGTGGTTGTCAACCTTTTTTGGCCCGTGTCCCCCTTCACCATATTTTTAGGACGTCATTCCCCCCCCCCCTCACCATATTTTTAGAACGTCACTCCCCCACCCCCACCCCCTTTCGTATTTCCTCCCTAAAAATTCACCCCTGCCCCTACACAGTATACGTAATAATTGAAGCTAACTTTAATAGCACATACTAAAACAAGTCTAGACATCTACATAAAACGTGATTTGCAGATCTACTTACGTTATAAAATGAATTTCAGAAGGGTGATATGTACAGAATCGTGAAGTATGAAGGGAAAAACAATATCAAGTAATCTGTTCTTGTATTAACGCAATCTAGAAATAATCTTAATTCACACCCACCCCATGGAAACCCTAAAATTCCCCCTGGGGGGGGGGGGGGGGGGGGAGAGATTCCCCACCGGTTGAGAACCACTGCTCTAGGTGGACGTAGTTCTATATTAGTTCGACATTCTCGGGGTGACTGGGGGTCTATAATACTGTGACATTCTCGGTTTGGACTGAGTTCTATAATAGTGCGACATTCTCGGTGTGGACGGAGTTATATAATAGTGCGACATTCTCGGTGTGGACGGAATTCTATAATAGTGCGACATTCTCGGTGTGGACGGAGTTCTATAATAGTGCAACATTCTCGGTGTAAACGGAATTCTATAATAGTGCAACATTCTCGGTGTGGACGGAATTCTATAATAGTGCGACATTCTCGGTGTGGACGGAATTCTATAATAGTGCGACATTCTCGGTGTGGACGGAATTCTATAATAGTGCGACATTCTCGGTGTGGACGGAATTCTATAATAGTGCGACATTCTCGGTGTGGACGGAATTCTATAATAGTGCGACATTCTCGGTGTGGACGGAATTCTATAATAGTGCGACATTCTCGGTGTGGACGGAATTCTATAATAGTGCGACATTCTCGGTGTGGACGGAATTCTATAATAGTGCGACATTCTCGGTGTGGACGGAATTCTATAATAGTGCGACATTCTCGGTGTGGACGGAATTCTATAATAGTGCGACATTCTCGGTGTGGACGGAATTCTATAATAGTGCGACATTCTCGGTGTGGACGGAGTTCTATAATAGTGCGACATTCTCGGTGTGGACTGAGTTCTATAATAGTGCGACATTCTCGGTGTGGATGGAGTTCTATAATAGTGCGACATTCTCGGGGTGACTGGAGTTCTATAATAGTTCGATATTCTCGGTGTGGACTGAGTTCTATAATAGTGCGACATTCTCGGGGTGACTGGAGTTCTATAATAGTGCGACATTCTCGGTGTGGATGGAGTTCTATTATAGTGCGACATTCTCAGGGTGACTGGAGTCCATAATAGTGCGACATTCTCAGGGTGACTGGAGTCCATAACAGTGCGATATTCTCGGGGTGACTGGAGTTCTTTAATAGTGCGACATTCTCGGGGTGACTGGAGTTCTATAATAGTGCGACATTCTCGGTGTGGACGGAGTCCTTTAATAGTGCGACATTCCCGGTGTTGACGCAATTGTTTGATAGTGCGACATTATCGGTGTGGACGGAGTCCTTTAATTGTGCGACATACTCTGGGTGGACGGAGTTCTGGCCTAGTACGACATTCTGGGTGTGGCCGGAGTTCTGGCCTAGTACGACATTCGGGGGGGGGGGGGGAGGGGGGTGGCTGGAGTTCGGGTCTAGTGCTATATTCTCAGCGTGGCCGGAGTTCTGGCCTAGTGCGATATTCTCAGAGTGGCCGGAGTTCTGCCCTAGTGCGATATTCTCAGAGTGGCCGGAGTTCTCCCCTAGTGCGATATTCTCAGAGTGGCCGGAGTTCTGCCCTAGTGCGATATTCTCAGAGTGGCCGGAGTTCTGCCCTAGTGCGATATTCTCAGAGTGGCCGGAGGTCTCCCCTAGTGCGATATTCTCAGAGTGGCCGGAGTTCTGCCCTAGTACGATATTCCCAGCGTGGCCGGAGTTCTGCCCTAGTGCGATATTCTCAGAGTGGCCGAAGTTCTGGCTTAGTGCGATATTTTCAGAATGCCCGGATCTACCTGTGTGGCTAGGGAATTTCTTGTAATTTAATGTTACTAGTGTGTATAGATCTACCTGTGCGGCAGTAAAGAAATGCTTGTCTATGGGTCTACTGCTATTCAATTATCTACCTGTGTGACAGCGACGACATAATACTAGCTGATTGTCTTTTCCGACTGGCATGTACACATGCAGCAATATCTGAAACAGGTCACGTGGAGTATGTCTTGTCTGCCAGAAGTGACCCAGGTCACGAAGTGAGGTCACTGCTTGGCACAGAATATTTGTTAGTTAAAGTTTGTTCTGTACACGGTGCTCTCTAACTGGGTGGCGACGCAAAGTGAGCAGTCCTCTAGGGACTATGGTACATGTGCACACATGTAGCCCGTGTGGAGCCGTCAATGGCCGAGTTCTTGCTGTCTCTATATAAACAACCGTGCCCGCTCCGTGGCGAAGGGAAAACAGACGCAGTTCGTAATTCCGCATGCACTCGTTGAAACATAGCAGTGAGCGATTTTGCAGCAGACCGCCATGCGTTGGTTTTTTTTTAACGAAATGGTATGAGTGTAATCAGAAAGCAATAGCAAACTACTGAACGTAAACTTGCAAAGAGATCACTACATCAAAACATTTCAGGTGTTGACTGCATCGTCCTGTAAAGGATATGCAACTAACTAACAACCACCTTTTATCATGTGTCTTCACAAGTCAATGAGACATGACGTGTACCTGAGGGCAAAAACAAATAAAAGCAGCACTGATTGTCATCGAGTCACTACAGACATGATTGACATATATGATCTGGAACTGTTTTTGTCAATTGTATGAAAACATCATAGATGACAGATAGGCGAGTCTATCATAGACCACTGTAAAACTGGAAATCGACCTGAGCTAAGAATAAAGAATACAGATCCAAGCTGTTTAATGTAAACAACCGAGGAATGTTACTATAATATAAAACAATTGTTGTAGATCTGATACATTATCCGCAATCAATACTGTGTCATCTGCATAGCGAATTGCCATGATGCTATTAAGGGTTGTATGCACTGAAGAAGGACTGCGTCATAGCGATTTCAAAGCTTTTATGAACACACCTCAGTAGCACCCATCATACTGACCCAGTAGTGTCTTGCTCCATGCGCAACACTCCCAGTTGTCTAAGTCAAGGTGGCATGTCAGAGATGGCCTGAACTTACTCTCGTCTGTAGTCATGGTCCTGATTAAATTGCTAACTACAGCTTTGCTAAATGTGCTAAACAAAAGTTCTACTTGCAAATGTCAGCATCTGAACACTTCCCAATAAACATGTGCTGGATTCTCACCGTAGTCCAGTGTCGCAACGCCCCACTAAATCAAGTTGTTGGCTTCGCCATCGCCTGCTGAAATTCTGACGAATTAGCGTCGTACAAGTTGCTGTTGTCGCGTCAGATAAACTGGCGATAAACTTCAAAAAAAACTGAATTTTTAACATGGAAATGGTTGATGGTCGTAATTTCTTCAACGATGTACGATGTTTACTGTCTGACCCTGAGCCACCGAGTCCCTTTTCAAATCCTTTGCACTGAACTTCGGGTCGCTCGCTCTCTGCGTGTCTCACAACTCGCACGAGATGTTTTTGAGCTGTGCTTGACCAGACATTGTAACACTCTGTAAGGGGAATCTAACTCCTACTGATGTTTCCCCGGTTGATCTCCCTTGCTTCTGCCACACATCACGGTGTCTCCTGGCATGGAGGGATCAAACTCTCCTTCTACCAAATTATTCTGGGTTCCTTCCCTTACACTACGTATTTGACTCATGGCATGTATATTGTTTATATTATAACATCCGATTAGTATTCCTGGCTTCTCTTTCATCTCTCTCATTATTACTTCGCTGTAGAGGGAGAACCGACTCCGTGCCAAAGGCTTGCGAACGCGGTTCCTGAGCCGCTTACCAGGCGTTTGAAACGTAGCCACGCCCGATTTGTGTAGCTGACCGTGTCGCATTGTGTTATAACGTGCTGGTATGGGAGACGGTCGTTAAGAAAGCAATGATAAACTACTGAACGTAAAAACTTGCCTAGTACATCAATAGCAGCTGAAAATTGCTGGTGTTGACCGCAACGGCCTGTAAGGGATATGCAGCATTAACAAATAAAAAATAAAAAATAGAGGGAGAAGGGATCCGGTGACAAGACACATCCCTGTGGTACTCCTAGCTTTATTTGTTCATAACTTCTTTATTTCTTATTTTAATTTCTATAACTTAGTTCCAGCAAATATTGTTTACTATTCTGAGATCTTTCCCATCAGTGTTGATATCTTCCAACATTTTAATCATTTCATCATGATTTACTTTATCAAATGTCTTAGCAAAATCTATGAAGCGCAAGCATATGTATTTCTGTGTCTCTATTGATCTTTCTATTAGTGTCCGTAATGTATATATTGCATTGTTTGTACCCTTTCCTTCACATATCCATACTATTCTCCATCATTTTCCATTTTTATTTTCTTTCTTGTTCCTCTCATTATAATTCTGAGTAGAAGCTTAGTGACATAGATTGTGAGGTAAATTGTATGAAAATCTTCGCATTCAATTGCTCCAGGTGTTTTTGGTATAGCTAGAAATATATATTTCAGCATATCACACGGTGGTTATCCACTGCTGTAAATATCATTCAACATTTTTGTTAATATATCAACTCCAAATTATCCCAATACTTCTAATTCTTGTATTGTGATTTCATCTGGCCGAACTGTCCCCCGCCTCCCTCCTTTCTTCATATGTTTATAGCGACTTTTTCTTTTTGTATAGGTGGACCTTCTAAGTTACTTTCTTCTGTTAATTCTTCCCTTTCTCCATCATATAATTCTCTTATATACTAATTCCACATCTTCATTATAGTATCTTACTCCAATAATATATTTCCTATTTTTAATTTTAAACACTCTGTATTTATTCTTATGTTTCTTCCTGCGAGCTCAATGGTGTGTCTGTGCATATTGTTTGTATCTTTAATATAATTTAATTCAATTTTCTTGCACTGCTCGTTTAACCAACTTTATTTTGCCTTCACACATTTATATCTTATTTCTTTATTTATCTTAGCATTTTCTTATTTGTAAATTTTACTCTGTTTTCATTTGGCCAAAAACTTTAAGATTTCTTCAGTAATCCATTTTCTCTTAGCTCTTTGGCTCCTCCCCGGTAATATCTCTTTGTTCGTTTGGTGAATGGAGTCCCTTAACATTTCCCGAGGTTCATTTATACTCTGCATTTGAGCTATTGCACTGTACCTATTTTTCATACTCACTCTATATTCTTGAATTTCTTTATCTACCTTCAAAACCTCTTTATTAAGTCTCGTGTTCTTAACCACTTGTTTCCCTATCTTCAGCAACCGGCATTGTCTTTACATTAATTAACGCATTTCTTAACCTTTTATTAATACGTTTGTAGTAAATTTCCATGTGAAAAGTCGACTGTCATGGTGATTAAACTAGGTGATTCCAATTATCATATCATTGATATTTTCCCATTCTATTACTTTCTCTCCTATTTATTTTTTGTAACTAACCCATAATTCCCCACAACATTCTCCATTTTCCTTTAATGTTTTGCATTAAAATCTCCTAGTATTATTTTCATTTCAGGTTACCTTCAGTTACTTCCTCGATATACGGATTAACACCTATGTTGCTTACTCAACATTCTGATTTAATCTAAAGTTATTTGTTCCAAATACGGATAATATCATAATTTACTTGCTTAAAATCTGGCTATCTCTTAAGTTGCTTGCTTAAAATCTTCATAAACTCTAATGTTGGGTGCTCGAAATCATGATAACCTCTTATGTTAGCCACGTAACAATCTGATTAACTTTTAAGTTACTTTCTAAAAATACTGATTATCTCTAGATAGAGGTGAACCATTCAAATAAAGCCGAGACACTCTAGATACAGGTGATCAACTCTAAATAGAGCCGAGACTGTCTAAATAGAGCCGAGAAACTCTAGATCAGTGGTTCTCAACCTCAGCCTGTGCCCCCTACATCATATTTTCAGAACTTCATCCCTCCCCCTTTCATATTTCCTACCTAAAAATTTGGCCCGTGCCCTCCCCCCCCCCCCCCCATACCTTTTCACCATATTTTCAGAACGTCATTCCCCCCTTTCGTATTTCCCACCTAAATATCCCGCCCCGCCCCTACACAGTATACGCAATAATGGAAGCTAAATTTAATAGCACATACTAAAACAAGTCCACATAAAACATGATTTGTCTGTCTACTTACTTTATAAGTTGAATTTTAGAAGGGTGAGACATACAGACAGAACCGTATAGTATGAAGGGAAAACAATATCAAGTAATCGGTTCTTGTATTAACGCGATCTTGAAATAATCTTAATTCTCTCTCCGCCCCCCCCCCCTTTTTTTTCATTCATTCAGTAGCATGTCCTTTGCAGAACCTCGCTCCCATAACAACCTTCCGGAAAACCTCTCGATCATAAGCAAGATGTCCCGCGTCTGATACACTGTGGTAAGTTAAAAAGAAATGAGGATGGGATCCCCAAATTCTAATAGCCAACTGTTTAGAGAAACTTGAAAATGGCACGTTAAGAATCCCTAGGGGTGGATTGTGATCAATAGTTGAAGTTTCTTCACAGAGGGCCAGTGGAACCCCGGAAGTTCACAGTACTCCGATAAGGGAAATTTTTCCCCTGGAAAATCTGAGATACTTGTCTTTTTCCGGCCCCACTTGGCTCCACTCTTAAGTTGTAACTAATATATTCTAATTAATATTACACAACGCCAAGTAAAACACAAAACACCAAGTGCATCATCAAAACACTATAATGAAGTAATATAGTGTGTGCTCCTGTGTTGTGTGTGGGTGTTAGCGTGGTATATGATGTCAGACACATACATTAGAACAATACCATCAATGAGGTAGTAAACAAATCATCAGCACAGTTAAGAAATTACAGTTCCAACTCTAAATAATGTTCTGGTATACCATGTTTGAGTCATTAATGGCACTAAACCAAATGTATGTAACAGTTCACTGCATAGCATCTATGTATATATATTGTTCAGAATGTCCCCTTAAGGCTACGCTAAATGTTCCTGAGGCATCTTGAACTATACCAAGGTGATGTTCTTGAAATCTTGCGTTTAAAGAAGTAAGTACTCTCGGGTAGGTCCTACGTGGGATGATGTGACAGGGTGTATCTCGGTTCTAAAAATCCCGGACAACACAGACTGTACTGACAGGTACTTAGCTGTTCGTTCCTGGGCTGCAGGGTTGTGGCATAGGAGAAGCAGCTGAGGTAAAATTATGCTGTTCCTCCAGAATGACCATCATCAGCATACAGGTCTCTGCCCAGTTTAAGTCTTCAACTTAACCGCCACCCTTGAGAAATAGGACCAAAAACCATATAGCTATCTTTCCCAAGAGCTGGGTTAGGGGGAAAATATAAGTGAAGGGAGAAAGGGATCCTTTCCTTAGCTCAGGGTAGTCCAGCCTGGCTATCTTGTGTGCGTGAGGTTTTTCCATAATCTCAGTTGGAGGTGTCCACCTCACCAACTGGCACGACATGTCCTCTTCCTTCAGGCGTTCTGCAGGCTAGTCGTTCTCTTGTCCGTAGAACGATATGAGCCCACTGCCTGATCAATGCTTTTCTTCTTCCGGGAAATCACCCGCCTAATCCTTCATCATTTTCCCATATTCCCATTACACATCTAAAATCTTAAAGGGTAGGTTTTAGAAAAGTATCATTCACAAATAAAATATATGAATTATTTTAACACAAATCATATAGAGTCAGAACATGTAATACACTTTAGAACATAATTTTCCAGACATAGAATATAATGACTATCTCTGAGAACATGGTAGTTTTGTTATAAAGTATAGATCGTCCCTGAAGACTCTGAGAAAGTGTATCATTCATCAAATACATGACTAACGCATCAAAAGATTCATTAAGAATTCTCCATGCCGAAGGATGACTTATCTACTCATCAGAATAGTTTCTCTAAGTCAAGAAAATCTTCTCTATCTTCTGAGCCTCTCTCTCTCTCTCTCTCTCTATATATATATATATATATATATATATATATATATATATATATATATATATATATATATATATATATATATATATATATATATATATATATATATTCCTTATCACAAAGAACAAGTGCTCTTTATAGAAGACATCTATCTGTTAACTCTATCGATTTACAGAGGCCGAGGCATATTAATTATTAATTACCTTCACTCCCAGGACAAGTATTATATCCACACGAATGAAACACTTTGCTTTCAGCCTCACATGGTAACTAAACTGGCGCCTAAGTTGCCACTTGTAACTTTATATATCTCCTCCCACACCGCTTTATTTGTCATCCACAATCTTTGTTTCCACCAATCCTCTCCATAATAATTTCCCTCGACGTGACAATGACTAATTCTCGCAACCTCCATCCAATTACCGCCCAAAGTTACCGATAACAATACTGTTATCCTTCCTGTCTTTGTTTTTCTAGTTTCTTTGTTGCCAGGCACCTACTTTCTCCCGGTAATGAAACATCAACAGTGCGCTCTTGACCTATGCAATTGTATGCTAATGAAATTGCAACACGCGAGGATACTATCTTCTCCGATGTAGGTCTTTCCAGTTGACAGGTCGCAAGTACCTAAATACTTTGAGAACGCCAAAACTCTTTGTTCTCGATGAATCACTCTGCATTTTCTTCATGGGGCTTAAGTTTGTAAACTTAAGAAACTGCTTGCTGTCTTTCCTTTCCATTTAAAACACTTGTCTATCTATACTCGCCATTGTATATGATGCGTTAATTCGTATGAAGACGGGCATGAGACATTGACATGCCACATACACCCATCAGGAGATCATCCACCACATCCTGCACCCATCTTCTCTTTGGCCTTTCTCTTCCTCTCTTCCCTGGCATATACCCTTCCATTACTGTTCTCTCCAAACTTTCGTGACGTTTCAAGTGACCGAAATATTTCAATTTTCTTTGTTTTATCGTCTTTAATAGCCAACCTTCTTCAATATTCCACTCTTGAAGTTTGGATGCATTTGTTCTTTTCTTTACCCAAAATATTCTTAGAACTCGTCTATAACATTTATATTCAAAGACGTTTATGCGCTGTTCAGCTTTATGCGCTGTCCCCGTCCCCCCTGGAAATCCTAAAATTCCCCCCTGGGGGAGGGGGGGAATTCCCCACCGGTTGAGAACCACTACTCTAGATGGAGGAGAGCCACTCTAAATATAGCTGAGACACTCTGGATCGAGGTTAGCATCTTTAAATAGATCCAAGCCTCTCTAAATAGATTACAGACACACTAGACAGAGGTGAGCCACTCTAAATAGAGATGAGACACTCTAGATAGAGGTGAGCAACTCTAAATAGAGATGAGACACTCTAGATAGAGGTGGGCAACTCTAAATAGAACCGAGACACTCCAGATAGAGGTGAGCAGCTCCGAAGAGAACTGAACCACTCTAAATGGAGTTAAGCGGTCCGAGTAGAGTTCAACCACTCTAAATAACGTTGAGACACTCTAAATATAATTAAACCACTATAAATAAAGTTGAGACACTCTAAATACAATGAAGCCACTCTAAATAAAGTTGAGACACTTTAAATAGTCAATAGTTCTTATCCTTGACCGGACCCGGAAATAAACCCCGGATCACTGGCGTGTGAAGTGGGTGTGTAACCACTAGACAACGCGGCACACGCTAGAAGCGACCAAATTATCACAACAGAATATTACAACGTCACCCATCGTAGGCTATAGCTGAAGATTTGCCCGATCTCCGCCATTGACATCCGTCAATCGATGTGCCCCCGAATGATCAGGTCTTCTCACTGGCAAGGCACACCAGACAGCCTAAAGTCCAGAGAGAGGGAAATATTTGCGGAAAGAGACATATAGGAAGACAGAGTGAGAAGATTCTTGACAGTCTTGTCATGGTACGGAAGGGAGTCAACACACGAATTGATCCATGCAGTCGGAGATCGTAATTTGTGGAGAGGCATGATCGCCCACGCCAGCCTGCAAGGCACCGGATGATGATGTTTGTTTGAAACATTCTGGGAGATACACACTAAAGGTCAGCGGACATACGCTGTAACCAACGATGCACGCCTCTTCTCTCTCCCTCTCTCTCTCCCCCTCTCTCTCTCTCCTTTTCTCTCGCTCTCCATTTCTCTCTCTCTCTCTCTCTCTCTCTCTCTCTCTCTCTCTCTCTCTCTCTCTCCCACTCTCCCTCCCAGATAGAAAAGTTAACTGTCTCCGTCTCTTTCTCACAGAGCTCTAGACAATATCAAGATTTCCATTCTGACTGGGTTGGAAGTACGAGCAACAATGTCACAGGGAGACCGAGAACCGGTGGCCATTATCGGTGTTGGTTGCAAGTTCCCAGGGGCAGACAACTTGGAAGAGTTCTGGTCAATTCTGGAGAACGGGGAAAACCACGTGTCTGAGATCCCGGAAACCCGCTGGTTTCACGAGTCTGTTTACGACCCTGACTTTAACACTCCGGCCAAAACTCACGCCAGGAAGGCGGGGTTGCTTAAAGAGTGAGTATTTGGCTTAGTCCATTGGTTAATCTGCTTGGTTAGTTAGTTGTTTACACAATTAGTTACTTAGTTTGTTATTGAGTTACTTACTTACTTACTTACTTACTTACTATTTCCCTCAGCATCTTCTTCACTGTCCTCCTCATTATTTTCTCCTCCAATATCTCCCCCAGTATCTCCCTCACTATCTCCCTATCTCCGTCATCCCCCTCACTATATCCCTCATTATCTCACTATCTCCCTCACTATCTCCTTCACTATCTCCGCCAGTAAATCCCTATTTCCCCCAGTTTCTCCCTCCAGTATCTCCTTTTTTTATGTCTCCCAGTATCTCCCTCAGTATCTTCCCCAGTTTTTCCTCTGTCTTCAAGTACCTCCCTCAGTAATCCCTCAGAATCTCCTCTGTTTCCCAGTTTCTCCCTGAATATCTCCCTCGGTATCTCTCTATCCCCCCCCCTCCCCAGTATCCCCCTCATTATCTCCCTCGCTATAATATCTCTTCCAGTATCTCCCTCAGTATCTCCCCGAGTATCTCCCTCGCTATTTCCTATCTCTTCCAGTATCTGCCACATTATCCTCTTCATTATCTCCCTTAGTGTCTCCCTCAGTATATACCTCACTATCTCCTATCTCGTCCAGCATCTACCTCATTATCTTCCTCAGTATCTCCCTCATTATCTCTCTCAGTATTTCCCTCAGCTTGCATATTGCATATCGCTCATGGCTGGCATCTCCCTGTAAATCTTGTGATTTTTACAGTCTGGTCACCGCTGCATATCTGCTATCCCCGCCATGTAATTTGCCAGAGAACCAGCACGCAGCTGGTATACGAACCTATCAACCATATTTGAGATCCCCGCCATGTAATTTGCCAGAGAACCAGCAAGCACTGATATACCAACCCACTAAGCTAGCAGTTAACTCATTGTGTCTGTCTACGTCATCACCCGACACATTCCCAGACAACACAATCATCCTGGCATATCAAGCATCCGTGTTCTGCGGTATCCACCCCCCCCCCCCCACCTCCCACAGCCTTACTGCTAATGGTTTGTTTTTATGTTGCATGTCTTTGCAGGATGTTGTCAACCCCAATTCCAGGTTGATTTACGAAGCAATTTTACGTTCAGTACTTTACCACTACCTTCTGAACGAGAAGTCAACGTTTATGTCCTACGTATAGGGGTAGGGGATGCGGGGGTTCGAAAAAACATACCTGCATATAAGAATTACTATTAACAACGACACACCAAACACTTAAATGAGAAAACTATGTATTTAACCGTTATAAATGATACACTTAATTAGCTACTTGGTTCACAACATAACTTAAGTATCTACCTGCTTTATAACTATCACATAACGTAAGTGTCCACCAGTCTAAGTATAAACAAACAATTACAATCCATTTCATCAGTAAACACTTAAGTGTCTGCTGAACCACCAACAAGCTGACTCACCCACCAAATTACTAGACAAGTACTGAAGTCGAGAGAACCGAATTCTTTGCATCGGGTCTTACCCCGTCTGGCTCGATGTCTCGCCTCAGAACGGAAAGCTGAATGCCGAGAGCTTTGCGCAAAGTAAGAACTCTTGCAATATGGACACATCCCATTGTGGACACGAACTGGCTCTCAATCTTGATTCTAATACAAGTAACATGGTCTTATAGCTGACATTCTATTACAAGTGTCCGAGTAACATGGTCTTATAGTTGACATTCTGATACAAGTGTCCGAGTAACATGGTCTTATAGTTGACATTCTGATACAAGTGTCCGAGTAACATGGTCTTATTCTGATACAAGTGTTCGAGTAACATGGTCTTATAGCTGACATTCTGATACAAGTGTCCGAGTAACATGGTCTTATTCTGATACAAGTGTCCGAGTAACATGTTCTTATTGTGATACAAGTGTCCGAGTAACATGGTCTTATTCTGATACAAGTGTCCGAGTAACATGGTCTTATAGCTGACATTCTGATACAAGTGTCCGAGTAACATGGTCTTATTCTGATACAAGTGTCCGAGTAACATGGTCTTATTCTGATACAAGTGTCAGAGTAACATGGTCTTATTCTGATACAAGTGTCTGAGTAACATGGTATTATACTTGACATTCTGATACAAGTGTCCGAGTAACATGGTCTTATAGCTGACATTCTGATACAAGTGTCCGAGTAACATGGTCTTATAGTTGACATTCTGATACAAGTGTCCGAGTAACATGGTCTTATAGCTGACATTCTATTACAAGTGTCCGAGTAACATGGTCTTATAGCTGACATTCTGATACAAGTGTCCGAGTAACATGGTCTTATTCTGATACAAGTGTCCGAGTAACATGGTCTTATTCTGATACAAGTGTCAGAGTAACATGGTCTTATAGTTGACATTCTGATACAAGTGTCCGAGTAACATGGTCTTATAGCTGACATTCTGATACAAGTGTCCGAGTAACATGATCTTATAGCTGACATTCTGATACAAGTGTCCGAATAACATGGTCTTTTAGCTGACATTCTGATACAAGTGTCCGAGTACCATGGTCTTATAGCTGACATTCTGATACAAGTGTCCGAGTAACATGGTCTTATAGCTGACATTCTGATACAAGTGTCCGAGTAACATGGTCTTATTCTGATACAAGTGTCCGAGTAACATGGTCTTATTCTGATACAAGTGTCCGAGTAACATGGTCTTATAGCTGACATTCTGATACAAGTGTCCGAGTAACATGATCTTATAGCTGACATTCTGATACAAGTGTCCGAATAACATGGTCTTTTAGCTGACATTCTGATACAAGTGTCCGAGTAACATGGTCTTATAGCTGACATTCTGATACAAGTGTCCGAGTAACATGGTCTTATAGTTGACATTCTGATACAAGTGTCCGAGTAACATGGTCTTATTCTGATACAAGTGTCCGAGTAACATGGTCTTATAGTTGACATTCTGATACAAGTGTCCGAGTAACATGGTCTTATAGCTGACATTCTGATACAAGTGTCCGAGTAACAATGTCTTATAGTTGACATTCTGATACAAGTGTCCGAGTAACATGGTCTTATAGCTGACATTCTGATACAAGTGTCCGAGTAACATGGTCTTATAGCTGACATTCTGATACAAGTGTCCGAGTAACATGGTCTTATAGCTGACATTCTGATACAAGTGTCCGAGTAACATGGTCTTATAGCTGACATTCTGATACAAGTGTCCGAGTAACATGGTCTTATAGCTGACATTCTGATACAAGTGTCCGAGTAACATGGTCTTATAGCTGACATTCTGATACAAGTGTCCGAGTAACATGGTCTTATAGCTGACATTCTGATACAAGTGTCCGAGTAACATGGTCTTATAGCTGACATTCTGATACAAGTGTCCGAGTAAAGTACAAGGTGAGTAAAATAAGACGTGACAGGCGCAGAACGTTTCAGGGCAGGAAAAAAAGCTGGGAGCAGCCACCGTGGTGGAGTTTCGAGGTGGAGAAGGCTTGGGTGGATAAGCGTAGTGCTGTAAGGAGATGGCAAAATGCCAAGAAGAACAGAGCTGGTCATCCTAGTCCCTGCTTGCACTTAGAAAGAGAGATGCACACAAAAGTAAGCTACTTCAAAAAACTGGTCAAGGTTGTTAAAAGCGAAAAATGGGCAGAGGTGTGTCAAAGAGTAAGCACAGACAAGTCACTGAAATAGTTCTGGCAACTACATAAAAGCATGTGTGGTGTAGTCAAGAATAAGAGCATTTCTGTCTTCCAAGGTGCTGACCTCATCTGGCAGAGGACTGACGAGGACAAGGGCAAAGCCCTCTTTGAACGCTACCTTGAGCAAAGCAACCAGACAGACATGGGAGGCCGAAATCTGGCCAAGGAGGTCACCTCAGACAGATGCAAGGCCCAGGACACTTCGGATGAAGACACAGTGACAGTGAAAGAAATCAAGGCTGTGCTTCGACGATCAAAAAACAGTGCTCCAGGTCCTGATGGTATAAGATACGACGACATTAATAGGTGTACCGACAATGAGCTAGAGAAACTAGCAGACATGTACAACAACAGTATAGGGGGTGCTAGCATCAAGGAGGAATGGTTACACAGCTATCTGATTCCCTTGCCGAAGCCTGACAAAGACCACAAAAAAATTCAGGGATATCGAATTATAACCATGCAGAATACAATAGGCAAGCTGCTGGAGAAGGTAATTGCCAGGAAAATATCAAGCCAACTAAAGAGGCAAGGTGTTTTCCCACCCACCCTGGGTGGGTACCGTCCAAAAAGGGAAACCTGGACCAATGCAGCAGTCTTTGCCCAGGATGTCTATGAAGGTTTCCACTCAGGCACTGAAACCGTTGCTGCAGCGATTGATCTTGAGGACGCATACAACAGAGTACCACTGGATTTTTTAATGTTTCAGCTTCTCGAACTAAACATAAGTCCATTCCTCCTTAGTTGGATCGCTGCAGCCCTCTTCCAACGGAAAGTAGTTTTTAGATGTGGCAGTTGGACTTCGGAACCAACAACAATATATCCTGGCCTACCACAGGGATCACCATTATCTCCGGTACTGTTCAACGCCTACACAGTGAGAATCACCAGTGAGCAGATCACTGGACCTGGCAGGACATTGTCATATGCCGATGATGTTTTAGTGTATCGTCAGGGGAAGGATAGAGAGGAGGTTGCTGTGGAACTACAAACCGAACTCAATCGCATAAGTACTTGATGTGATGAAGCTGGGGCAATGGTCAACCCAACAAAGGCAACAGTGACTTGGTTCTCGTTGAATAATCATATTGTCAACACTCCAACACCAACTGTAATGTTGTGTTCAGAGACGGTGGAAAGAACGCAGGCAATGAATTACCTGGGGATACGGTTTGATCGAAGCCTTGCTTATAATGTGCGCATAGACCAGGTGATAACAAAGGCCAAGCGGGGTTTGGCAGCGATGCGGGTGATGGCGGCAGCAAACTGTGAGCAGCGCCATCTATGTCTTCTGTACGAGGGGTTGGTCATGTCTGTTTTGGAGTATGCAATGGCAATCCTGACTCTCAGCCATAAGCAGATAGAACGGATGGAAAGGATACAGAATGAAGCTATGCGCATTATTCTTGGATGTACAAGAGATACAGCATGCAGGGCGATGCGCTACCTTCTTGGGTTTCCAACCATTGAAGAGAGAATACAAGATTGCAGGGCACGCGCCTACCTCAGAATTAACGCAAACACACAACATCCACTGCATAGTGAAATTAGGAAGGTGAAGGGCAGCAGGTTAAAAAGAGGACGGTCGTGGATGGGTCAAGCCGAAGACATTCTTCAACAGGTGTGTTCACTTGAGGACTTAGAACCTGGCGAGGAGTGGGTGCAAGTGCCAACAGACTTCTGCACATCCTTTTCAGTTTGCATCCAACTTGACAGAAAATGCAGACAAGAAAATCCGGCTGCTGTTGAGGCTGAAGTACAAGCGTTGATTTTCGAGAATTCGCTAGACGGTGACGCGGTCATCTACACAGATGGGTCGGTCGTCCGACATGTGAGAAGCTCATGGGCCTTTACAGCTCGGGCCGGAGGGAGAATTGTGAAGGAGGACTCTGGTGCTTTTACTGAAACCACAAGTAGCCTGACCATTGAAGTCATGGCAGTAAGTAAATCAATAACATGGCTCGAGACACAGACATTCACTAGGGCTTGTTTCCTTAGCGACTCAATGAACATGATCAAGAGGATAGAAGAGGGGTCGATCCGAAGAGAATGGTTGCTGCCTCTGGAGCGGTCTCGACTGGCAAAGATTAGTTTTATCTTCGTGCCAGGGCATGCGGGAGTACAAGGAAATGAGCGGGCTGACAAGCTCGCAGGTGAGGCTACTGTGGAGGGCGGACGCGCCATGGACCAGGCCGACATTCTGAATGCTCTACGAGAAGTAAGACTTTTGCGAGAACCAAGTGATGACTGTGAATCTACAACAATGGCCAGACTGCGAGAGCAGAAAATTAAAAGAGGTGTGGCCAAACAAGAACACTACGCAGGAAGCCAAAGAAGATTGATAAACCAACACAGAACTGGCGTCGTTAGCCGCTACACGCTGCGGGATTTGCTGAGGAGGGGATCCGAGCACTTATGGACTGAATGGTTCGATGTGCAACGAGGATGATCTGTCGACTAACTAACTAACTAACATACAAGTGTCCGAGTAACATGGTCTTATACTTGACATTCTGATACAAGTGTCCGAGTAACATGGTCTTATAGCTGACATTCTATTACAAGTGTCCGAGTAACATGGTCTTATAGCTGACATTCTATTACAAGTGTCCGAGTAACATGGTCTTATAGCTGACATTCTGATACAAGTGTCCGAGTAACATGGTCTTATAGCTAATATTCTGATACAAGTGTCCGAGTAACATGGTCTTATACTTGACATTCTGATACAAGTGTCCGAGTAACATGGTCTTATAGTTGACATTCTGATACAAGTGTCCGAATAACATGGTCTTATAGTTGACATTCTGATACAGGTGTCCGAGTAACATGATCTTATAGTTGCCTGACATGCAGGACAATGTAAACAGACTTATGTCAGTGTTCTCCTGTTGACACTTCTGATTACCTGTCTCCACAGCCACCTGGCCTTCGACAACAAGCTGTTCAACATCAAAGATGTGGAGGCCGACATCATGGACCCACAACAAAGGTATGTGCTGGAGTGTTTTCACCGTGCCCTGGAGGACGCCGGCCTCACCAGGGATCAACTCAGGGGCTCCAACACGTGTGTGTTTATAGGTAGGCTTTCATTCTACATATATAGCTAGTTAACATACAGGTAAGAGGAAATATTCTTATACAAGTCATTGCGTACAAATACCTCGGAAGAATCATAATATATTATGGGAGGTGCCTTGAAGAGATTAGAACAAGAATGGCTATGACGAAGGTAGCCGTTTGCAAGGTTGAAAACATACTGACCAGTAAAAATATTTCAAAGGCAACGAGAAAAAGAATGTTGAAGAGCTATATAGAACCTCTACTTGTGTATGGATGTGAAGCGTGGACAATGAGCAGACAAGGTGAAAAATATCTAGAGCTGTGGAAAAGTGGCTTCTGATGAGAATGCAAAGAACACCATGGAAAGACAGAACAATCAAAGAGGAAGTGCCACTAGAAGAAAATGAGAACCGTAAACTAATAGTTAGAGAATTAGACGCAGACAGTCAATATTTGTGCACACGTTATGAGATAAAAGAAACTAGTTACCTACCCACCGACCTACCTAACTAGTACCCTGCTTCTCTATATGCTATAATATTCTGCTGATGTCAATTCCGCTTATAATTTGATGCTATAACAGTCTGCTGATGTCACATCCGCTCACGGATTGATGTTATAAGCAGGCGTCTCCGATCCCCCACCCCGGCGTCTCTTGTCTCCCCTGTTCGTCGAGTCGCCGTCTGTGGCACACAGCGTTCGAAATTAACAGCAGGAGATTTGACAGCAAACCGTCTTGTGTTGGTTTTTAACAATTGTATGAGCGTCGGTCGTTCAGAAAGCAAAGGCAAACTACTGTAAGTAAACAATGACTTTAAAATCACACGCAGCACATAAATGTTAGGTATTGAATGCGATATCCTGTAAGGGAAACATACCTTACTATTTCTTGCAGTTGACTCTTTCTGCCTTTTTGTTTGTATGTCTGTCTACATGTCTGCCCGCCAGTCTGCATGTCGGTTTGTCTATCTACCTCCGTGCCCGTCTGTCTGTCTGTCTGTCTGTCTGTCTGTCTGTCTGTCTGTCTGTCTGTCTGTCTGTCTGTCTGTCTGTCTGTCTACTTACCTTCATACCTATCTACCCAACGTACCAACCTATTTACCCACCTATCTACCCAACCTACCAACCTATCTAGCTACCCACCTATCTATCTACCCAACTACCAACCTATCTATAGTCTGTCCAGGAATGAATGCCTTCATTCACGGTCAATTATTTTGAAAACTGTCTGTTGCATCGTTATGAAATTTTTCCTGCCGTATTATATTTACCCCCACCCAAGTAACATGTCTTTGATAGGTCCAAAAGCAGCTTAAATCATGGAAAGCGGCGACATTTCTTTGATATTTTATTGAAAAACTAGTGATTTCTCGCTAACAAACTTGTTTTACAGTAATGCTCCATTCCACTACGCGAGGCGCTTTTCATAAGGCCAATCCCATGTCTCACTAGAAAATTAATTATTCAAGGCTAATGTTTCCGTGTGAAGGGGTAATAAATTTAATAATGTGCACTTCATCTCTGACCCGTAAATTATATACCGCATATAAACAAACTTTGAAATCTGCTGTACAATCTCCAGAACAAAATGTTTTTTTTTTTGTTTTTTTTTGGGTTGGATGGACATAATAAGGTTGTATGCTAAATCTCATAATTTTCCCTCAGTTGGTTACTGAGATATGGAATTTTATATTGGGGCAGACAAAAGTAAACAGATTTTAGTTACCAACCTAACTATCTGCCCACCTACCAACATATCTAGTTACCAACCTATGTATCTACCCACCTACTAACCTATCTAGTTACCTACTATCTACCTATTAACTTATCTACCAATGAACCTACTACCTGCCTACCTACAACAAACAAACCAATCTACCTACCTATCTTCCCACCCACCAACCTACCTGCCTACCTACCTACCCACCAACCTACCTGCCTATCTACCTACCCACCTCCCTACCTACATACCTTAAAACTTACTGCCAACCCACCTACGTACTTATCTACCTACCTATACACCAGTCTACCTACCTACCTTCCTCCCTATCAACCTTTTTACTTTCCTATCTACGAACCTTCCTATCAAACTTCCTACCTACCAACCTATCTAAGAAATTCTAATATTTTCAAGAAGAAAAGTGGAGGAACTAAAGGGCAGCCTTAGTTGCAATAATTTTACCATTAATTCATGTATCACTGACAGCAAGTCTCTACATGTCTGCAGCCAACTCCATAATCATGTTGATTCATGTTGAGTTACTCCCCTTGTTAGGCGAAAGATGTAAGGGACACGACTTTACTTTTTGAAGTGTTATTCCAATATATGGTTAGTTACCTCCCGTTGACATTAAATATTAAATATTTGTTCGCGCATTATGGTTGCAGGTGTCATGAACACAGACTACCGCAACCAGTTCGACTCAAGCTCATTTGTGACAGACAACTACGCCGTCACCGGCTTGGCCAGCAGCGTCATTGCCAACAGAGTGTCCTACATCTATGACCTGCGGGGGTCATCTGTCACCATAGATACCGCTTGTTCTTCCTCTCTCGTTGCCATAGACATGGGACTTCACTACCTACGGGCAGGTAACTGGGGAGTTAGTTTATGGACAGTGCAGGATATTTCCGCCCTTGCATCGATCTGGTTGTCTTATTGTGAACATGTTTGTGTTGTGTCAATCGCTGTCCGAGCGACCCATTCTGTCATCTGTAAGTCCTAGACGGGGCCCGGGGTGGCAATTACATCAATCCGGCCCCGAAAATGACTGTTACATCAAGTGCAAGGAAATGTTTACTGAGGGTCACGAGTGTATGGTTTCCCTCTGTGTTTTCTGAAGAAGAAAAAAAGATATATCACGCGGGCTACCATTACTTCCAAAACATGTGCGCTTGTTAGGTTGGGTCGACCAAGTCAGTCCTGACGCTCCCCATCAAATCCGAATACATGAACACCCTTATCGTCTTTGCTATCTCATCCCTCATAGGGTCTGATGGGGCTTCAGAGAAGACAATAAACCCACAACTCTGGCTGCACTTTCTGTGTCAAAGTTTGTCTCTTTAGTTCTACGGCTCAGTATTTCCTGAAACTTGACTTCGCTCTGTCCATGAATAAATTTATGTCTTGTTAGTTCTACTGCCCAGTCTTTCCTCAAACTTGGCTTCAATCTGATATATATATATATATATATATATATATACATTGACCTTTGGCAGAAACCATCCGGGCCTTGCTGAGGTGGATGAATATATATATATATATATATATATATATATATATATATATATATATATATATATATATATATATATATATATATATATATATATATATATATATATATATATACGAGGGTAAGAAATACAAACTAGAGTCAATTCTGGAAATAAGATATACTGTGCACTACAACATCTGCTAAAATCAGATGCGCTATCTCGTAACATCAAAATCACAATATACAGAACAAAGATCAGACCTGTTGTACTGTATGGCTCTGAAACCTGGAGTACAACGAAAGGAGAGGAAGCCTTGTTACAAACCTTTGAGAACAAAGTTTTAAGACGCATCTTTGGACCCATTAGGGATACACAAAGTGGAGAGTAGAAAAAAAGAAGTAACAAAGACATTTATGATCTGTTTAAGTCCCCGCTAATCACTGGTATCATGAAGGCTAATAGACTACAATGGCTGGGGCATATAGAAAGAATGGAAGACAATAGGGAAACAAAACTCGCTTACACTCAGGAAATAAATGACCGTAGACCCCGAGGTAGACCAAGAAGACGGTGGAGAGATAATATATATACAAACCTACAAGCACTTGGAATCAACGACTGGCAAGAGAAGGTCAACCAGAGAGAAGAATGGAGACGGATTGTATCTGCAGCAAAGAACCTCAATGGCTCGAAATGCTGAAGAAGAAGAAGAAGAAGAAGAAGAAGAAGAAGAAGAAGAAGAAGAAGAAGAAGAAGAAGAAGAAGAAGAAGAAGAAGAAGAAGAAGAAGAAGAAGAAGAAGAAGAAGAAGAAGTTAATAAGTAAGTCACAAATGGCTGCAGAAAAGTAACTAAAGATGATAACAACTTTAAACCAGTTTATTTTTATACATACATTGTCCATTTATTTCTCAACATAATTTCCACCAACATTGATGCACTTATCCCATCATTTTATCAGTCCTCCCAAACAGGCTGCACAGAACTGAGTGCTCTGTTTTCTAAACCACGTTTTCACTTCACATTCAACTTCAGCGTCATTCGCGTCTTTGAGAAAATGTAACTACCCAGCTATGCACCGCTTTACGGGAGAAACATTTGTCAGCGTAAACAGGAAGCATTTCCTTATGAATGTCCTTTGCAGTCAGTCCTTTTCCCCCCACAAAAAACGCACAACAGCACGTTCCTCTTTGGTCGTACACCCCGTAAGTACAATCGCCATTTTATTTATGCGCTGCGCATGCGCATGAGACACCCAGCTCCACCTGACGAACGGAAATATAAAGTTCGATGTTGCTGTCACCTAATGAAACTTTAGAAAACACCAACTACATTTACTTGCCATCCCAAAGAACTGTGTGACTTACTTATTGACTTGAGTTCGTACATGTATATGCCAGTAACAACCAGCATGGTGTCTGTCTGGCAGGGGCCTGTGACATGGTGGTCTGTGGCGGGGTCAACTCTATCCTCACCGCGGAAACGTTCATCCACCTCAGCAAGGCCCGGATGGTTTCTGCCAAAGGTCAATGTTTCGCCTTCTCCGACCAGGTGGACGGGTACACGCGAGGCGAGGGGTGCGGAGTGGTCATCCTCAAGCGGCTTCAAGATGTAGGTGCCCTGTTCTGTCATCATCGTTATCATTATCATCATCATCATCATCACCATCATCATCATCATTATCATCATAACCACCACCACCATAATCATTGGCACTCTGCCGTCTTGACATAAGATAGTTTGTTAAATTGTGTTTCAAAAAGGCATAATAACTACAAATAATGGCGGTAGCGAATGTGACTGATCAGACCAATTCGTACTGTAAATGTTCGTCCACAGTGAGTGCATGTGAACACATAGTCATTTTCACCAGCACGCACCATCTTACGTCTCACGCGCTCAGTGTGTGGCCTATCTGCAATCATTTTTTCTTTTGTTTTTATTCAATTTCTGATATTTTCCCTTCGTGCAACACGTTCGGTGGCGACTTGCTCCCAATGTGCACTATCAGTCCTGTATCAGTCATGTCCCGCTTACACACATCTTTGTATCGTTGTAGAGGCCGACACCGATATCTCTTACCCATCTGTAATTCACTAAAAGCGATGTTCTTTGGTATTCTACCATCATCCATCCTCCTAAAGTGTCCTATCCATCTAAGTCTACGAAGACTGAGCATGGAACAAACCGTCACACAACCTGATCTTTCAAATACTTCAGTATTTGTGATTTTGTCTTGTGACTTAATACCAAGTATCCTTCGCAGACACCGCACATCAAAGCTGTTTAAACGTTTCTCTTGGGTGAGTAAGTTGACCAGGCTTCACTGTCATAAAGAAGAGAACTAGGGCATGATAGACAAGGACTTTTGTTTTGCAGTTAGCTTCCTGTTCTCCCAGACACTTTTTATTAGCCTGTTCATTGTTGTTGTTGCCTTACCAATCCTGACGTTGATTTCCTGATCTAGGGATAATTTGCTATTTACCTCTAATCCTAGATCTGTAAAGTGGTCTACTATCTCCAGTTCGGTATCGTCAATAAAGAATAATGGTCCCCCATGTGCACCTTCTGACATAATCTGTGTCTTCTTTTTACTAATTGTTAAACCCAATTCAGAACAAGCAAGAATGTATGCAGATAGTAGACGTTGTAATTCTTCCTCAGAGTTGGTCGTAATTGCAGCATCATCTGCAAAAAGCAACACTCTGATCAGTACCCTCCTAATTTTGGTCTTGGCCTTCAATCTCTGAGCATTGTAGAGTCCGCCATTTGAGCATGAGTGAATGTATATACCACAATCCTGATCATGAAAATCATATTTCAGTAAAAGTTAAAAGTATATTTCAAAGAGGGTTGGAGCTAGTACACAACCTTGCTTAACTCCACTCTTGATTTCAAACTCTTCAGAAGCTGCACCATCAAACTTGATTATACCCTTCATGCCTTCATGAGTTGTTGGGCAGCCGATCTTCTTTAGTGCCTGACCAGACCTTCACGGCTGACCAAATCAAATGCCTTTTGTGGGTCGATGGAGGCAATAAACAGTGGTTGATTGTATTCACGGCATTTTTCTTGCATTTATCGCAATGGTAGACTGGTTCCGTCGTAAGCCACACCGTGAATCGGTGTGACTTGATCTTCCAAGTCTTTATAGTCTGCGCAGAACAATTCTGGCAAATCCCAATGACACATAGAAGTAATATACCCCTATAGTTGTTACCATCATCATCATAATAAATATATGGAAGTATATGGAAGATATGTTCCTCTGTTATGTTAAATAAACCACGTATAAATGCACATAGAAAGCCATAAATGTTTCTACATTATGGTAAATGAACCACATACAGATGCACATAGAATGCCAGATATTTCCTCTGTTATGTTAAATAAATCACATAAAAGCCATACATGTTTCTCTGTTATGTTAAATGACATAGAATGCCAGCTATTTTTTCTGTTATGTTAAATGAACTACATAGAAAGGCAGATATGTTTCTCTGTTATGTTAAATGAATCATATAGAAAGTCAGATATGTTTCTCTCTCTGTAAATTAAATGAATCATATAGAATGCCAGATAAATTTCTCTGTTATTGTAAGTGACCCACATAGAATGTCAAATATGTTTCTCTGTTATGTTAAATTAACCACCTATAGATGCACATAGAATGCCTGATATGTTTCTCTGTTATGTTAAATGAGCCACGTATGGATGCAAACAGAATGCCAGATATTTCCTATTTTATGTTAAATTAGCCACTTATAGATGCACATAGAATGCCTGATATGTTTCTATTTCACTGTTATGTTAAATGAACCACTTATAGAGTCACATAGAATGCCAGATATTTCCTGTTATGTTAAATGAACCACGCATAGATGCATATAGAAAGCCAGATATGTTTCTCTGTTAAGTTAAATGAACCACATAGAACGTCAGGACCATGTCCTGTCTTCTCTGTTATTTAGGCCAAACGTGACAAGAACAAAATCTGGGCTACAATTGAAACCGGCTGTAACCAAGACGGAGGAACTGTGGCGCCCATTTCAAAACCTTCTGAGGAACAACAGATCAAACTTCTGCAGACAGTCTGGGATCGATCCAGGGCTGACCCCGGCGACCTGGTCTATATTGAAGCTCACGGTATGTTCTGTCTACTGGGTCTGTTTATCGGTATGTCCTGTCTACTGGGTCTGTTTATCGGTATGTCCTGTATACTGTATCTGTTTATCTGTATATCCTGTTATCTGCGTCTGTTTATCTGTATGCCCTGTCAACTGGGTCTGTTTATCTGTATATCCTGTTATCTGTGTCTGTTTATCTGTATGTCCTGTCTACTGTGTCTGTTTATCTGTATGTCCTGTCAACTGTGTCTGTTTATCTGTATGTTCTGTCAACTGTGTCTGTTTATCTGTATGTCCTGTCTACTGTGTCTGTTTATCTGTATGTCCTGTCAACTGGGTCTGTTTATCTGTATATCCTGTTATCTGCGCCTTTTATCTGTATGCCCTGTCAACTGGGTCTGTTTATCTGTATATCCTGTTATCTGCGTCTGTTTATCTGTATGCCCTGTCAACTGGGTCTGTTTATCTGTATATCCTGTTATCTGTGTCTGTTTATCTGTATGTCCTGTCTACTGTGTCTGTTTATCTGTATGTCATGTCAACTGTGTCTGTTTATCTGTATGTCATGTCAACTGTGTCTGTTTATCTGTATGCCTTGACAACTGTGTCTGTTTATCTGTATGTCCTGTCAACTGTGTCTGTTTATCTGTATGTCATGTCAACTGGGGCTGTGTTTCTGTATATCCTGTCTTCTGGGTGTGTGTATCTGTATGTGAACATGTCCATGTACGACTCCCTCCTGCACGCTCCGAGACACTTCTGGCACACGGCGCTAGTCTCACAATCTCCAGCATTCCGTGGGTTTACGTGGTCAACATCACGCCATAATCCTTCACTTTCCAGCATGTTTGTGACGCCCATGTGCGCACAGATCAATACGGAGTTCAACACATGACTGCCCGACATCCTTTCTAATCACTTCACCAACTTGTTGTTCCTCGTTTGTATGAACGACCACCACATGAAGATATGAAGACATGAAGCATTGAAGATATACAGATGTGAAGACATATTGACTAGAAAACTTGAAGACATGAAGATATGAAGACGTGAATATATGAAGATATGACTATATGAAAATATGACGATATGGAGATATGAAGATATGAATATATGAAGATATGACGTTATTACGATACGAAGATATGGAGATATGAAGACATGAATATATGGAGATATGACGTTATTACGAAATGAGGATATGGAGATATGAAGATATAAAGAAGACATGAAGATATGAAGTTATGGAGATATGAAGATATAAAGATACAAAGCTATGAAGATATGGAGATATGAAGACATGAATATACGAAAATATAAAGATATGGAGACATGAAGATATGAAGACATGCAGACATTAGACATGAAGACGTGAAGACACGAAGACACAAGAACTTGCCGGAATGCAAGCAGACTGCCACACATCGCCACCCTAGTACAAGAACACAGTTGAACTCATGCCACAAGTGGTCAAACGTACCATGCAGTCATATTGTTAAATACATCTTTCTCCAATCCCCCCCCCCCCCCACTTTTCGTTTTGAACATTTTACAGTACTGTAAAGTTTTGTAGCGTCGTCATCATAATCATGATCATTATCTGCCATGTAGACATATTATTACCAACGTGTTGACGTGTTTTGCCCCACGATCATCTTTCTTGTCTTCCTTTCATCCAACTATAGGAACTGGGACACCCGTTGGTGACGTCGTGGAAATCAACGCCATAGGGAAATTTCTTCACGGCACACACACGGGGAATACCCGATATATTGGCTCTGTGAAGACAAACATTGGACATTCAGAGTCTGCTGCTGGGGTGGCAGGTCTAATCAAGGTTCTACTGATGATGAAACATTCCAAAATTGTGCCTTCTCTGCACTTCCAGAGACCAAATCCAAACATCGATTTCCATGGATTTCACCTGAAAGTTGCCACAGAAGTAATTAGCTGGCCAGAGCTACACAAAGTTGCCAGTGTCACTTCTTGTGGTTTTGGAGGTACAAACTGCTATGCCATCATCGAAAGTCAAGGACATAATGGAAGAGCCAAACCCGACTTACCGTCAGAAAATATTGTCTGCTTCTCTGCCATTAACTTGGAGTCACTTAAGGGCAGCATGAAAGACTTTGTGAACTACCCAGATGTGTTGTCCATGGATATTGAAGACCTGGCGTTGACGTCCACCATACACCGTGACCACTTCCCTGTCCGCCAGGCTTTAGTGGCCAACACCACAGAAAGTTTACTGAGCCAGGTCGTGGACCAAATGGCGAAGGTCAAACATGATTCCAGTGATGCCAAGAAGCCAAAGATCGTGTTTGTGTTCAGTGGAATGGGAACAGACTGGCCTGGCATGGGCAGGGCTTATATGTCCACTAGCCAGGCTTTCAGAGACAAGATCAGGGACATTGATACCTGTCTGAAAGAGTATGTTCCTTGGTCGGTAGAAGACCGCCTTGGTACAGAGCTTGACACGCGTGACGAGATGTTCTGGCCAGTAGCAATATTTGCTTGTCAGGTAGCCACAGCTCACATGTGGGTCAGCCTGGGTGTCACCCCAGATTGCGTCGTTGGTTACTCTATAGGCGAGGTAGCCGCTGCACATGTGGCCGGGCGCCTTTCATTGCCCGTGGCTGTCAAAGTCATCTATCACAGAACGAGACTCTTGGCACGACTGGCTGGGGTTGGCAGGATGATTCTGTTCAAAGACGTGGACATCGAGACAGTGGAGAAGATTGTGAACAACTGGCCAGGGAAGGCAAATGTCTCCACCAAGATAAGCCCAAAGGCCTGTGCGGTCAGTGGTGAGACAGACGCCATTTCTGAAATAGAGAAACAAGTAAATGACATGGCCAAGAACAAAAACATGACCATTCAAACGGTTGACCTCAAACTGTCTGTAGCCTACCATAGTCATTGTGTGGATGGATGTAAGGAGGAGCTCCGGCAGGTGCTCGATGGCACGGGGCTCTGTCCACAGGACACACAAACTGAGATGATCTCAACGGTGACCGGTGACGTGGTGGACGGCCCCTTAACTGCCGAGTATTGGGTGAATAATGTGCGCGAGCCAGTCCTCTTCTTGGATGCTGTGAGGAAATCGTTTGCAGAAGATGTCAACACCGTCTACATAGAAGTGGGGACCAAACCGGTGATGGCTGCCCACAAGAAAGACATATTCCCTGGCCATAATGCCAAGGTTGTTGTTTCTACGCGCTCCAAAGCTGACTGGAAAACATTTCTGGAAGCTCTAGGTCACGCCTACAAACACGGATGCAGTATCAACTGGAAGAATCTGCCCCAGACTGGACAGCTCATCACAGCAGTTCCTCGCTACAGCTTCACCCCCAGGAGAGTTCTGCGGAGTTCAGAAACAGCGTCTATGACAAAGGTCGGGATCGACTACTTAAGACGGCAGCATCCGTTTGTGTGTAACATCGAGTCCACAGACTTGTTCAAGGTCTTCCTCTCAGCGGCGTCCTTCAAATCAGTCTTTGACCATAAGGTCTCAGGAAATCTCATTATTCCCGGGGCCTTGTATGCCGAGACTGCATTTGCTATAGGCAAACTCATGCAGTTCAAACAAGCTGCTCTGTACTCAGTCTCTGCAACCTTTGAGCAGCCATGTCGCTTCTCAGATAAACAACCTGTAATATTTAACTTAGATATAAGTAAGCCACAAGTTGGCCCTTCAGGAAGTCATCTCAAGAGCTACACTGTAGCTGTGATGCAGCACGAGACCCTGTACGCAACACTGCAACTACATCCCTTCACTGCTCCACGGGACCACACAGTCATCAACATCACACAAGTCAAGCTGAGATGTCCGCAAACCTTGGACAGACAAGACATCTACAAGAAACTGGCCAACTTTGGCTTGAACTATGGCCCACATTACATGCTTTTACAAAATGCAAGTCGAAATACCGATGAATGCATTGCGTATATGACAGTTCCCAGTACACTATTCCATGAAATGCCTGGAACTACAGTGCACCCATCTATCCTTGATGCTATGATCCAAACATACGTGATACTAACGGAGGATGACAGCGACAAGAAAGAGGTACTCCCCATCTCCATTGGAAAGTTGACTTCTTTCAGGGCTCTGGAAAAAGAAATGTGTGTCTACACAATAGTCAAGGATAGCTATGGGAAAAGTGTCATTTTTGACAGCACATTGACGACGATGGACGGAAAGATCATTGTGGAAATGGAAGATCTCACTCTGAAATTTCTTTCTGCAGAGACTAGGACGAATGAAGACAACACAGAGCACATCTACAGGGGCTACTGGGTCATGAAAGTACCAGACTACCCATATATTAAGCAAATTGATCAACAGATTCTGTACATGAGCAACGAAATAACACCGCCTGATGTAACTAGCATTGAATACAGCATTGATGTAGACTGCAGTGACACAATTAAAAAACAGCTGGACATTCTAAAGAGAAACAACGTTCTAGAGACGTTTCGCTGCATTGTTTTCAACATAAGCTTCGTGTTTGATCAATCAGTGGAAGCCTCGATCCTCCAATCAAAGACTATCAACCTGTGCATGGTCTTGAAAAGTGTCTTCTGCTTTCCTCTAAAAGTACCTGTCTATGTCTTCACACGGTGGGCAGTCCCTACTGAATGGTCATCCTCAAACAAGGACAACATCAACCCTGTGATGACCGCAGTCTGGGGAATGGTCACAAGTGCTCTACAAGAGCGGATTGCGGACATCTGCGTGCTGGACCTGCATCTAGAACAGGAACAGTGTTCCCTGGAACGCCTGACTTCCTTGGCAAACTTTGTCCACAAGAATAATGATCTGAAACGCTTTCCAGAGTGGATGGTCACAGAGAACAAGATGTTCGTGAACGAGATCATCCCCCTCACAAACAACATAATTCCCGTCTTCAGGCACATTTCTGCAGACAGACACCAGCACGTGCTGCAAGTCTATAACGGACCCTTGGGTTCCACCGACACATTCTGTGTCTATGACGAAAGCCACAATCTGGACGACAAGACAGATCACTTGCAGATCAGTGTCACTGAGTCTATAGTGTTTCATCCACACCTGTTTAGTCGGTCTGTACCGTACAGCACCATGGTACCACACAAAGGTCACCTGGGCAGTGGCAACGTCGTCTTCGCTCTAGAGACAACAGGGACACAAGCCCACACAAGTGTGCAGGGATGTCAGCGGGAGGTCATCGCGTGTTATCCATCTCCCATAGGATCCCATATCTCAGTGCCAGCTGCGTCCACTCTACCAAGGGACCTGTTTGACTGCTACTCACACGGTGACGTCACGAGACTGTCTGTGCTGATGGCTCTGTCTGGTTACATTCAGGGGAGCTCCATCACCATCTTGACGTCTGCATCTACTAGAGGACTCGGTCAGATACTATGTGAGATGCTGGTTTATAAGGACAGCTCGCCACCTACAATAAACATTACATGCTTGTCCCTGGAAGAATTAAAGAATGGTCAGCGCTTAAACCCGACAGTGGTGTCTCTGGTCCTGTTAGACAGCAGTCTGATATCTGTGCTGATGAGCCACTGGCCCCAGGCTGAGTGTCTGGTCACAGTGACACCTTTGGTCAGTTCACGTGTCAAGTCTCTTGTGAACTTTTACATGCCCAGTGTGGAGCTTATCGTCATGGACCCATCTGAGGCTTTACAGCCGAGGAAGCTCCTGAGTTTAGTTCCCCATGTGAAAGAGTTCGCGTCCTCTCACAGATGCCTGGTGTCCAAATGTCTGGCCGTAGAGAACACACTGACTGACAGATTCCCCGAAGTAAGGGCAGACCTCAGCGACCTTCTGAATATTCAAACTGTCAAAGTTAATAGGTCAAGGGTCAGAGTTGACCACCATTTACTGTTTAAAAAAGATGCTGTGTACGTCGTTGTGGGTGGACTGACGGGATTGGGCTGGATCACTGTCAGATTCCTGTCCTCGCACGGGGCGGGCAATATCGCCATTGTAAACAGAAGAGCACCAGGTAAAACCAAGACAAGAGAGATCAAGGAGATGAGTCTGCAAGCCGCATGCAATATTCAATGCTTCCAGTGTGATGTGTGCGACAAAGATTCCTTCTCAAACTTTCTGAACGTTACAGCGGCCACTGCATTTCCCAACAAGCCTCTGAAGGGGATCTTCTTTGGAGCAGCTGTTGAAGGCGATGCAATTCTGAGCAAAGTAACTAGAGAACATCTGGAACATGTGATGTCTCCCAAAGTCTTGGGTGCATGGAACGCGCACATACTGACTGAAGACAAAGATCTAGACTACTTTGTCTTGCAGTCTTCGGTGACCTCAGTGATAGGCAACTTTGGACAGACCAGCTATGGAGCTGCAAATGGGTTTCTGGATGGCCTAGCCTGCTACCGAAGACACAGGAATCTGCCTGGTCAGAGCATCAACTGGGGCCCTTTAACTGTTGGCATGATGGCAGACAATGAAAAGGCCAAACAGAGTTTGTCCCAGAAAGGAATGCAGCTGCTCACAGAGGCAGAGATCCAAGCAGTTATGAATCCTATTCTTCTTTTGGATTTTGTTCAGGTAATTGCATGCAATTTTGACAGGGAGAAATGGAAAAAGAACCCGTTAATTACTACGCATGGATCCGCTTCGTGCGAGATTCTATTGACTGAAGACCTGCGACGAGCCCTGCAAACAGCCCCCCAACAACCACTTCAGGAGAGAATTCAAATATACATTGAACTGCTGGTTGGGCTGGCAGCCCAGATCATTGGCATTGATAAATCATTGTTGCAGCCCGACTCCGCTTTGCTGGCTCTGGGCATGGACTCCCTCTTGGCCATGACGGTCAGGAACGAGGTTTTCAGGGTCACACAGTGCCGTCTGCCAGCTGTTGTTCTGGTCAGTGGTGACGTCACAGCAAGAATCTTAGCGGAAACTCTCGATGCCGAGATACAACGGGAGGTTCAAGGTCGGTTACATTAAACATAAGGTCAGCGAGACATTTCCTCATGGTCGACTGTTTGTTGCACCCTGATGGAGGAGAACCAGGTGTGTAGGTCTAATATTCCCCAACCATGTTGTCCTAGAGTAGACAGTGTGTGGGTCTAGGGACTCACCCAGTTAAACTGAGCAGATAATCATGGGTCATTCAACCCATTCATAACTTGCAGCTCAGGAGCAGAATATGTTTATGTCAACGTCAACAGAAGTCTACCAACACATCACAACTAACTTCGCAACAGAATATGTTTATGTCAACAAAAGCAATATTCTGCCAACAGATCACGTAACAAAGATTAGAATTCGAAATAATCGATATGGTATTTCAATATTATATATTGTTATATCACATCTGCACTAGAGTGTTGGCGCTCTTCACAACCAACTCTGGAGTTTTGACTCTCTTCACATCCAAGTCTGGAGTGTTTGATCTCTTCACAACCAACTCTGGAGTGTTGGATCTCTTCACAACCAACTCTAGCATGTGGATCATACCTCCTCTAGGCAGCTAACTTCACGGACGGAGGATACGTCCAATGTCCATAACATCAATCATTGATGTCGTTTAGAATGTCTGTCTGTACGCTGTTAGTTGGTCTTGCAGCATTGTTCTTCGTCCAATGTGAAATAAACAGCTCAAGCAACATCAAAAGACATCTGACAACACATAATCTGTCTGTATTTTCACATGGTTCTGCAGCCATCTTCCTGTTGTTCTTGTAAACAATGTCTTTTCTTCTGTAACTGTATCAATCAGTGTACAAACATATGGCATATATTACGAAATGATGTACATATACACTTAGATATGTAACCTGCGACATCAAAGGCACCCACACATCACGTCAGTAATCAACGATCATTCGCATCCAATGATCTTGTGCAATCCATCATTGCGACCTGCCGTCCCAGATCCACTTTCCGTTGGGGCCCATTGAGTGTCTGAGATCATTCTCACGAGATCATTAGAGAATACGATCGTTTCACGTCAGCTCTGGGCTGGCTACAATATCTCTGTCACCGTCTCCACACACGGACACAGCCACCCTTAAGGTGTCCAGCTGGCAGCCCTCCTCCATTGGTGTTGTTAATGTGGCTTTTATAAATCTATTAGTCCTTGCATAAACTGATATTCTTTTAAAATATGTGTGCCATTTTAGTATTGGTAATCATTGTCAGAATTTGTGGAGCGCTGCCACCTATTTATGTAATATCACGGGCGAGGAACCCTATTTGTCAGAAGTGGGTGTATTACTTTCCCGAACCTGCCGAGCAAGCACCCTTGTTTTTCTTCAAGTGAATATTTTTTTTTTACACCTGACAGGCAACCAATTTGTCAGACAACTACATTGATTCCAGACTTACAGTCCAATTAGTAAGTAGTCACAGTTTCTCACACTGGGATTTAATCCTGGATGCCGGATCCGATCCCTTATCTTCCAGATCCCCGAGAGAAACTTCGGACAACATCTATATAACTGAAATAAAGAGCGTATCCAAGGTTAATTTTCAAGATGTACAATTGCAACATTTTTCTCTGTAATATATATATATATATATATATATATATATATATATATATATATATATATATATATATATATATATATATATATATATATATAAGTAGGTTGTTTTAAGTAAACATTTACAGTTTATGGTGTGTATATTTGTTAAATTTCTTCGTTGTTTTCTTGGACGTTGTTTATCAAATAGCATCCAGTATTTATTTTTTTTTTTGCTTTTAGAAGCAAATGATTGCTGCTCATCTTTCTTTAGCGGTTTACCTGGCTTGTTATTTACACTGTGATTTATATCCGTCATGCCGTCATGGACATAACCTTAGATATCTGAGTTTATAAATCTTTGAAAAAACATTTAGCAATTATTGAATTAAGTAAGTTATCTGAAACGTGTATCTATACATTATGTTCGTGTGTACAGCTGGTTTTTTTTCCCCCGTTAAGCCCGTTTTTCCATTATGTAAAAAACGTTTTAACTGTCGTCATTAGGTGTCTGTAATCCATTATGTGAATAATGGTTTAATTGTCCTAATTATGTGTTTGCTCTTCTCATTGGTTTGATATTCACGTAGTCTCTTGTCAAAACAAGAGAAATTTTGTGTCGTTTGTCGATTTCTGATGTGTAATCTTGAGAATTAGTATTATTCTTAAATATATAAACATTATAATAATTAAATATATATATTAACTAATCTAATTATCTTAAGTCATCGATCTGACTTGCCTTACCATTGATGTATGTCTCTTTGATTGGAAATTTTGTAATGTCAGACCTCGTCAATAGCAAGATGCAAGACAGCAAGATATAGCATTCCAGTAATATATGCAACCCTGGTAAAACATTTTAAACTGATTAACTAATGTACAAGTATATACTCTTGTATGTATACATTGTGTTAAAACATGTGATGGTCTTTGTATTTATTAATGTATTTTAAAAATTTGCTGCAAAACATTTAATCAAAAATAGTAACAATCACTGTTAACTAAAGGTATGGAAGTAAAAAAATATAAGTAAAGTAAGGTTATGTCCTTTTACTTAAGTATCATCTAATGATATGAAAGCTTGATAAGGATAAGTACATTTCCTGAGATAATAAAAAATAAATTCTTGATTAATGTCACCATCGATCACTGTTGTTGTTTCAGTTTTGTTTTTCTGTTCGGTCTCATGACTGGTGTCTTGTAACTTCGTAGGTAGTTTTCATACTATGTTTTCGTCTGTGTGTTTACTTTTCTGTCTATAATCCGTTATGTAAATAATGTTTTAACTGTCGTCATTAGGTGTCTGTAATCCATTATGTGAATAATGGTTTAATTGTCGTAATTAGATGTTTTCTCTTCTCATTGGCTTGATATTCACGTAGTCTCTTGTCAAAACAAGAGAAATTGTGTGTCGTTTGTCGATTTCTGATGTGTAATCTTGAGAATTAGTATTATTCTTAAATATATAAACATTATAATGATTAAATATATATATTAACTAATCTAATTATCTTAAGTCATCGATCTGACTTGCCTTACCATTGATGTATGTCTCTTTGATTGGAAATTTTGTAATGTCAGACCTCGACCTCGACGGCAAGATGCAAGAGAGCAAGGTCACAATGTGTGCCTGAGAAGAGCTATCAATGGAATCATAAGAGATAGACTAGGAGATGGTAGCGTCTCAGAAATGGTAGCTGCAGCACCATGCATTGACCACATAGAGAGACAAGAGGATAAGGTGATTCGGCCATCTAATGGGAATAGATATAGAAAACCGATATGAGAAAACTTTGGTATGTGTACATCTGTAGAACAAGAATGAGGGGAACTGCAGTAAAGCTTAAAAAGCAATGAATGAATCACCGAAAACCGAGAAGTAGATATTGTGAGCTTTACTAGAGCACGATTACTAGAGTCTCTTGAGTTCGTGCTCTAGTAAAGCTCACAATATCTACTTCTCGTTTTTCGGTGATTCGTACATCTGTAGAAGCACGAGCAGATCAAGGTGCTGATAGATACGCATCTCACAATGACAGGCTTTGTTTGGTAGCGCAACACATCTGGTACAAGGGCATAAACTGCAGCTCTCCACATTACTCGGACGCGAGGTTCGAACCCTCACAGGCAAAACACCCGTCCTTATGCTGTTTCGTCAGTTGATAGATATGTCAAAATATGCCTTATTGAGTTAAACCAAATCATACATTTAACGTTAAGCTAAACAATACATTATCATGTCAGGCTAAATCACACATTTGAAACTGAAGATAAACCATATGTTATCACGTTAGTGTAAACCAAATATGTTTAATTTACAATAAATCATACATTTTCAAGTTTGCCTAAACCACGCTGTTAAAGTTGAGCTACATAATATTATTTCAAGCTAAGCTAAATCACACATTTTCAAGTTAAGCTACGTCATGCATTTTCAAGTTTAGCTTTATAACTTATTTTCGTAAGCTAAATCACGCATTTATTTTCCGGTGAACTTAAATCACACATTTTCTGGGTAACCTAAACCGTTCATTTTCTACTTAACCTAAATCAAAAATTTTCTACTTAACCTTAATCAAATATTTTGTACTTAACGTAAATCACTCACTTTTTTTTTTTTTACTTAACGTAACTCATACATTTTCTACATAACCTAAATCACACATTTCCTTTTGCGCGGAAAAGCTCAGAAATGGCCCAGTTACTTTAATCAGAAATATCCACGATACAGGTATTTATTTATAAGTAAAATGTGATCTGTGAAATTCTTGTGTGCACTCGTGAGTTTTCTATTTGCCATTCACTATTTCGTTCGTTCGTATTGATGCTCGTACAGTATAAACATCGCCCAACATATACACTTGCCTTCATTGCCAAATTCGCAAATTGTTTCAAATAAACTATACTTTCACACTCAAGTATTTCACATAGTGTAATTTTAATGTTCTGTTACTGCAGTGGAATATTAGAGTGCAGATTGTCAGAGAGCGCTAAAGACGCGAAAGATGTGTTTCATGTGAATACATGAAAGATGTTTAACATGCGAGTTATGTGTAACATGTGAATGACGTAAATGATGTATAACATGTGAATGATGTGTAACACGTGAATGATGAATAACATGTGAAAGATGTGTAACATGTGACGACGTGAATGATGTTTAACATGTGAATTATGTGTAACATGTTAATGACGTAAATGATATATAACGTGTGAAAGATCTGTAACATTTGCAAGATGTAAAAGATGTACAAAATGTGAAAGTTGTGTAAGATTTGAAAGATGTAAACAAAATTTTATTAAAAAGATGGGTAAAATGTGAAAGATGTGAACAATGTGTAACTCGTGAAAGATTTTAAACATTTGAAATATGTGAAAGATAACTAAAATGTGAAATATGTGAAAGATATGAACGATGAGCAACACGTTAAATATTTTAAACATGTGAAAGATGTGTAACAAGTGAACGACATGATAGATGTGTAGTATGTGAAATTATGTGGAAAATATGAAAATAAGTGTAACATGCATAAGATGTAAAAGATGTGAACAGTGTGGAAGATGTACAAAGAGATAAAGATGTCTTTAAACAGGGCGGGGATTCTGCAAGAGACTGACCAGTACGCTGGTGACATGACCAGCACTGAGACACATCATGCATGAGGCTTTGTGTCACCAGAAGACAACCCAACATGTCACTCCGCGGGGCGGAAGATACAGAAGTTTGCTCACGGAGCAGTTAATAAGATATATGAAAGAGCTTCAAATGAAAACCTTAAAAGTGTGATAAAGATTACAATAACTATGCCATTGTCTTGTAACATGTCAATATTGTTGCTAATGATGTCAAGAGTATTAAGCGCGTGACATCACGGTGTAGACGACCACGGTGACGTCATATAGACAGTTTCAAGATGGCAGCCCCACTTTTGACATGCACCAAAGAGGAGCAGTGTCCTGTTATTAGTTTGTTATGTTTGTTGTTATTAGTGAATGGTTGAAACCTATAAAATTTCATCGGCGAATGAAGATCCAGTATGGTGAAGCATGCTTGTCAGTCAAGCAAGTGTATAGGTGGAGTAGGAAGTATCAAAACTTGTCGGTCCAATGAAGAGATACACCAAGTGGTGCATGAGTGGTTACGCACACGACCTAATGAATTTTTGTTCTACAGGAATCCAAACACTTTTAGGTTTATTGACATTATTGTACCTATAACAGGTCTTTGGCTCCTCCTGTATTTGACACCCGCTTCTTACCAACAATAATGCTGAGTCAGAGATAATGATAGTGATATTTATGGGCGTGTATTATCCAGAGATGGATGTAGTGATATGTATGGGCGTTTGTTGTCCAGGGGTGGATGTAGTGATATGTATAACCGTGTGTTGTCCAGGGATGGAGGTAGTGATATGTATGGCTGTGTATTGTCCAGGGGTGGAGGTAATGATATGAATGGGCGTTTTTTGTCCAGGGATGGAGGTAATGATATGTATGGGCTTTTGTTGTCCAAGGATTGAGGTAATGATATGTATGGGCGTGGGTTGCCCAGGGTGGAGGTAACGATATGTAAGGGCGTTTGTTGTTCAGGGATGGAGGTAATAATATGAATGGGCGTTTGTTGTACAGGGATGGAGGTAATGATGTGTATGGGCGTGTGTTGTCCAAGGATGGAGGTAATGATATGTGTGGGCGTGTGTTGTCCATGGACTGAAATATTGAACATAAATGTGATGTGAGTGGGGCATATAGGCGTTGTGGGGTGGACATAATGAGATGAATAATGGCAATGAGAGTGGGACATAATGGCGATGTGAGTTGGACCTAAAAGCGATGTGAGTGAGAACATAATAGCGATGTTAGTAGGACATATGACGATATGAGTGGGAAATAATGGCAATGAGAGTGGGACATAATGGCGATGTGGTTTTAGGACGCAGTCACTATCGTCCCACAACTAGTCCTCGCACTCAGTTGTAGCAGCACGAGCTGTATATCGCCAAGGCACCCGATGCTGATTCCACAGACTGCATCTCCATTTATGAATGTCCCGTCTGTATTTCTACACGCTGATAACAAAGCATCCATTTTTATCATCAAAAGTTTCCTTCTTCCTCATAAAAATTCTCCACCTGCTGGTAACCTGCTCACAATTATCTCATATTACCCAGGGTACTTGTGAGCGACCGCCCCTTCTTCACTGGCTGCGCGTGAGTTCCCGCAACGACTCACCCACGCATCACGAGTAATACCGACCCCTTGTAGCAGCTACCAGGGGATTTGTATGCACGCTCGCAGACAGTTAGTGCCTCAAGTGGACTAGAGAGTCTCCGAAGATTTCATATGTCTGCGTGACTGTTGTTTTCAGTTAAGAACAATCTCTAGGACACTATACTTCAGACATTCACGGAGATTACGTTTTCTTTTGTGACTATGTTCTTTCAGTGACTGTCGTTTTGTGAACGGTATCTTATTGAAGTCAAGGCTCAATAGGATCACACAGGTAATGCCTTCATCCAATCTGTATTCACATTTACTAGGGTCTTTCTTCAAACGTGAGAATCTTACATTAAGTTTAGTCTTTCCTCTTCCATGCCGAAGTGAAATGATATCTAACATTTTGTTAAGTCTTACCCCTATACCCTGGAGTTAGAATATCTTACATTATATTTAGTGTTTCCTCTTCTATCCTGACATGTAAAGATAATTCTTTCTCGCGTTTAATCTCTTCTACATTCTCCTGCTGGGAACATGTAGCTTACAGCTCATTTATATCTTAAGATATATTAGTGAATTGATTCGTCTTGTCTCTTCTTCTTCTTCTTCTTCTTCTTCTTCGTTTATCCGGAGTTTTTTTCGGACGTGATTGCGTTGTGCCTGTTTACAGCAGAGCTGCGTTCTCGCACCGTTAGGCCGACACATCCGACTTCTGCGGGCATTTGTTGACCGGGTTAACCTTCCCGGGTCTTGTCTCTTCTATATTCGCGTGTGCAAATATATTATTGTCTAGGTTCATCATCATTATCAAGTGCCATGCCAGCTGGTGTGGGCGTTCATGGGTGTCCTCGGATTTGTGTCTTTGGTGTTCTGGATCAACTCTACTGCTGATATTCCTCCATGCCACCGTCTCAGTCCATCCAGCATCATTTATCTTGGTCTGCCCCTGCCTCTCTTCCTCTCGATCTTTCCAGTTATCACGGTGTTCTCCCATGCCTCTCTTCTCATCACATGACCAAAGAAACGTTTATTGTCTAGGTTAGTATTACATTTTTTCTTTCGCTTGCTGTGAGCTCAAGAGTAGTCCATACACGTGCTACTATTTCTAGCGGACACGACTCATTTTTGCTTGCAGATTAGTTTTTTAGTCCAGATCTTCTTCTTCTTCTTTCGTTCGCCTGAAATATGTTTATAACTGCAATGTATTTAGTCCAGATGATAGTGTGAGAACTCGCTACCTAGGCATTAGCGGACCGGAAGTTTAAAAGCATGCGCTCTTACACATTCGGTCGTGCTGACCTCCAGTATTTCATTTCTTTTCTTAGAATGCACATATATAGTATTGTCTAATTTAGTATTTCACCTTTTATCTTAGAATGTAAAGATATAGCATTGTCTTTTTTTTTAGTATCTCATTTCTTATCTTAAACTGTGAAGAGATCTTTATATATTATATGCTCTTTCCTCATCCTCTTTGTCTTAATATATAAAGATACATAGTAATTATGTTTATCCTTCCATTTCTGTCTACTTGTAAAGATATACTATTGTCTTGTTTCGGCTATCATCTTCAACGTTGGGGCGTAGTGGTACTGTAAAGTTGTGTTTGTTTTTCTTTCCTTTTCTATCCTGGAAATTTGAAGTACCGTACAGGCGAAGGCAGCCTTTTGCAAGATGTGAAACAAATTAACCAGTAAAAAGATGTCATTTGCAACGAGAAAAACATGTATTGGAATGCTGCATAAAATCTGCACTTTTGTATGGATGTGAAGAGTGGACAGTGAGCAGACCAGCTGAGAAACATCTAATGGCTGTGGAAATGCGGCTTCTGAGGAAAATGCAAAGAATACGATGGACATACAGAAGCACAAATGACCAAGTCCTACAAGAAACAAATGGAAACCGTAAACTGATTAGAGAAATTCGACGTAGACAGTCAATATTTTTGGACACGTTATGAGAAGAAATAAATTGAAGAACTTGATGACAACTGGCAAAGGGAAGAGAACAAGGGGAAGGCAGAGAAGTAAATACCTGGATGCCTTGGCCACGGTGTATTGTCGAAACACGAACACAAAGCTGATCCACGTCTCTGGTGAGCGTGTGAGGTGGCGAAACATGACCGCCCACGCTTATCGGCGTGGCATGTAATGATGATGATGAAAGGTGTGTTTATTCTTTCCTCTTCTATTCTTGCGATGAAAGGATATCAATAAATTAGCATATCTTCTTCTACTCTGTTGTGTAGATGCACCTTACAGTTTAGTTTTGTCCTCTTCTACTCTGGGATGTAGAGGTGCCGTAGCCTTTTTTTTTAATTCTTTCCTCTTCAAGGCTGGGATTTTGAGGTGCCGTAAAGTCTTGTTTATTCTTTCCTCCTCTACTCTAGGATGTAGAAATATCTACAATGTTATTTTTATTTTAATTTTCTATCCTAAGACGTAAATGTGGCATAAATTTGTGTTGAGTCTTTCCTCTTCTACCCTGGGATTTTGAGCAAGCGCAAAATCTTGTACAGTGAAAATATTTTCAGAAATGTAGACGATATGAAAGGAATCATCATTGGGGGAGAAATATCAATATCATTAGATATGCAGATGATACAGTATTCATTGCAGACAATGAGCAGGATCTGCAACATTTATTAGATGATGTTATTGAATTGTAAAAAGACACAGATTATGGTCGTCAATATGAAGAAGGAAATACCACACTGTAATATACAAGTAAATGGGAATATTCTTTAGCAACTGAATAGTTACAATTATCTCGGAACGGTCATAACATCTGATAGAAAATGCCTTGAAGAGATTAGAACAAGAATCAGCATGGCACATGATGGTGAAAGTCTTGTTTATTTTTTCCTCTTCTACGGTTGTATGTAGGTTCTTTACTCAGAATAACTCTTTCTACGCATGTATGTATAGGCACCTCACAGTTGTACTCAGAATTACATCTTGCCGTTTACTGTAAACCAGAAGCCATATATTGTCTTGGCCACATGGCATAAATGAGACAAAAAACAGAGCTGATCCACGACTCTGGTGATCGTTGGTATGGACACGTTATGAAACATAACCGCACACGCTTATCGGTATGGCACATAATGATGATGGTGCGACAGCTATACACCTTTCAAATGAGAAGAGCCTACAATATCATCCCCCTATCCTTTATCTCATATCGATCATGAAAGATGTCTCTCCCCCTACTCATCCCCCAAACCTCTAAGCGTATATGTGTAACTGGAGCCCACACTGGGAATGGCTTGGATAAATAAACAGAAGTTCCCCAGGATTCGTGGAAAGGAGACAGCAGTTTCATACTCTAGCTGTAGTAATCAAACCGATACAGAAGATTGGTTGCGTTATTGCTTGCTACAACCTTTGTTTAATCAGGTTAGATGTGGCTGATATTCTGTACATTGTTGGCACGCGTCTGTAACACAAACATACGTACAGTTGATAATTCGTACATTGTTGACACCCGCCTGTAACACAAACGTTCATACAGTTGATATTTTCGTTGAAATAATAGGGGTTTGTGATGTGATAGAAACATCACATTTTGTGGGCCGAGAGCAACGAGCAATAGGTGGCCAATCTTTCCCTTCCTTTAGCAAGCGACGAGTCCAGGCATCAAACACGTATCAGACTTGGGTCATGACAATACCAGCGCTCTTTGTTATCAACTTCACTAACAGCCGAATACAATATGGCCATAGACATCACACATTAGGCCGTTAAACGTCTCACACTATGCCTTTAGGCTCGAACACTAGGCCTTTATATGTTATACGCCAGGCACTTACACGTTATACACTATACCTATATGTTATACGTTAGGCTTTTATTTGTAATTCGCTAGGCCTTTAGACGTCAGAAGCCTATACCAATGACCAGTTAACGTTTTCGCTATCGCAGCTTCCCGTACAAACCTGAGAACATTATGAACATACCGGTTCCCACGTGATAGGGTTGACAGTATTACATGGCGGTGGTGTGCAACCACAAGATGGCGGAGGAGTTGACACGAGCCTGCAAAATCTGAACCAGGCTGAGGGTATTTTACAGAGCCTGTACATCGTCACCATCATGTATCATGTGGGTAATCGTGGAGGTTATGCTTCCTCATCTCAGGCGACCCTAGAATCTCGACTTGGGTCTGAAATGTTGCCAATTATAACATTGCAACATATTATGATGAACGGTTATTCTAGTGCCGGACTGCAGTGTTGGCATTCTGGCAGCTGCCGAATGCGTGCATGCGTGTGCGCTCTGTTCGTTTGTACGAACTGCTGTCTGTATTACTTTTCACATGGGACAGTGAGGAGCATTTTGTGTGATATTCGTTGACTCAGGAACGGAGCATTATGGAGGTGACCCCTTGCCGTGAAATTGAAACCCCGACTAAAGACAAATGACCTATGTCCTAGAGTGACATCACGTAGATTCCTCCTGAGTGTCCCCTATCTCTCTACGCCTCAACTTAGGATAAGTTATCGTAGTCTAGGAGACGGACCTGGATGTCCACGGAGGCCGAGGTTTGATGGGCAGATTGGTGTAATGGTTAGGGCTTTACGCTAATAATAGCAGTGGGGGGGGGGGCAGAGGTTGGACGGGCAGATTGGTGTGATGGTTTGGACGTTATGCTAAACCAAACGTGGAGGCAGATGTTGCAAGGGCAGATTGATGTGATGGTTGGGACGTTCCACTGACACTGGCATGAACATGATCGGATGAGAATTCGCTATCAGTTCTCGACGTTCGCTAGAGGAAGTTAATCCTGGCCTCTATCCCTCCGTCCACTCAGGCCTGTAGAATATGATGGTCCTAGCACGTCACACAGCCAGGACGGTCCTAGTACGCCACACAGCCAATCCGATCCTAGCACGTCACACAGTCAGGACTGTCCTAACACGTCACACAGCCAGGACTGTCCTAGCACGTCACACAGCCAGGACGGTCGTACAAAGTCACACAGCCAGGACGATCCTAACACGTCACACAGCCAGGACGATCCTAACACGTCACACAGCCAGGACGGTCGTAGCACGTCACGCAGCCAGGACTGTCCTAGCACGTCACACAGCCATGACGGTCGTAGCACGTCACACAGCCAGGACGGTCCTAACACGTCACGCAGCCAGGACTGTGCTAACACGTCACGCAGCCAGGACTGTGCTAACACGTCACGCAGCCAGGACTGTGCTAACACGTCACGCAGAAAGGACGGTCCTAACACGTCACGCAGCCAGGACTGTCTTAGCACGTCACGCAGCCAGGACTGTCCTAGCACGTCACACAGCCATGACGGTCCTAACACGTCACACAGCCAGGACGGTCCTAACACGTCACGCAGCCAGGACTGTGCTAACACGTCACGCAGCCAGGACTGTGCTAACACGTCACGCAGAAAGGACGGTCCTAACACGTCACGCAGCCAGGACTGTCCTAGCACGTCACACAGCCAGGACGGTCCTAACACGTCACACAGAAAGGACGGTCCTAACACGTCACACAGCCAGGACGGTCCTAACACGTCACGCAGCCAGGACTGTGCTAACACGTCACGCAGCCAGGACTGTGCTAACACGTCACGCAGCCAGGACTGTGCTAACACGTCACGCAGAAAGGACGGTCCTAACACGTCACGCAGCCAGGACTGTCCTAGCACGTCACGCAGCCAGGACTGTCCTAGCACGTCACACAGCCATGACGGTCCTAACACGTCACACAGCCAGGACGGTCCTAACACGTCACGCAGCCAGGACTGTGCTAACACGTCACGCAGCCAGGACTGTGCTAACACGTCACGCAGAAAGGACGGTCCTAACACGTCACGCAGCCAGGACTGTCCTAGCACGTCACACAGCCAGGACGGTCCTAACACGTCACACAGAAAGGACGGTCCTAACACGTCACGCAGCCAGGACTGTGCTAACACGTCACACAGACAGAACAGGTTCCTCACACGGACTTGTTTTTGTTGTTGTAAGGTGTCCCTAAACAGCTCAAATACATACGACAGAGTTTAGATTAACTTGTAAAACTGACAGCCCTAGAGAGCTGCTGTAGCGACGTGGCCATCACGCCTGCCTGCCGACATGATGGTCATGAAAACAAAGGTATAAACAGGAAGCAAGGACCACTTACTTCTGCTACGGTGATGTGAGGAGAAGAGCGCAAACCCTGACTGCGTAGGGCCAAAGAAGAAAATGAATAAAGAGAAAGAACCTCTCACCGTCCTCGGTTAACAAGAATAGAAAAGAATTAAGGTTTAAGAAGATCCCAGGGTGGGCCGACAGGGGATTAGAACAATATTCTCCAATCCCAGACAAAGAATTACTCCAAGGGCTGTTCTAAAACCAATGACTATAACACTAGAGTCTATCAACTAAACAACAAAGTAAGGGTAACACAAGCATCATTTATTTATTACACTTCTAAACTTCACAATAATATACAGACATGTAGCATCAACAAAGAAATTAGGATACAGCAAAAATCAAACAGCAAAGACACTAACCTAACAAACCAAATTCCTAAGTGTAGCAAAAACTTCTGATCCAGTAAAAGCTACAAATCTACCAAACACTAATCCACCAACAACTGATCCACTAAAACTAATTTAACAAAAACTTCTAGTCCACCAAAAACTAATTTACCAAAAACTTCCAGTCTACTAAAAACCCAGGAAAATCTAAAATCTAAAGCTAGAATTCTGGCTTTTCTTGTAGATAAAATAAAAACCAACAAAAATATTAGGCAAAGACAAGTCAAACATCTCAACATGATGGCCCAACAAGACAACAACAACACCCAGTCTCTCTACGTAAGACAGACAACACTCTTGTACTTGTGACGAATAGACACAAGACGCAACATCCTGACACATTCATTAGATTCACTTACATCACGAGCAAACACAACATCTCAACACTGACCTGGCCAACATACATCAGACATTGTAGGCAAACACAACATCTAATTATTAACCATCAAAGACTCATTATTTGCATCAACACATGGACAACCACTACAACACTGGTGTATGTAAACAATGTCTTTGTGGCACAAACATAGACATGGACTGTGTAAATTCACACCAACCACATGATGCTTCAACTGGACAACAATGATATGAATAGGTTATAGGATGTGCTCCACATAAAATATAAATGACAGGGAGCACCTATTCAACAGCCTCCAATGTTTTCTACATTCACCACACATCCCCAATCCTACACCATGACCATGATTGTGGCCAAAACCACAGTATAGTCTACATACATCCGCCTCGATCATCACAGGCCACTCCAGCCCCCGGCGGACACAACAATCATCGTGGCATCATCATCATCATCCCATGGCCACCATAATCATAGCCACCACCACAATCATCTTATAAAACAATGCCCATCCCTTTAGTGCTCAATGCAGTACCTACACCACTACACCCAGTCATGGATAACAACTAACATAGCCTCATTAATAACAGTAATTGCTCTGTCCATGCATGTCATACCTGATGGGTTTTACTTTCTAGTTAACTTTTGCTTTCCCACCAACACCGGTTTCACAAACTCCCAATACTATATTCCTTAATGTTCCCTCAATGAAGCCAGAATTGAAATCCACCAGTCTATCATCATATCATCTCAGTTGCACCCTGATGCACCATATGTCAGGAATCAACCCTAACTCACCATCATGACATTTAAATACCTAGACCCATAAGGGATGCTATATGACACAGGGCACACCTCTCCTGCAATGCCCATGTTATGATAAAGGATATCAACAACATGACACCACACACATTACCGCATGACATTACGCATTACTAGCCGACAAGCAAAACATGTTCAACCGTGGAAAGCAATGGACACATATACCCAGTGGAATTACCATATTTGTAGAATGTGGCAATGTAACATTTGCCCATAAAAGAATCACAACATTCACAGAGAGTTGAGGATAAACATGTACTACACAGGAACTCAACCGAAGAACTCTGAGGCTACCAAGACTGCTCATAAAATAACCACACAATAGTATCAAGTGAAAGTACACAACAAAAATGTCCATGGCTGGATGCAGAACATCAGTACTAATATAATAAACAGTGTACTATATATATTATGTCATTATTACACACTAATGACCAATAAGTGTTATTCAAGGCCCAACACAATCAGTGTAATCAGTTGTATCTGATGTAATAATGCCTAAAACAATTATAATATATATTGTTGCCATTAATATTATTCCTAATATTATTTCAAATTAATAACCAGCAAGCACTGATTGAGGCCAACACCATTAGTGTACTATTCCTTGTGACTAGACACATAGCAAGTGCATATAAATATATTTGCGAAAGGTGGTACGTAGCATTAAATCACATTCTCTCCCCCGTGCGACAACCACCATGCTTAACTTAAGGCAGAATCTCAGTCGCTGATTCCACCGATAACTTGATACACCTACAAATATTACTGCCTCCTGTTGACAGAGGTGATGCCAGACTTCACTTACTGCTGAACAACAAATTCCTATACTATATTGAATACTTAACTATATTGTAATGTGCCTTGTCTTTCATTGACTGCAGTCCAAGTGTGTTTACTTTATTCACTCATAACCACTCCACTAATATTCTGTATATTATTTCCTTCAATGATTCATACAACCAATATTTTCCCAGCTATTACCACAACAAGCTTCTTGAACTCAATAATTTACACCGCTGTAAAATAAACCGTTAGTTCTGAATAATTATAAAGTATTACTAAGCCCCTGTGTGCCCAATTATCTCCTAACCTGTTAAACATTGTCTGCTCCTTTATCACTAGCCAATATTCCAAATTTACCTTTTAAGTTGCTTCGAGAACAAAGGCTAGATGTTATTTGCTGAGCTGGCCTCCCACGTGTCAATTCTCCAAGTGCTGTTCCTCAATCTCCCACTTTTCAGTCTCATAAAACTTAACACAAGTAGCTTCTAAATTGTTCCTTACTATATTTCTTGTAAATAACTTGTCGAAGTCCAGATCAATCTGCGCCATTTTCTACAAGAACCGATAACTCACGCGAGCTGGGGAGGGTTCTGCACGCCATTCTCTGCAGCCGAGCTTACAGATTTAATTTGTTAATTTTAGTTACTGCTAGAGAAATTATTAACTTAAAGATTAAAGCTAGGAATCAGTATAAGATTAGCTATATTTTAAATCTAATTAGTTTGATAATCACTTCATTATTATTATACTTTCATAGCTTTACTGAAGTATACATTTAAATAACCAAAATACTATGTCACACATGGTTTATAAAATTAAAATTAATACATATAAAAAAAATATAATATAAAACAAATTAATTATGGTTACATACCACTGCAAAACTTCAGGGTCTAACTACTAAACACACAATAGAAATAGGCATTGGCGCCTTGTCACTCTGTGCGGTGGACTACGGAAAAAGGGCCAGTTCTACCTGTGCAGGGCCTTATACACTGGGGTCGTTCGGACCCCAGAGTTCCAGACCAATCAGACGCCCTCTTGCAGAATTCCACCATCATCGCGAGCCGAGTACATTATTCCCCATCTTTAACTGTTATCGTCCCGATAACTGAACATTACACCCCTAGTGCCTTGGGTAAGGGAGGGATAATTTCTGACCCCTACCTTAGTCCTCCACTAGTGATGGAGCTCAAAAAAAATTTTCCTATCCTCACCAGACATCACCCATCAAGTAAAACACCCCAAAAATGTACATCAGGTACCAACAAGAATAATGGTCACATGCCAATACAAGGTACATTTACATTAATACCAGTCATTATTCATGACTAAACTAATATCAGCAGTAAAAAAAAAATAATGCAATCAACAGGTAGACAGTCTCCCGCCACCTTAGTGTTCACAATATTATACGAATAATTACAAAAACAATGAATAATTTCCCCTCTTTAACTGTTGTCGTTTCGACAACCGGACCATACGTCCCTGGTACACTTATCAAACAGGTAGTTATCTTCACACCTCTATGCTCTGATAATTCTATGCCAAGGAACACATCTCTCAGCAACAACAACAAAAAAACCTGTCACTCTTGAGGACACTGCCCTCAACACCTGAACTGCTGGTTACATCCCTAAACAGTACCATTATAAAACAATTTACCCATTCTATCCAGATTTATAATGTGAAACAGTATACATGTACGTCACCAGTCATCAATAAGTCCAAAATAACAGTAATAACATATAAGCATAAGCCATCCTTAAACTAGTACAAGTTAATACTCAGTGACTAAATGAACATCAGTAAGGATAAATAGCCCCTCTGCTACATGAGCAATCATAACAAATGAATACAACCCTCACTTTTTACATAAAAATAATTAAACAATTATAAAAGTTACACAAACAATAAATCAGCAACCTTTATACAGTTTACCACTTGCCTCGACACTGAACATTTGAAACAAAATGTATTCAAAAATAACATCATCTATCTCTTCTAAGACGGATTCTCTCTGATCGCCTCACATTCAAGTCTCCTGGCTCAAACATGTACCAGTCACTTCTTGGCGGTCTATCCCGTGGTTCCTCAACCTCTGCCACGACAGGCAATTCGGGTAGTCTTATCGTCGCCTCCGGTACCTCAATTATCGCATCTTTCTCACACCGCTTTAACTCGTGTCCTGCTGCTCTAATGTCAGGTCTATTCTCTCCCACTCTTCTAATAACATATGGGCCTCCTGATGCTTTTGGGACCTGTACCACTGTATACTTATCTACAGACCACTGGTCTTTAATCTTGCACCTCTCTGTATAGTGGACTCTCTTCCTAACTACTTCTCCTATGGTTAGCAATTTAGGGGATGTCTTGTCACATCTCTCTTTCCTTACAGCAGCTAACTTTCTTAACTGCTCGCCTGCCCTAACATGCGCGTTACGCAGACGGGAAAGATGTCCAGTCACCCAATTCTCAACATTTGGTTCCCCCTCATTACAATCACTATCATCACTAGCATCTAGCATGAAATCTACTGGCAATCTGGGTTCTATTCCAAACACCAAGTAGTACGGGGAGTACCCTGTGGACGAGTGAGGCGTAGAGTTATAAACTAACAAAACCTCAGCTATATGTTCAGACCATCTCCTTTTCTGGCTGGCCTCTAATGGCCTCAGAAGATCATGTAGGGTCCTATTAAACCTCTCGCACTGACCGTTCCCTTTTGGATTATAACTCGTGGTACGGCTCTTTTGAATCCCGTACACTCTACAGAGTTCTGCAATCACAGCCGATTCAAAGTTCCTGCCTTGATCTGAATGGAGTCTATGGGGTACACCTAAATACAGAAACCATTTCTCCACCAGAACTTTTGCAACTGTCGAGGCCTTCTGATCCCTTGTGGGAACAGCCACTGTAAATTTGGTGAAAACATCTGTAATGACCAACACATTTTCATACCCCCGACTATCATTATCTAACATAGTAAAATCCATGGTCACCAACTCAAAAGGCCTAGATGCTAATAAATTACCTGAAGGACCCTGCAGTTTAATATGGGGTGGTTTAGCAATATTACACCTCTGACATCTTTTACAAAACAGCTCAACATCTTTTGTGATGCCAACCCAATAACATCTACTTCTAAGAATTTGTATCATCCTATCTCTGCCCTGATGGCCGGTGCTGTGCACCGATTCTAACACTCTCTGCTTCAATGCATCAGGTACCACTAATTGAGAAATCCACCCTCTACCTGGCCTCTTTAATTTCCTGTACAACAACCCATTAATCACACTCAACCTCTTTCGCTGCTTCAACAAGCTTTTGGTTTCAGGGGGTAAACCCCTCATCTCTATCTTACTCAGTTTCACTCTCTCACTCACACAAGTTAACACTTTATACACATGGACATCTTCTGCTTGTAGTTTTATCAACTCTTCAGCTGAATATGATGGTAATGATACCAGTGGCACATTACCTACAGGGTTATTCTGTCTATCTACATCTACAATTTCTCCTATCCTAGCAGTTCTTAAGTTTGGACTAACTGGTGTAGCAGCTATGTGACTGATTGGAATGTCACCTTCTTCATCTGATCTTCCTGGGGCTTCAAATGGGTAGCGGGACCAATAATCAGCATTTCCATTAGCACGACCTGGTTTGTGCTTAATGGTGTAGTCAAACATCGACATCTGTGCTATCCATCTCTGCTCAATGGCACCCAGTTTTGCCTTTTGCCACAAAGCTAAATTCCTACTATCTGTAAAAACTTCTACTTTAGTACCTAAAAGATAACTTCTAAACTTCTCAGTCATAGCCCACTTCAACGCAAGTAACTCAAGCTTAGAACTGCTTTTAGCATTTCGTTCTGAGGGGCGTAGCGTACGGCTAGCGTAAGCTAAGACTCTTTTCTTACCATCTTGAATTTGCGAGAGGACAGCACCTAAACCCTGGTATGAGGCATCTACCTCCAATATGAACTGTAATGAGAAGTCTGGGAAGCCCAAAAGGGGTGTTGATGTCAAAGCCTCTTTTAATCGATTAAACGCCTCGTCACACTCTGGAGTCCACAACCGCCCTATGGGTCCTTTCTTCTTCTTAGTATCACCGGTTTGCTGCTGGTTGAGTTGGCCCACCAGCTCATGTAGTGGTCTTGCAATATTAGCAAACTTTGAGACAAACCTTCTATAATAACTGGCTAACCCTAGAAATGACCTAAGTTCTGTCTGAGTTCTGGGCACAGGTGCTTCTTTTATGGCTGCAACTTTATCATCCATGGTTCCAATGCCTTCTTCTGAAATGGTGTGCCCTAAAAACTCAACCTTTTTCTGACAAAAGTTACACTTTTCAGGATTTAGTTTTAGCCCAATGGACTGCAGTCTCTCAAATACTTTCTCAAGGCTACTCAGATGCTCTGAAAAATCCCCAGAATACACCAAAATGTCATCAAGGTATTCAGAGAGCATTGCATTAACCTCTGGAAGCTGCTCGCGGAGTTTGCAAGTCCCATTGGCATGCGCGTATACTCATACAAACCAAACGGGGTGGTAAAAACAGTCTTCTCTTGATCCTCTGGCTTCATGGCCACCTGGTAATACCCACTGGCAAGATCTAGAGTTGAAAACAATTTGGCACCCCTAGGGCATCTAGATACTCATCTACTCTAGGGAGAGGGTATGCATCTTTCTTTGTCCTAACGTTTACAGCCCGATAATCGACACATAGCCTAAGTCTACCATCCTTTTTTCTCACGAGGACCACCGGAGAAGCCCAAGGACTGGAACTTTCCTTAATTATCTGACTATCTAATAAACCGTGAAGATGATCTTGTACTTCTCTATAAAATGCTGGGGGAATTCTCCTATAAGGCTGCTTGATGGGGGTCTCATCTGTCAACTGGATGCTATGGGTTACCCTATCTGTATAGCCTATGTCAGTATCTCCCTTGGCAAAAAGACTATACCTAACTAATAATTCCTCTAACTTCTTCCTATCTCTATCACTACCCTCAAAACTGCTCAAATCTACAGGGCACCTAACATCATCTTTCTCTCCGGCATAAGGCCGTGTTGAAACCTCAACCTCCTGCGCACTTACCATTTTGAAATGGTTGGTCAAATCTACAGTAGCATCTGAAATATCCCCAACTTGAGTACCCTTCGACAAGAACATGTCTTCATCCCCCAGATTGACCACTTGGACTTTGCATACGCCCCGTCTCAAGGTAGTCAAAGTGTGGGAGAAAAGCAAACCCTTGTGCTCCAAGTCTCGCGTTGGGCTGAAAATGACATGCATATTTTCACGCACAAATCTTACACATTTTACATTAACTGCAGTGATGGAGCGGGCAGGTACGCAAACTCTATTGTCAACAAACACTTTAACACCGTCCAGTCCGACTCCAGGAATCTCCTCCGCTGTGCTGCTCCAATTAAGAAACCTACACAGATTCGGCACTGACTGTAAAATGTTCGTACCAATAATGCCAGGCACTCTTCTCTCCCCATTGTCCATGTCTTTGGTGACAAACACCCCACAGTCCTTCACTTGTGTCCCACCCAACACAATGTCACACATGAAGTACCCCACATATGGAATCATTACGCCATTTGCGGCCGTCAACCTAACGAATTGTCCTTCCTTTAGAACAAAGTCCTGGAACATGCCCTTGAAACAGGCCTCAGTGATGGTGGAAACCTGAGAACCTGTATCGATGACACACTGGACACTCTTGCCACCTATTAAAACAGTCTCTTCGGGCCTACCACCCACAATTTTAATGTCCGAGCCATGACGTTCCCCTTCTAATGCCTGGCTCCCAGCCTTAGAGGGGTCCCGTTTAATGCTTGTCTGCACTCGCGTCTCAAGTGACCAACCCGATTGCATCGCCAGCAACGTAGCACTTGATTTTGTTGATCGCTGGTGGTGAGTCTGTTCAGCCTGGCACCAATCTCAGACATCTCCCTCTGAAGAAAGTCAATTTCACCCTGCCTGGAAGTAAACTCAGTTCTTGGTGGTACTCGAGCTGGCTCAGTATGTGCAGGCCTACATTCTACCGTTTGTGGGACTACCTCAGCCTGCACCGGCCCGTACCGCCCCTGCTGAAACTCAACTTTCACCGCTGAAGGTACGCTTGACTGAATTTCCCCAGTGTTCTCATTTCTGGCTCTCACCTCTACCTCTCTGATTTCAGCACCCGGTGGGGCCCGCACACCTTCCCATGTTTGTGCGCACTCCCTGACTTGAAGAAAAGTCACAGATGAATCTTGTGCGATCTTTTCTTTTAGGACAGTTTGGGTGAAACTGTCCCTTATGCCAGCCATAAACTGGTCTCGAAGGGCCTCCCCATCCAACACAGGGACACCTTGCGTTTCCTGGGCCTTCACTACCCTCTTGAACTCAGCATTGACCCTATGGGAGAAGTCATGGACTGTCTCCCCAGCTCGCTGGCGTATTGTGAATAACGTTGCCAGGAGCTCCCGTAGACTCTTCTTCTCACCATATATCTTCAGCAAGGCCTGTAGCATGGCCTCGGGATCTTCCTCAGAAGCATGGAGTTCCAACTCCCTCCTGATAGGACTGGTTATGCTGTCGAAAATAACATCCACCTTATCGACAGTCTCTAACATGCCAGCCCTCCAAGCTGACCTCACCTCCCTGACGTACTCTTCTACTGATGGCCCACCTTTCTCCCCAAAACACCGAACAGGCTTTCTGGTTGGTACTACAACGTACCTCAAAGCCTCAGTGAGCTCGCGTGGTGGAGCATCCACTGGGCGGGGATCTTCGGTTCCCATCGTAGAAACTGTCGGCGACTCATCTTGTTCAACTCTCACTGCCGCACGAGTACTTCTGGTCTCCATCTTAAGGACAAGATACTATGCTACGGGTGGTTCTGCAATGGAGCCTAACTAGCTAACCTGGGTTTTGCTATCTCCAGAAGACTATTACCAACTATACCAAAAATGAACCAACAAAGAAACCAACTAAAGATCTCAACTAAAACACTCATTTGGTACCAAAACAATCCTACCAGAATAATTCTAAGGCTGTCACTGACCTGGTACAGGCTCGCCACTTGAAAACAAAGGTATAAACAGGAAGCAAGGACCACTTACTTCTGCTACGGTGATGTGAGGAGAAGAGCGCAAACCCTGACTGCGTAGGGCCAAAGAAGAAAATGAAAAAGAGAAAGAACCTCTCACCGTCCTCGGTTAACAAGAATAGAAAAGAATTAAGGTTTAAGAAGATCCCAGGGTGGGCCGACAGGGGATTAGAACAATATTCTCCAATCCCAGACAAAGAATTACTCCAAGGGCTGTTCTAAAACCAATGACTATAACACTAGAGTCTATCAACTAAACAACAAAGTAAGGGTAACACAAGCATCATTTATTTATTACACTTCTAAACTTCACAATAATATACAGACATGTAGCATCAACAAAGAAATTAGGATACAGCAAAAATCAAACAGCAAAGACACTAACCTAACAAACCAAATTCCTAAGTGTAGCAAAAACTTCTGATCCAGTAAAAGCTACAAATCTACCAAACACTAATCCACCAACAACTGATCCACTAAAACTAATTTAACAAAAACTTCTAGTCCACCAAAAAATAATTTACCAAAAACTTCCAGTCTACTAAAAACCCAGGAAAATCTAAAATCTAAAGCTAGAATTCTGGCTTTTCTTGTAGATAAAATAAAAACCAACAAAAATATTAGGCAAAGACAAGTCAAACATCTCAACATGATGGCCCAACAAGACAACAACAACACCCAGTCTCTCTACGTAAGACAGACAACACTCTTGTACATGTGACGAATAGACACAAGACGCAACATCCTGACACATTCATTAGATTCACTTACATCACGAGCAAACACAACATCTCAACACTGGCCTGGCCAACATACATCAGACATTGTAGGCAAACACAACATCTAATTATTAACCATCAAAGACTCATTATTTGCATCAACACATGGACAACCACTACAACACTGGTGTATGTAAACAATGTCTTTGTGGCACAAACATAGACATGGACTGTGTAAATTCACACCAACCACATGATGCTTCAACTGGACAACAATGATATGAATAGGTTATAGGATGTGCTCCACATAAAATATAAATGACAGGGAGCACCTATTCAACAGCCTCCAATGTTTTCTACATTCACCACACATCCTCAATCCTACACCATGACCATGATTGTGGCCAAAACCACAGTATAGTCTACATACATCCGCCTCGATCATCACAGGCCACTCCAGCCCCCGGCGGACACAACAATCATCGTGGCATCATCATCATCATCCCATGGCCACCATAATCATAGCCACCACCACAATCATCTTATAAAACAATGCCCATCCCTTTAGTGCTCAATGCGGTACCTACACCACTACACCCAGTCATGGATAACAACTAACATAGCCTCATTAATAACAGTAATTGCTCTGTCCATGCATGTCATACCTGATGGGTTTTACTTTCTAGTTAACTTTTGCTTTCCCACCAACACCGGTTTCACAAACTCCCAATACTATATTCCTTAATGTTCCCTCAATGAAGCCAGAATTGAAATCCACCAGTCTATCATCATATCATCTCAGTTGCACCCTGATGCACCATATGTCAGGAATCAACCCTAACTCACCATCATGACATTTAAATACCTAGACCCATAAGGGATGCCATATGACACAGGGCACACCTCTCCTGCAATGCCCATGTTATGATAAAGGATATCAACAACATGACACCACACACATTACCGCATGACATTACGCATTACTAGCCGACAAGCAAAACATGTTCAACCGTGGAAAGCAATGGACACATATACCCAGTGGAATTACCATATTTGTAGAATGTGGCAATGTAACATTTGCACATAAAAGAATCACAACATTCACAGAGAGTTGAGGATAAACATGTACTACACAGGAACTCAACCGAAGAACTCTGAGGCTACCAAGATAGCTCATAAAATAACCACACAATAGTATCAAGTGAAAGTACACAACAAAAATGTCCATGGCTGGATGCAGAACATCAGTACTAATATAATAAACAGTGTACTATATATATTATGTCATTATTACACACTAATGACCAATAAGTGTTATTCAAGGCCCAACACAATCAGTGTAATCAGTTGTACCTGATGTAATAATGCCTAAAACAATTATAATATATATTGTTGCCATTAGTATTATTCCTAATATTATTTCAAATTAATAACCAGCAAGCACTGATTGAGGCCAACACCATTAGTGTACTATTCCTTGTGACTAGACACATAGCAAGTGCATATAAATATATTTGCGAAAGGTGGTACGTAGCATTAAATCACATTCTCTCCCCCGTGCGACAACCACCATGCTTAACTTAAGGCAGAATCTCAGTCGCTGATTCCACCGATAACTTGATACACCTACAAATATTACTGCCTCCTGTTGACAGAGGTGATGCCAGACTTCACTTACTGCTGAACAACAAATTCCTATACTATATTGAATACTTAACTATATTGTAATGTGCCTTGTCTTTCATTGACTGCAGTCCAAGTGTGTTTACTTTATTCACTCATAACCACTCCACTAATATTCTATATATTATTTCCTTCAATGATTCATACAACCAATATTTGCCCAGCTATTACCACAACAAGCTTTTTGAACTCAATAATTTACACCGCTGTAAAATAAACCGTTAGTTCTGAATAATTATAAAGTATTACTAAGCCCCTGTGTGCCCAATTATCTCCTAACCTGTTAAACATTGTCTGCTCCTTTATCACTAGCCAATATTCCAAATTTACCTTTTAAGTTGCTTCGAGAACAAAGGCTAGATGTTATTTGCTGAGCTGGCCTCCCACGTGTCAATTCTCCAAGTGCTGTTCCTCAATCTCCCACTTTTCAGTCTCATAAAACTTAACACAAGTAGCTTCTAAATTGTTCCTTACTATATTTCTTGTAAATAACTTGTCGAAGTCCAGATCGATCTGCGCCATTTTCTCCAAGAACCGATAACTCACGCGAGCTGGGGAGGGTTCTGCACGCCATTCTCTGCAGCCGAGCTTACAGATTTAATTTGTTAATTTTAGTTACTGCTAGAGAAATTATTAACTTAAAGATTAAAGCTAGGAATCAGTATAAGATTAGCTATATTTTAAATCTAATTAGTTTGATAATCACTTTCATAGCTTTACTGAAGTATACATTTAAATAACCAAAATACTATGTCACACATGGTTTATAAAATTAAAATTAATACATATAAAAGAAATATAATATAAAACAAATTAATTATGGTTACATACCACTGCAAAACTTCAGGGTCTAACTACTAAACACACAATAGAAATAGGCATTGGCGCCGTGTCACTCTGTGCGGTGGACTACGGAAAAAGGGCCAGTTCTACCTGTGCAGGGCCTTATATACTGGGGTCGTTCGGACCCCAGAGTTCCAGACCAATCAGACGCCCTCTTGCAGAATTCCACCATCATCGCGAGCCGAGTACAGTCATATGTTCCAAACCCCTGGGAAAGTAGACTCGTTTTCAATGAAATGGGCGCCCCGGCAGACGCATCTTACACTGCGCACAAGGAAATATTCTGCGAGGTGAAAGAGGCCGGCATGAAATTGACATCGTCAACCATGGAGTCTCGATTGGCCTACAAATATTATGAGATTAGCACCAAATACCCGATCAGCTTCATGTCTCGGTAAAGGGTTGCTTACTTTACCATATAGTTTCAACGGGACCACGAGAGACTAAACCCCTTCCAATCTGGCCTATCCCATTGCAGTAATAATTTCTTCACAAACATTTCCGCGCCACACGTTTATCACTTCCGGGGCTCGTAAAATCACCGATGTGAGATGTGAAAACATTCACAAACGTGTTGTAGTTGTCATCTTGTTGTTGGCGTACTCATGAGCGATAACGCAGGACGATGATATTGACATTTATCAGTTGTTGTAATGAATGGTCATCATCATTCTTGATGGACGAATATCCATAAATTTTCAAGTGGAATTCTACAAACATGAAGCTGTACGTTGAAGAGCTCCCGAATCGTCTCTGCAATCTAATTGTACTTTGTGACTTTATATGCCTGCACAGTTTGTACACAAGAAGATAAACAACGCTGAATATCTCAACAAAGAAACGAACATAAATTCATTCTTTTACGCGTCAAACATCAATGCCATGAAGGGCAGCATTTCATAGGATACTCTCATGTTGTCCGTTGGGGCACAGTCTATTCGATTACAACTAAATTCGTGAATATGTGTGGATCCCGTCTGGGACATTATGTGTCTAATTTGGTAAGTCAATTGTTTGGATCTTGCAAATTGCATTAGGGCACTGTCGGTATCTAGGTATTAATGCGTATTGATGTGTCATGATCTTGCATTGGGTTGTGCATGCTGACTGGTTATTTGATGAATATAGAGGTCGGCTAACAGAGCATGCCACGGGGAGAGTGATGCAATAGTAGATACTGACGGATTAGTGCAGCGAGGCCAGAGGTCGTGGTGGAGTTTAAGGGATAGAAGGATGGGCAAGTTCGCCGCAGAGAAGACTGTGGCATATTAGAAAACAAGTATGAGAATGGAGCTGAAGGCGGTCTCTGCTATTCTACGATGGCTTTGGAAGATTCCCTTCGGGGACGGGCGCAGAAAGGTAAAGGAGATGAAACATTCGCTGATGAGAGACCACTTCTGACGATTGGAAGCCTCCTATCATGTCTGCTCCGCGATGGAGTTCATAGTTCACTAATCACGTAAGGATATGGCGCAATCAAGTCAACTCATCTGGCCTTGGAATACAGATTTGGCTGCAGACACCAGTGCACTGAAATACTCATGTTAATGTCAGACACCAGTGCACTGAGATGCTCATGTTGATGTCAGACACCAGTGCACTGAGATGCTCATGTTGATGTCAGACACCAGTGCACTGAGATGCTCATGTTGATGTCAGACACCAGTGCACTGAGATGCGCATGTTGATGTCAGACACCGGTGCACTGAGATGCTCATGTTGATGTCAGACACCAGTGCACAGAGATGCTCATGTTGATGTCAGACACCAGTGCACTGAGATGCTCATGTTGATGTCAGACACCAGTGCACTGAGATGCTCATGATGATGTCAGACACCAGTGCACTGAGATGCTCATGTTGATGTCAGACACCAGTGCACAGAGATGCTCATGTTGATGTAAATAAAACACAGCATATCCCTCAATGTAGAGAGTTGTACTGTCAAGTCAGAAGTCATGTTTGTATATTATTTTATTTTTTTAATATATTTAATGTTTATATATTTGTTATATACGTATATTTGGCATGTTGTATATCGGTCATGTTAGTATATTTGTCATGTTTGTATATTTGTCTGTTTGTATATTTGTCACGTTTGTAGTTTTGTCATGTTTGTATATGTGGCCAGATGGGGTGGGGGGGGGGGGGGGTGGGGTGGGGGGGGGGGGATAACCATGACTTATTGTGTATAGTATTAAAGAATATATGGAACGATTTTATTTTTCTGTCCCCCTTATAACTTTCTATCGCCCACTTCTGGTTTCCGGACACAGTTGAGTATAAACTAAATTATCACAGACAAGAAAAATAACAAGTCACGCTGAAATAAGAAAGAAACAAACAAGAAGATTTATTAGAGACTCTTTCTCTGGGATAGCAAACAAGGAAGAGATGCAGAAAATCGCTTACTGCTGTGAATAGGCGTGTTGGCATCTGCATCACGGAAACTATTGAGGTGAGGTGCGGATATGTCCGTGGCTGTCATGGTTGCGGCCGGTATGAGCCCGAGTTCACCTGGAGGGTGTAGTCGTTCTCCCCGCTAGGTGCTGGACTGCTGGGTGGTAGGTGGACAGTATCTCTTCACTGGCCGGAGTTGTTTGGCCTGGTAGATGAGGCTTCTTCACCAGTGGTAACTTCTTGGCATTAGCTCTAGGTGGTGGGTTAGCTCTGCTTGCTGGTGGACTTCGGCTATGGCCCTTCTTGGCACCTTCTAGGCAACTAAGGGAGATCGTGGAACAAGAACAACACAGACGAATCCCTCCACACAAACCATTCTTAGTTTATGCTACATGATACAGTCTATTACCATCTCTTGTGGTCCTTTAGTTCACTAAGAGCAGGCCAATAGTTAAAACCTGTCCAGTAGGACATCTTCAAACCTAGACTGGACAGAAGTGGCTGAATAATTGCATAACATTTACTCCCAGCCCTCCTGGAATTCTATCTCAGTCTGTAGAGTGAAGAGTGTTTTCTTCACAAAAGGCCAAGCCTAATGTCCTCTTGTAGAGTTCCCAGGTTAGTGAAGACATCCTCCACTAACACAGTCAACATTGTCGACAGAAGTCCAAGAGTATATATATATATATATAATTCATCTATCCCTGACCACTGTTCTCTTCCTGGATACACGGTAAATGAAGAGAGTAACAGTCTCTCAGGTAATTATTCATTAATGATACAAAAGTGACTGAAGGTTTAGAGAAAATGAAGGGTGGGGAGGGGGTGGGGGAGTGAGGGAGTTGTGATTATGTTGTTAGTGTGCATGAAACAGCATGTCTGGAGTTTACGACAACCCCGACAATCTGACCCCTCCAACAGTAATGGGTATGTAAGTGTGTTGGCGTTTCCCGACAGTCATGATTTCCTGATGTCCGGCAGAAAAGAAATTATGGTAGTTGGTGTATATTATCCTACAAGATGTGGATATGCACAAATAGTTATAGAACAGAGGATATGAGTGGAAGTAATATCACATTTCATTTCCTTTCGATTAGGATCACATTATGTGCAGTGGTGTGGCAGAGAAGGTCTTTGTCGGCCCTCCTAATGTTGCATTCGAACATGAACTTTTAACTACCTCATGATGGTAGTCAAATAAAAGCCCTGAATTGTATGTTCGTAGCACTCGACCAATCGGTAATAGATCTAACATAGATCCACTCCACCTCTCAGTTACAGAATTCCAAAAACTTTGTTATGTTGAATCGCTATAACCTAATCAATACGTTCTTTTCGATGGTATTTTTCATCTCCAGTGTCAAGGTTATCACAGTGGAAATTCTAGATCAAGCTGACCATCCAGCTGGTCTGTGTAATGGATTGGATCAGTGCCATGACACAGCTGATGCAACACGCGATTGTAGTGAATAAAGTATGATGTATGCTTTATCGACTCGTCACAATGTTGAAAGTCTGTCTTAGCTCAGATTTCCTCACATTCATCGGATTCAGTGAGGGTTTCTCAGAGAAACTGTGTCTGACAAGAAAAAGGAATATTAGTTTTAAAGTACTTCGAGTATTTCAGATGATCAGAATTGACCCCCCACAAACACCCCTTGATCCTTCAATGAAAGTCTTCCCTCCCTCGAGGGTTAGGGATATTTTGGTCCGAGTGGGATCCACTGGCGTTTAGTTAATGTATATTTTTCATGTTCGTATATTTTTCATGTTGTGTACTTGTCATGTTTGTATATTTGTCATATTTGTACATTTGTCATGTTGTATACTTGTGTTGTCTGTATATTTGTCATATTTATATATTTGTCATGTGTGTATATTTGTCATGTCTGTATGCTTGACATGTTTGTATATTTGCCATTTTTGTATATTTTTCGACGTTATTTACTTTCAGTAAACACATGCTTCACCGACATCATGTCACCACCTGCCGACAGGTCGTAGGTCACCTCCGAGGCACAACCTGCCGACATTTCGCAGGTCACTTCGGAGGCAACAACAACTGAGTCAAGAGGTCTCGGACTGCAGACGTTATTTCAATCATGGATTCTGTACCGAGTCTAGTCAGCCTGATTGTACACCTCTTGATGGCTTCCCTCTGCCTTCCTGTGACTGAATCTCAGACAAAGGGCGATGGAGATGTGTAAGTAGATTATGTTCATCTTCTTTAAACACAGAGCCACAAACAAAATGTGGGTGGGTCTGCTTCGCTGGGCGGGGTATTAATGCATAATAAGGCAGACGTGGTCGTGGCCATTTGGGATTGTGTATACAGTGGGGAAGAACAGATAGATCATCACGTCTTGGAGAGAACAATCCTGCAGGGAGTGACCAGGGGATCTGACCGACACTCAGGACTCTGATGAAAGGCCAGACAGACACATAATCAGACAGCTACAGGCACCATTAGTGCTGGGACTCTTCGCTGGCTGTTGAAGCTGAGGACGGGTCGCGTATGTGAATGCTCCATGAGCTGTGATGTCCATTCTTGATTCACCTCAACAACAACAGGCTGCACGCGTTATTGCCTGGCATATTTCGCTGGTACATACCACAAAGTTATATATCATATGTGGTTATATGTCATATGTGGTTATATATCATATGTGGTTATATGTCGTATGTGGTTATATGTCATATGTGGTGGGAAAATTGAATTATACTGTGGTTGAAATACTTAAAACACATAGTCAATGATATTGTTCGAATGTAGAGATTTATTTTCAACACGGTAATCATAAATTTACAACGAAGTCACTCTGCACGAAATTGGTTGGAACCGCCGACTTGCTAACGCCTCGATTGCTTTTACCGTAAAGATAGCAAGTTCTCCATATCCAACCAATTTAGACATTAGTCGTTGGGTAGTTTAGTCGACTAATCACTAAACTAGCCAAATTGTAATTCATCAATTCACGTTAAATGACTCTGCAGTATGCAACTATCGAGATTCAATTAAATATGCCAGGCAATAAATCATGAAACACATATTGTGTGTGGCTTCTGTGTGTAAATACACATTTTTTCGACACATTGTTTTCAACACATTGTTTCGAAGTTCCTGAATCGCCGCATCGGTGAGGTATGTAGGTAAATTACACTTTACACACACCGCCGCATCGGTGAGGTAAGTAGGCAAAGGACACTTTACACACATCGCCGCATCGATGAGGTAAGTAGGTAAATTACATTTTACACACATCGCCGCATCGGTGAGTTAATTAGGCAAAGGACACTTTACACACATCGCCGCATCGGTGAGGTAAGTAGGTAAATTACACTTTACACACATCGCCGCATCGGTGAGTTAAGTAGGCAAAGGACACTTTACACACATCGCCGCATCGGTGAGGTAAGTGGGCAAAGGACACTTTACAGACATGAGGGTCCTGGGTACACGGTGCTAGACTCATGTTTGTACAGACCAGTCGGCACTGGCAATCTGGCGTGATCAGAACCTCCTGGTCGCCTTATCTTCCCAAGACATCTAGCACCCAGTTCAGGCTGGGTCGTTCTGAGAAATCTTGTCAGTTTTAACATTTTGAATCTGTGCCTCGTTGGGGTCGAACCCATGCCTACTGGCCGGCAGACCAGGGCTCCCCACTGCTCTATCGCGGCTCCCGGTCCTACATCAACTTGTACTGTTCTACAATGTATCCGAAATCTGTACGCCTTGTCTTTTGGGTGAGGGCACATCGATAATTATTAACTAATTAATCAATTAATCGCGTGGCCACACCCTACACAGCACATACACTTGTTTCCACACCTATACCCACACGTAACAACACACACACACACACACACACACACACACTCACATGGGTTCTCTCGCCAATCTCCTCCTGACGTCTACGGCTGCCTGCGCCCATTGTTCCCCTTGTCAAGTTAACTCCCTTATTGTACTGAAATTACCGCCCTTGGCGGCTGTAAAACTCGTTTGGGTTGAGTAACTCTCTCGATTATAATACATTAGTGTTATTCGAGGCAAACCGTGATGAGTTGCCCCACGGTGACCTACACCTGTTGAGTGGAAGAGAAATTAGCAAACCCCGCGACTGCCATCGTACGAGAACGCACTAACGCGCTTCATTTGTCTCAGAGACAGGTCGGATTTCATGCACTGGTTGCTCGTGTAGCACTTGGCATCGATCACATGGTCAACTAAAGAAAGGTGGCTGGCACCCCAAGGGAGGACGGGACATTGCTGAGGTCCTCGCCTGTACAACAGGTTGTAGGATGCATATGTCACCCTGTTCTTAACAAGCTCTGCACCTTTTCGTTCTCTTACCATAATCAGTTTTTTTCCCCCTACTATTACTGTTCTACAAGTAGAACAGTACGGGACTCCGTGGCGTAACTGTTACAAACGCGGTTCATTGTCACACAAACCCGCGTTCGAAACACAGCTTCGCGCGATTTGCCAGCAGACTGCGTTGCGCTGGTTTTTACGAAATGGTATGGCTCCCGATCGTTCAGAAAGCAATGGCAAACTACTGAACGTAAACTTGCCAAGACATCAACAACAGCTACAAAATGGCTGGTGTTGACTGCGAACGATCATTAAAGGATATGCAACTAACTTTAACTACTACTACTATTACTACTACTACTACTACTACTACTACTACTACTACTACTACTACTACTACTACTACTACTACTACTACTACTACTACTACTACTACTACTACTACTACTACTGCTACTACTACTACTATTATACTACTAAGACTATCACTACTACTACCACTACTAATACTACTATACTACTACTAATACTGGTACTACTATACAACTACTACTATTACTACTTACTACTACTACTACTACTACTACTACTACTACTACTACTACTTCTTTGAACCTCTTTGAACGCTACCTTGAGCAAAGCAACCAGACAGACATGGGAGGCCGAAATCTGGCCAAGGAGGTCACCTCAGACAGATGCAAGGCCCAGAACACTTCGGATGAAGACACAGTGACAGTGAAAGAAATCAAGGCTGTGCTTCGACAAACAAAAAACAGTGCTCCAGGTCCTGATGGCATAAGATCCATCCATCCATCATGTGCCATGCCGGTAAGCGTGGGCGGTCATGTTCTGCCATCTCACCCGATCACCAGAGTCGTGGATCAGCTCCGTGTTTCTGTCTCGACCATGCCACAAGGCCAAGCCATCCAGGTACTTGCTTCTAGGTCTTCCCCTTGGTCTGTTCCCCTCGATCTTACCAGTTGTCACCAAATTCTCCAATCCATTTCTTCTCATTTCATGCCCAAAAAATTTTGACTGTCTACGTCTAATTTCTCTAATCAATTTACGATCTTCATTTGTTTCTTGAAGGACTTGTTCATTGGTCTTTCTGGCTGTCCATGGTATTCTTTGAATTTTCCTCAGAAACCACATCTCCACAGCCATCAGATGTTTTTCAGCCTGACTGCTCATTGTCCACGCTTCACATCCATACAAAAGTACAGGTTCAATGTAGCATCTCAACACTCTTTTTCTCGTTTCAATTGACATCTTTTTATTGGTCAATATGTTTTTCATCTTGCTAAAGGCTACTTTTGCCATGGCGATTCTTGTTCTAATCTCTTCAAGGCATCTCCCATCAGATGTTATTACTGTTCCGAGATAATTGTACCTGCTCACTTGTTGAAGAATATTCCCATTTACTTGTATATTACATTGTGGTATTTCGTCCTTCCTAGTGACGACCATAATCTGTGTCTTTTTACAATTTAATTCTAACCCTAGTTGTTCACTGTGTGTAACAATCGCATCTACTAAATTTTGCAGATCGTGTTCATTGTCTGCAATCAAGACTGTATCATCTGCATATCTAATGTTACCGATGCATTGTCCCCCAATGTTGATTCCTTCCATATCTTCAATATTTCTGAAAATACTTTCACTGTACAGGGAAAACAGATCTGGAGACATTACACATCCCTGTCTCACACCCCTTTTAATAGGCTGATATTGGCTTACTTCATTATCAACTCTTATGGCAGCCTGTTGTTTCCAATATATGTTTTTTACAAGTCTAAGATCTTTTCCATTAATTTGTAGATCTTCAAGCATCCTTATCATGTTGACATGTCTCACTTTATCAAAAGCCTTTGTGTAGTCAATAAAGCAAAGGTGTAGATCTTTGTTTACTTCTATAGAACGTTCGATTATGTTTCTCAGTATATACACAGCATTTACTGTACCCTTGCCTTCCACAAACCCACATTGTTCTTCTCCTATTTCAGGTTGTATTTTCCTCCTAACTCTTTGCATGATAATTCTTAGCAAAATCTTCGTGATGTGACTCATTATACTAATTGTTCGATGTTGATCACATTCCAAGGCTCCTGATTTCTTTGGGATTGCAATAAATACAGAATTACATAACTCCTGAGGTATATTTCCAGTATCATATATTGTATTAAGCAGACTGGTAACTTGATCTATTCCATATTCTTCTAAAGCATTAATCATTTCTGTTGTGACGCTGTCTGAACCGGGGGTCTTGCCAGATTTCATATGGTTAAGAGCATTCTGAACCTCCATCTTCAAAATTGCTGGTCCTTCATTATTATTTTGAACATCATACTGTTCGTCTCTGTTATCATCATACAGGTTTTTCACGTAATCTGACCATTCATGTAATATCTGATCTTTTTCTATTATGACTCTTCCATCTTTTGTCTTCAGGCAGCCTGCTGATGTACGTGTTCTTTGATATGACGACATAAATAGGTGTACCGACAATGAGCTAGAGAAACTAGCAGACATGTACAACAACAGTATAGGGAGTGCTAGCATCAAGGAGGAATGGTTACACAGCTATCTGATTCCCTTGCCGAAGCCTGACAAAGACCACACAAAAATTCAGGGATATCGAATTATAACCATGCAGAATACAATAGGCAAGCTGCTGGAGAAGGTAATTGCCAGGAAAATATCAAGCCAACTTGAGAGGCAAGGTGTTTTCCCACCCACCCTGGGTGGGTACCGTCCAAAGAGAGAAACCTGGACCAATGCAGCAGTCTTTGCCCAGGATGTCTATGAAGGTTTCCACTCAGGTACTGAAACCGTTGCTGCAGCGATTGATCTTGAGGACGCATACAACAGAGTACCACTGGATTTTTTAATGTTTCAGCTTCTCGAACTAAACGTAAGTCCATTCCTCCTTAGTTGGATCGCTGCAGCCCTCTTCCAACGGAAAGTAGTTTTTAGATGTGGCAGTTGGACTTCGGAACCAACAACAATATATCCTGACCTACCACAGGGATCACCACTATCTCAGGTACTGTTCAACGCCTACACAGTGAGAATCACCAGTGAGCAGATCACTGGACCTGGCAGGACATTGTCATATGCCGATGATGTTTTAGTGTATCGTCAGGGGAAGGATAGAGAGGAGGTTGCTGTGGAACTACAAACCGAACTCAATCGCATAAGTACTTGGTGTGATGAAACTGGGGCAATGGTCAACCCAACAAAGGCAACAGTGACTTGGTTCTCGTTGAATAATCATATTGTCAACACTCCAACACCAACTGTAATGCTGTGTTCAGAGACGGTGGAAAGAACGCAGGCAATGAATTACCTAGGGATACGGTTTGATCGAAGCCTTGCTTATAATGTGCACATAGACCAGGTGATAACAAAGGCCAAGCGGGGTTTGGCAGCGATGCTGGTGATGGCGGCAGCAAACTGTGAGCAGCGCCATCTATGTCTTCTGTACGAGGGGTTGGTCATGTCTGTTTTGGAGTATGCAACGGCAATCCTGACTCTCAGCCATAAGCAGATAGAAAGGATGGAAAGGATACAGAATGAAGCTATGCGCATTATTCTTGGATGTACAAGAGATACATCATGCAGGGCGATGCGCTACCTTCTTGGTTTTCCAACCATTGAAGAGAGAATACAAGGTTGCAGGGCACGCGCCTACCTCAGAATTAACGCAAACACACAACATCCACTGCATAGTGAAATTAGGAAGGTGAAGGGCAGCAGGTTAAAAAGAGGACGGTCGTGGATGGGTCAAGCCGAAGACATTCTTCAACAGGTGTGTTCACTTGAGGACTTAGAACCTGGCGAGGAGTGGGTGCAAGTGCCAACAGACTTCTGCACATCCTTTTAAGTTTGCATCCAACTAGATAGAAAATGCAGACATGAAAATCCGGCTGCTGTTGAGGCTGAAGTACAAGCGTTGATTTTCGAGAATGCGCTAGACGGTGACGCGGTCATCTACACAGATGGGTCGGTCGTCCGACATGTGAGAAGCTCGTGGGCCTTTACAGCTCGGGCCGGAGGGAGAATTGTGAAGGAGGACTCTGGTGCTTTCACTGAAACCACAAGTAGCCTGACCATGGAAGTCATGGCAGTAAGTAAAGCAATAACATGGCTCGAGACACAGACATTCACTAGGGCTTGT